>CAXKVI010000005.1:3372636-3405136 GCA_964058755.1 Campiglossa producta
AATGTGTTTTATTTTGAAGGAAGCAATGTTTTAGTGAATATTAAGGTTTGCGTAAGGGTATTATGAAATATGTACAAGGCTGATTTGTACTTGACTACTAGACTTGACTGAGTTCTACTCTGGAAATCATAAATTTAAAAAATTGCAGCCTTTTCGCGAATTCTAAAAAAATTTGACAAAACATAGTATACATTTAGGCTTTCATATTCAAAAATTTAGAGCATACTTTCAGGCACTCATAGGCGTATGTGAATTATTTTTATTAGTGCTCAGGATCAAAGCAGCAACTGCTTCCGTCATAACCTATAGTTTCGGAGACTTTAGATATAGCAATTCTGATATCACATCACAAGAAATGACTGCCCGGTTTTTGTGTTTTGGCAAGTGCGCGCGGTTTTCACACTTGCTTAGAGCTTGTCTGCTTCGGAGTAAGAGTTCAAGATCCTCAGGAGCTCCACGAAGTGTTGTATTGCGATTTTCCATATTTTCAACTCTAGCTTCCTCACTCAGAAACAATTCACTGTGCCATCATAAATTTAACCGCAGTTACTACGCTTTAATTTCCGTTGTAAAACCTTTAATTACTCTGTAATTCATACCACTCTGCCGTAAGAAGAAAATCATGGTCTACTTACAGGCGCTACCATTTTGAATCCCTTCGCAAAGGCTAATAATTTGACTTTTGCAACAATAAGTAGTGCGCACAGCAATGGAACTGCAATGGAACTGCCCAGGCAGTGTCTCTCACCATTGCTTGCATAGCCTCAAGGACAAAGTAGCAAAAATTAACAGCTGTGCGCCTAAAAGACGGCTGTGATTTAACACAACAAATGCACCAGTGCCAGCCAACCGAACAAACGATGCTGTATTTATGGCACAACAAAGATTTATGACTGTAGCGCAACTTGAAATTATTTTCAACGCTCAACAACAAAAAGGAGTGAACTAACTCGGCTGTGCGTATGGCGAAAGTGTTGCGTCTGAAAATATGCTGCAGATATACTCCTATAAAGCAGTTTACGTGTTTATCTGTTATTGAGGCAGAGTGAAAGTAAGTTTAATTGACGAGTGGGGGAAATTGTTGCAAAAGCAACAAAGAGATAAAACATTTCGCAGTAGAGTTATAACCAGCAAGAGGTGGGATTCAGTAGCGCCACAGTCTGGTATGTGTGCGGTGACCTTAGTCGACCCAAACTTTGTTTATTTCAGTGTATGAAATGCTATCGTGGGAAATAAATGTGTCTGTGACCTTTCTTTTGTATTTGTGCGGGCGCTAATATGAGTAGGCGTATGAATAATATCAGCTACCTTACAGGAATGTGTATGCGATCAAACTTCAAGCTTTTACTGCGCAACTTTTGCTATTTTATTTTTGCTAACTCGGTAACTTTATTTCTTTTGCCCTTATTATTGTTATAGCTCACGCCTTGCTGTGTTTGTTGTTGTTGCTTTGGCTGCTACTATTTAGCCTTAAGTGCTAATGATTACATTTTGCGGTAGCCGCCACCGTGTGATTCGCACGTTCGACGCATACTTGCTTTAACAATCGAAAATAAGCCAAATACAAAAAGTGTTGCATACTTTTATGCGTTGCCTTTTATTTTCGGGCAAACGAGTTAAAGTTTTGTTAATGGTGATATTTACTGCTGTGTGCTTAGCATAACTTAATTAAAATTAATTGGATTAAAATTAAACGTAGCTTTATCGGGAAGAAAAAGCCTAAAAGTAGGCAACGTTTTTAATATAGCCCAATAAATGTGTAACATTTTGAAAAAAGAAGAAGAAAAAAATTTTAAAGAGAAAAACTGGAAAATTTGCAAATGCGAATCAATAATCAATCATAATAAAACTAAACACAGAAGGCGCAACAGCAAAGCTTTAGGCTTTAGAAGCGCCTAAGAGTATGCAATATTTTTTTGAAACTTTTAATTTGTAATCGAATGGGGTCTAGCACGACACACACTAGCTTACCTAATGCTTACTAAAATTACTCCCCAGCGTACAATTGCGCGAAAGTAATAATCTCAATTTTCAAAGCGCCTAAAAGTATGCAATAATTTTATGACACTTTCAAACTAATTTCTCCGGCGCATGCAATTGGAATTTTTTGCTACTTACTGCTCCCTAAAAGTAGGCTCTTACAATTTAATGACTGGAATGACGCCTGTGATTATGATTGAAAGTAGTAGAGGAAGCTGTGAAGTAGGCGCACGATTGATAAGAAAATCGCGACACCAGCACCATAATGCCATTCGCTTCTGTCACTCAACGCAAAGCAGCTGACAGAGGAAAATTATAGTAGCAATTGAGAATTGCTGATGAGCTGACAGGCAGCATAATGGAGGCTACAAGCAGATATCTGCTAAATCTCCCTCGCTCTCTCTCTCTTCTACACTTTTGCACTGTCATACTAAGTATTTGTGCTTTGTCAGCTTCCGCTTGTCAACCTGCAACAGTCAACCAGGGAGCAATTTAATTATTCAAAAGCGTTGACAAAAGTTTTTTGAAATATTGCATACTTTTAGACAAAAATGATTTAGCTTATTGCTCTCTGAAGCTAAAGTTTTACGCAATTCTTTGACAACTAAATTACTTAGCTATAGGTGAGTGAGTTGTGAGGAACAGGGTAATATGAAGTGACTTATTTTTGACGTGTTGCATAATAACAATTTGTGAAGTAAGTAAAATAAATTTGACTTATTTTTCTTATCGTAAACTTTTTTGTGAGCAACATCAAATTAAACATAAAAGGCAGTATACTTTTAGGCTTTGAGTAAGTAATTGCATACATTTTCTTCATTGCCCTTTCAAATACTTATAGGCGTTGATTAATGACCTTTACATAGGAAACAATTTAAGATCTTTTTTTGAATCAAAAACTAACGCTTGGAAAATTTTTTGTCATTTCAAAATACATGGCAGATATAGAAATGAGGTTAACTTAAAAATAACTAAATTTTTCCCCAAATGCCACTAACCTACAAAACTGATCAAGGCTCAAGAAGATTCAAACAACTAGACATAATTTTAGGCGCAAACTTTTCATTGATTTAAAGTTAAAACTCTTTAAACTGAGTATTTTGAAAAATATACAAAAATTTCATTCCAGGTGGTGGTATCAAACGTGTTCCTAAGCCTTGAAACCAAAAAAATTGCATACCTTTAGGCTCCACAATCCACAATACCAATTACAATCAATTCAATATTTAACAAAAGAAAAATACGCAGCACACCATTTAACCTGGCATTCGCACCACAAAAGCGTCTGTTGTACACAAATAAGTGACCACTACAAGGTTTGCATACTTTTAGGCGCATATGCACTCATTACCAATTCAAACCTAAATCTCCGAAATTGCATGTATTTTTAGCCACTAACAATGCGAGTCGCTTTTCTAGTTTGCCCTCAAAATGTATGCGGGTATTTGTCGAACAAATTTCCGGCGCATGCATACAAACCATTTGTATGGCGACATCAGCACAGACTAAAAGTATGCGGTGCCAATAGCTAAGCCACATATGAATAGCTAATGGCTGATGCTGATGCTGGTCAGCTGCTGGTTTGTTGTGGCCTCTTTTTGGCGCAGCAATTTTTGGTATTTGATAGTGACTGCAGTTGAGCATGCGGTGCTTGTAGTGGTGGCGGTGTTGGCCATAAGTGCTGTTGCAATGTGAAAGTTGTTGGCATAAAGTGGGGCGTATTTGCAGCAATGCATGTGAATTGTTAAATGCAAATTTGGCATAAAAGCTTTGGTTAGTTAGAAATTTGTTTACCTAGCGAGCGGGGTTTTTGGGTTTTACAAATAAGGGACGCTATTTAGAATGGTGGTGCAATGCAAGCTTAGCATGTTTTTAGGGTCTTTGAAATGTGCAAAGTCTGAAGGTTTTTTTTGCTCTTCTTTCATTTTTTATTTAACTCTAGATATACTACATGTCACATACTTCTAGGCGCACTTCATATTCTTTCTGAGATACATATTTATTATATATTTTATTTATTTATTTTTCTACACCCCACTTGTAAATTCTCCACTGACTTATCTATAAACATTACAGTGCATAATTTTAGGCGTTGTTTTTCTGCCTTAAGCTACGCTAAGCACAACGCCCACCGAATCTCTCCAGGCCTTGCGGCTTGGGCGCAAGGACTACTCGACACTCCAGTATTCTGGGATCTTACAGTTTTCTCCCTCTGAGCACAGATCGTTGTGCGACCACAACAGTTGAGGATAGCTGCTTCAAAATAAATTTTCCCAGCAGAGAATACTGGGAGAGGAAGGATCGGTGTCCCGCTACTAATGGAGGCACTTCCATATATACCAACGGCTCGAAGTTAGACGGCATAGTTGGAGGACTACCTGGCTGAAGTCTAAGCAATCTTGGACATCGCGGCCTGGAAAAGTAAACGCGCTGTCGGAGAGGATGGCGCTTTTTTCAGCGACAGCCAAGCGGCTATCAAATCTCTTGGCTCTTACTCGTTCAACTCTGAACTGACGCTCAGCTGTCACCGATCTTTTCAAGAGATGACACAACAGAACCGCGTGAACCTCACATGGGTCCCAGGACACAGGGACACTAAGGAAAACTATAGGACAGACGAAGTTGCCGGGCAGGTCACGACCAAGCAGTTTCAAGCCAACGAAAGATGACTACAATCCCCAGGGTGTCGCATATCCAAACAACCATGGCCAAAATGGGATCTTAAAGATCTAGACACATTTACGCCTTAAGTAGGAGGGAAATCTTCAATTTAGTAGGGGGCTGGGAGCACCTCATCTGCAACTGCCGGCTTTAAGCCGCCCGAGAATGCGCTTTTGAGGAGTTCTCCCCCCTGGATAGCCTACTCCAAGTTGCGGATCTGGACATGAAGGACTTGATGGCCTTTATTAAGTCACCTAAAGGGTTGGAAGAGGAGTCGGCTTAAGAGTGTCAGTCCCGGGATTCCGCTATGTGGAGAATCCCGACAACTCAGGAACTTTGCATATGGCCGAGTCCCGGGACTGACTTTCTTAGTGTTGGTGGTACTACTTTATTACTCCAAGGAAGAAAATTGCAATCTGACAGCGATTTTTCTTCTTCATAACTTATTTAACTCATATTGGCGAAAAATTGTATGCACATCAAAAAGTAATTATAGGAAACGAAAATGGGAAACGTTTACCGGAAAAGCTGTCATTTTCAATGCATTCTCATTGTTGGCCGTAACCTTTGTAACGTGAAAAATTGAAAAAGGAAAAACACCGCTTGAAAAAATCATAAGAAAGAGAGTAAGAAGAAAGAAGAAGCTCAGCGACTTCGACAAAGAAATTACTTTTTCATGGTTTGCGCACTGAATTGTGTGTATTTTGTGGTTGGCAAACAATTGCTTGAGTCCTGCACAGCAACAACAAAACACAAAAAGCAGCAGCGACGAAAAAAAGTGTCGAAAGCAAAAAGTGTATCGAAGAAAAAAAGTGCGGAAAAGAATTATACGGCCGTTGGGAAAATGTCAGCGTCTCAACAGAAGAAACAAAAAAAAAACACAAGACTATGAAAGAAAACAAGTCAAACGTTTAAGTAGACGTAGAAGCAGAAGAAGTATAAAAATAATGTAGGTAGCGACAAACCAGTATGCGTTGAAAGGTATGCGGAAATACACAAAGGACGTTCGGTTAATAAGCAAACGACTCGTTGCCGCAGACAAATTTGCAATTTGGGCATGTGTAAATGTGTACAATGAAATAAATATGCTGATGTGGTGTGTGTGTGCGAGCGAGCAGTAGATGTGAGTTAAATGACGACAGTGAACGGGTGAAGCATTAAATTAAGGCAGTACAACTTTAAACTGGCCTTTGAAATTTGTGGTTTGGACAAAGTTGCTGCATACTTTTAGGAGTTTAAGAAGTAGTTTTTATTGAGAGTAAAATTAGAGAAAATGGCTGATAATGCAACGGAAATTATGCAACGAAAATAGAAATTGTAGCCGACTTTCAGGCGTATGTTGCAGACTTTTAGGCGTAGGCGATTTTCACCACGACGTTTAGCTGTGCAAATTAAATAGGAGGTGAAACTCTAAGATCTAGCTAACATTGCACAAATTGTAATAGTTAGGCCGAGCAGAATTCATGTGTGCGGCCACTTAGGGCGGTTTACAGGGTTGCCACAAATCCCAATTTTTTTTTAATATAGAGCTAGATATGCAATATCGGTATCAAATGAAAGGTATTTTCGGCCGAATTCCAAATAAGATAATGTCAAGCAGGGTTACTACGTAGGGTTGCCACCTAACCACAATTTTTTTTATTTTCGTATATCTCGGGAACTGATTGACCGGTTTGGATAAAGTTTGGCATATAGGCAATTTGATTAATTCTACGATTATATATATGGGTTTATAGGGCTGCCACCTTTCCCATTTTTTTTTTAATATAGAGCACCATCTATAAGATATTTTCTAAAGGATCGACTCCCTGGTCCACTTCCCAGAAGTAAGAAATTGTGAATCTAAACCATTCTCGGATACACCTTATTCATAAATATTTCGTTGTTTCTGAATTTAAGAAGGTAACTTCTTTCGCGTGTACTGGCTACAAGCGGTTTTTTTTAATTTTTTTTTCATTTTGTTTTATGTTGTTTTTTTATTTTTTTTTTTCTTTAATTTTTCATTTTATATTTTTTTCTTTTATTTTTGTTTTTTTTTCTAATTATATTTTTTTTCTTACTTAAAATAGCCTTTAACCGCCTAGGCGATTTTGGCCGTCCAAATTTTTTTTATTTTGCTTTATATATTTTTTTTTATTTCATATTATTTTATTTTATTATATTTAATTTTTTTATTTTAAGTTTTTTTTTCTTTTATTTCATTTTTTTTCTTTATTTTTTTTTATTTTACCCAACTTTCATTTATTCCCTATTTTTTATTTCTACTTTTTCTCTATTAATCTTTGCTCTGTATTACGCGCTTGCAGCATACATAGTTGGAAGTTAGAGAAGGTACGTTCAAACCCCGAAACGCCCAAAAGTATACCTTTTTAAGCAACAAAATTTTTCTTAATAAGCTAAGTCGGTTAACAGAGGCCAGCCAAAATGCACTTCTCAAACACTCACTTCCCATCACTCAACATCATCAGCCAAAATGTATGCTACAAAAACTTTAAAATACTCCCCAAAAAACTCAACATCAATTAGGCATGTCGTAGGTTGACACAAAGTAAACATACAACTAGTGTAAACTATTCAAGCGAAATGAACTGCGGCAATGAAGTGAAAATTACGAAAGGGGAGAAGTGGTTGCAGAGGTAAAAAGTTTGGTAAAACTAGAAAGAAAGAAAGGCAAGCTGAAAAGAAAAAAAATACACAGCAACAGCGCACTAGCAGGCACAATGTTAGACGTTAGAAACGTGCCTAAAACTATGCTATACATCCGATTCGTTGCTGTCGTTTTCGTTTTTTAAATGCCAAAAATTTCCACAAGATTTTGTTTGCTCGCCAAACAGCGCGTAAAACTCGTGCAATTTTCATGCAATGAAGAGGCAAACTGAGATACTTACATATGAATGCTGGTTATAATACAGGGACATGCATATACCTTAAGGAAAAACAGGTTCTATGTGGTTGAATTGCGCCTTTTGACTGCTGCCGCACCAAAAACTTGCTTTTTAAAGCGAAATAAAGAAAAAGAATTCCAAAATTGGTTTATTTTGTCGAGAAACAAATGAAAATGATCTTACAACCCGCGGCATTTCTTTTATTCTACGCTTGTTACAAAGTCTTTCATTGCACTTACATATGTATATGAGCTATACAAAAGTGCAACGTAAAGCTAATACAGAATGTGTAGCAATAATTGTGCTGGTAATTTAGTTACTGAAGTCAGGAGGAAATTTGGAAGCTGGTTTCGAAATAGAAGAAAACTTTTCAGCAATGATGTATGAAGAAGACCACTTTAAGCCACTGCTTCTAACTGGAAACCCAAGTCGGCGACTGGAACAAGAAAGTAAAACAAAAATCTAGAAAATAAAGAAATTTTCAGACTGTCATCACTGCCCCATCTGGACTGTGGTTATTTTCTCTGAAGGAAGATCTATACTAATCGAACCTTCCCTGCCAGGGAAGGGAGATCAATACTAATCGAACCTTCTCTGCTAGGGGAGGAAGATCTATACTAATCGAACCTACTCAGCCTTAACTCAAAAAATCGAGTCTGAGCAAATGCTAGTTTTTTTTGTATTAGGCCAACAAGTTACTCCTGCCTGAATCTTGACTTAATGCGAGATATTGTAATCTTTTCGCTAATCATCTCTCGCTTTATTTTTCGTTGCACCTTCATCTGTTTTCTATTTTTTGTTCTCCTCTGTTTCCTCTGTATATTCCCTTTCATCATCCTCTCTCATTTAACTTCAATCTACTTCTTTTTGCCTCTTGACTTTCCTCTATATCCTTCCCTTCCTCTCTCTTTCTATGGTTTGAGTCTCGTTTTAGAGATCGCAAGAGTGGGTTGAACAGTTTGAGAGCCTTGGTTTGAAACCAAGTTAAACTCAGATTCCTATTTAAAACACTTTGAGAGCCATGCTGCATTAAATGACTCAATGCGGTTTGTAAAAATGATCTTAGCTGATAAACCAAATTAAATTAGATTCAAACCTCTTCTAATGCTCTGAGTCCCGTTCAAGTGATCCACGAGCGTAATATACATTAAACTGAGACTCCTATCCAGAGCAGTTTGAGAGCCTTCATGCATTAAATGCCTCAATACCTTTTGAAGCTCAGTTAAACTGTTCACACCTGTTAGGTGAAGTTTGAGTCTAAAATAAAAATAGACTCAAAACTTTTCTTGACATGCAAGTAAATCTTCCACCTTTTCAACTCCCTGATCAATAGTGTTAGCCCCTATAGCCATATACCAGCTTCGAGTTTTGAATTTGCACTCACAGCTGTCTTCATTTCCTACTGGCCACCATCTGCTAGCGCCAGTAGGTCTCAAACATTCATTTCCTAACCAAAAAGTAAGCAAAACTCTGTTTCATATAAGGTTTGTTTATTGGGCTGCTCTAGCTTACGCCAGATTGAGATATTTCACAAAATTGTGTTTAACGAACACTTTTCTTGCTCTAGGTTGCTCTATCTTTTGTTTCATGAGTACGCTCAAAACAAAACTAGAGTAATCCAGATCACAAATTTCTGCTCTAGCTTTTTTTATGGAGTATGTTAGAGCAGAGAAGCAATTGTCAGTCAGGAAAAAGTAAATTTTTGAAAACTTCAAAAAAATTAGCTTGCAAGAAAATCAATGTGTTTGTAAACGTGAATTTGCATTAATTTTGAATATTTAAATAAAAAAACCAAATAAAAAGAAACTATCGAGATTCAAGTGTTTCATGCCATTTCTGCTCTGAGTTGCTCTAAGTTGCTCTATTTCTATTTTGACAGCTGCCCTGCTCTGCTCTGCTCTAACCTGCTCTGAACTTTTTTTTGGTCAGTAAACAAATCTATAATTTTTTCGTAACACAATTTTTTAAATAGAAAAAAACTTCAGAGCATACCACAAAAGATGTTTGCCACAATTTTTTCCCAAGAAATGGCTTGTTGACTTTTTTGTGTGGTTTTAAAGAATTTCGACTGACTTCATGCGGTGTGTAGGTTTGTATGCGTAACAATCTCTAAGGCGCTGGCGTGTGTGAATGCTACTTAATTTGGCAAGGCAAGCTATACCAAAATAAAATGTAGTAAAAGAGCTGCAATACAAACAAAAGTACACAACTTCAAGGGCTTGAGCGTCGTGTAGTAAGGCGCCGAATGTATTGAAGGTATTCAGGCAGAAGATGACACAAAGCAGCAAGGAGTTGATTAGATTTACGCTGTGGTTATTTTAGATCAGGGGGAAAAAATGTTTCTGGCATTGGGCCAACTGAAGTGGTTTTGAAGAAAAATAATTCGTATATTCACAGAAAGTAGTATAAAATAAATAAAGCATACTTTCAGGCGTTTACGTAAATATTGAACCATTTCAAGCAAGCTACCAAAAATTTGTGAAACAGGTTACAAAAATTTGCTAGGTTAGGATTTAAAAAAGGGAAGTTTTTAGGAAATTTTAGTTTAGTCTTTGAATTTGCCTGAAACCTGAAATTTTTCCTTAGTAAGAATTGAGTTGAAAGCGATAGAATTTTGTAAAAAAAAATTGTTTTCTAGCTCAAGCCACTCAGATAAATTACAATTTATGATTTGTTGAGAAGTGCGCCATTAACTTTGCTTGACTATTTTTGTTTTATTTGAAAAATTGCAATCTTTGCTATTAAAAGTATGCTTTTATGGCATTGAGAAAAGCTTTATAGTTGAGAGCTTAGTTATTTATAAAAAAAAGAAAAGTTTAGGTAGTTTTTAAAAAAATTCCTTTGTGGGAATTATATGGGTAATTTTTAGAAAATTTTAATTTTTGCTTGGAATTTGCTAATACTCTCTTTGCTTTTAAAAAAGAAAAGTTTCGGTTGTTTTTAATAAAATTCCCTTGAGGGAAATTTATGGGAAATTTATAGAAAAATTAAATTTTTGCTTGGAATTTGCTAAAACTCTCTTTGCTTATGAAAAAAGAAAAGTTTAGGTAGTTTTTAAAAAAATTCCCTAGAGGGAAATTTATGGGAAATTTACATTTTTGCTTGGAATTTGCTAATACTCTTCTCGATTCTTTTTACATTTTTCTTAGTCTTTGAAATATTTTGGCACTCCCAATTTTTGAAATGTTACCTTTGTTTATGTATAAGGTTGACTCAGTAGAATATATAGCTTACCCAAGTAAGTTACAAATAACTTTCGATATTGACATTTTTTCTCAATTTCATACATATGATCTTTCAACTCACCTGCAAGTAAAGAAAAATACAAAAATTAGTATTTAGCATATTCTTTTTAGCAGTAAATAAAAAATTTGCATATATTTTATTGAAAAAAAAATCCAGTAACCTTTTTCAAATTTTCCAAAACACCCAATTATCCCTTTTCAACCCTTATCATTGTGTTTTTCTTATTCACCTTAAAAAATCACTTCAGTCTTCATTCTACTCCATCTTCTATTTTAAATCACTTCCATTTCTTTCCGCCACTTAAGCGCTCAAACATTTTCCCTTCAAGCATTTCCCCATGTTTACTTTGGCTGTTAAAATTTACATAATAAATTCATATGTTTCGTAGAGTTCATAAAAAGTACCCAGCCATACAAAGAGAGTCTTTCATATACAAATCAGCACCATCTTTTTAGTCCATTGGTGTGCAATTATTGAGTGAGTGAATGAATTGTGTAGATGGAGCGGCAAACAAAGCTGGAGCACTTTAGAAAATGCTTGCAGCTAAATTAAAATCACATTAAATTTGCATACATTCGGGCGCTTAACAAGGAATGGTAGAAGACGCGCAGCTTTTCAAACGGGAACCCATTGTAAGCGCCCTAAAAACTTTTTTATGAATTTTTGATTCAATTTTGTATTCCGTTTAGAGTGTGTTCCTTTATAATTTCTTTTATGTATGATAACCTTAAAAAGTGTTGCCTAACAATGGGCGCACAAGGGCAAGAGCTCAAACACACACAAAACAGGTATTGTTGCGGAAGCAAGTAAAATGTATTGAAAATTTGCTTGCATACTTTTTGGCGAAAAGAGCGCCTATTCTAAATTTTCATTAGTAATTTGACCGGAAAGCTGGAAACAGCACCTTTTAAAACGTCGGAAATTTCCCACCAAATAATGGGATATTAAGTTGACATTGGAACACACAGATTCGTTTAAGGTTTCACTAGCAGCACATTTGTGGCATACTTTTAGGCATTTTGAGGAAAAAAATAAATGCTTTCTAGTTGTACATATACTTAAATGGCTAGACAGTCTTTCATATCAAAATTTCAGTATATTGAGTGCTTTGTCAGACACTTTGAGGCTTCGCAAACGATAGCAAAATACAATATTGTTGCATATTTTAAGGAGCTGCTTTCAATTTTACAAATCTAGCCTACTTTTAAATAGGGAGAAGTAAGTCAAAATAAAAATGGAGCAATCTTTCTTATTTTTCAAGCCGCAAAGATCAACAAAGGATTATCAAATTACAAATTCGGAATATTTCATATTGTAACCTAGACCTAAAGGGAGCTAACTCAAAAATCCATCTGTATACTCGATTAACTAATAGCTTTACTATTCACCGAAAGACGGACTTTTAAAAATTGAAAATGTCATAGACGCATATGAGAGAGGCACACCGTTTTTCGAGTTTTTTTCAACATTGAAATTTTTTTAATTTAAAGCTGCTTGGATACGGTGGGATTTTCAAAAACTTCATACTTTTAGGCGCAAATCCAAATTTTCGAATTTTGGGATAAAAATAAAATAAATTAAGAAGCATTTGAATCATTATTTAAGAGCACTTTCAGGCGCGAAATAATATTGGATCGGGGCTGATTTGGTTTCAAATTTAAGTTGGACACAATTTTGCGATGTATCTAAGTTTGAGGTCCCCCATCAACTAGTGCATACTTTCAGGTGCTTTAAAAAATACCCTTAAAAAGCAATAATCACAAGGCCTTAAATCAACAATTATACTTTTTCATGCCTTTCCAATCTTTGTCCGTAGGTTGAAGCTTTCTGGCCCACTTGCCATATTATCTCGAAAAAATCGCATACTTTCAGACAATTGTTAACAAACTCAAGCGGACTAGTTTTTCGAACCCGTGTTTGTTTGTAAGCAAGCAGAATTTATTTCCCTGAGTATCAGAAGTGCTGACAGCCCAAAACTGTGTTACGCTTTCCAAAAAAAAAAAAACAAAAAACTCTACAGCTGCTGAGCTCATGTGCCAGCATACTTGTGATGCTAATGACGGGCATGTAATAATTTACGCTACGAAAATCTAATAAAAATTACATTCGATGCACCTACATGCTCACCCGTTTTATTGGCCATATCAGAGTAACACAAGAGAGACGAGACATAAATTTCATTTCCCATTCCAACGCCTAGAAGTGTGTGACACAATGCACGAGTGACCACGATAGGCACGCTGAAGAGACTCCTACGTTGGTTTGGTGTGGCAGACAAGTGTCGCAAGACTTAAATAATGACCGTTGTTCGGCAACAGCAACAACAACAACTTTTACTTAACTAGTTGTACTTAAGGCTAGTTATTTTTGTTGTCATGTGGCATGTAGTTGTTTTTGCCGTAAAGGACAATTGACATTTTATATGGCCATACTAACGAGCACTTTGGGCATTCAATAAACCATGTCATAGAAAAATGAATTGGTGGGCGTGGCTATACATACACGCACACATATTAGCTGTGAGACTGTGGGAGCCTTAACTTTCCACCTGCACATAGGCAAATTCGGAAGCTAACAGAACCACAAGCGCACTCACTCGGTTTATAGCACACCACAACATTTCATTGCATACTTTTAGGCAGTAAATTAATAATGGCAGCTATATGTAGTTATGTGCGAGTTAGTTGTTGGTCAGCCGATGCTGTCGTAGTATCAACAGCAGCAATAAATTTTGAAATCATTTTACATACAGCTTAATTATGCTACTAGACTTTGTGTATGCCTAAAAATAGGCAATGCAATGTTATGTTATTGTTAATTTTTGAAAATTTGCACGCATTCATGTGCCTAGTGAGATTTATAGCAAAAGTAAGACAGGTGGTAGCGCCTACTGCCAACAAGCATGTTATGCATAATTATTTATTTTATAATTATTAGTGCATAATTTTAGGCGCATTGTGCTGTAAATAAATGCCAGAGGTTTCTGATTATGTTGCAGCTCAGTATTTGCATTATGCCACTTTTAATTAGCACTAAAAATGTGTATAAATAATTGAGTGCTTGGAAAGCAATTTCAATTGTGTGGCATTAATTGAGAAAGAAGAGCATACTTTTAGGCTTAAATGTTGTGTAATATTGTGGTCTGGTGATTAAGTACTGCTGCAGTGTGTAATGAAAAAGCGAATCGATTTGTTGAGTGTATTTTGTATGACATACCATTAATCAGTTTTGATTTAATACAGATTGTGTGTGCGAAGAACGAAACGACTTTGAGTTTGGTGAAATATATTTTTAAATAACTCTGCATAATTTTGGGCGCATAGCGCCAAAAAATAGCTGATGGGTTTCTAGTATTTGTAATTAGCCATTATTAACAAACTTACAAATATGTTGTCATGATTGAATGATTATAATCCAATTTTGTTTTCGTGGTTCGGTATATGGAGTATACTTTTAGGAGTGAGATTTCAACTAATTGTACCATATCGCTATCGTAAAACATCATATAGCTTGTTCATATAAATTTTGTTAAATAAGAGCTTATTAAACCTTTTATATTTTTTATGAATAAGAGGGTAAATGTATAAAAGTCCTAAAAGTATGCAGCTAAAAATTTAAACTCATTAAAGGTCTTTGTGCGCACCGAAACCCCCAAAACTTCTTTAACTGTAAGCGACTCTTTTATCACTTACCACTGCTGAATAATCGATTTGGTCGAACCGCCATGAATAATTCCAGTGTATTTTTTCCCTATTCTCAAATCAACTCAATGCATACCTTTGTGCACTGCAATATCCGCAGAGCCAAAAAGTATGCACCAGAAAAAATTTATTGCAATCACTTTGCATTGAAAATGCATATGGGAATATGGAAAATACCACCAAAAGTATATTTAATTTCAAATAAATTCGCGACTACTATACAGACGGCTCACCAAGCACATTCCTAGTAATGTTAAACTATTTGTAGTCTGACTACAGGCGCTTACACCGACCGCTTAATATATAGCCTATAAATATACTTTGAAATTGAAACAGTAGACCAGCCAGAGCGCCAGTGATGTGTCTAACACAAGGCTTATTCGAACTGGTAGTCATGCTTGAATTGGCTAACACGTGTGCTACTTCAAAGATGGTCTGTTATTCTTTTGTAAAATGGGGAAAATAAAAAAGCATACTTTTGCGCGAAACACCTGCGCGCCTGTAACGAAAATATTATTTTAAAGTGAAACTTTTGAGTATTCAATCGAATAGGGAATTGTTAGCCGCAAAGCTGGTTGCCAACGCTAAAGTCAGAATGATGTGTAGCAATGCGAAATCAAAATGTAAATTTTTTCTTTACATACATCTAGGCGCTAAGAAATGTGGTCAAAGAGAATGTGGGAGAAATGTGAAAAGCTGCGCAGGTTTCTGTTTTTTTTTTTTTTGTTTTTCCTAACTCCCAAATGTGGCTAAGTTTGTGTAAAATTCGAGCTTTTGGGATATATTTTTTTTACGTTTCCTATCAAGAGTTCGCCAACATACATTTAGGCTGCAATGCTTTAGTTGCGCTTAAGATTTATTACTTTTATCGTCACCATTTTTGACAGTGAATTGGTTGTTTTTATTCTCTACAACATGATTTTTTTCTGATTTTTTTTAAAGGATTTTTAATTTTAAAAAATTTGAAGCATACTTTTAGGCAAACTCATGAGATTTAAAAATATTTATAGATTTCGATTCCGTGATTAAAATATTCTTATATTTAAAAAAATTGAACTATGTAAAAACATGGTTACGAGTAGAAAAAGCATGAAATTTTAAACTTTTTAAAATTTCCCTAGGGGAAATTTTTCTTTTAACCCTTTATATGCTTCCCTGTTTTTTTTGTTGTTGTTTTTAGTATGTTATCTTGAAGGCTATTTAAAAAATAGCCAGCTTCGAAAATTTCCCGAAGAGGGAAATCCTTTAAAAGTCTTTTTTTTTGCTGAATATGCAGTTACAAGGCTCCGAAAGAAACTTTGGTCAAAAATATGAATCTATGAAAAAATTCCCCCTAAAGGGAAATTTTTTATTTTAACAAATTACTTTATTAAGAATGAAAATGGATACTCTAATAGAATTTCCTTTAGTTTCAAGCATAATTTTAGGCGCTCGCGTAAACCTATTAAAGAGAAGTAGTAAAACGCAGTATGAAACAAGAATCAACAAAACAGCAGGCATATCATAACGAGCAAACTACGGTGCCTTCAGCACACTCAGCAGGATTACAGCTCAGTGTGTGGCCTGTCATTTAAAAACTTTGCATTTCAACAGTGATTTATGTCAAATGATTATTTTTGTGCTACGAGCTACAAAAAATGCGCGACTACGCTGAAGTTGAGCAAAAGCAAAAAGACAATAAAAGAAAAAGAAAAACAACTGCTTTGGGCAGAAGGTACCCTCTTTAGGCTTTTCAAGGTTAGCACACGAAGAACATAAACATTATTTTGTAAGGCAAGGGAAATTTTCGTTGCACAATGCCTTTACTGGTGACTGGGGATTTTTTTCATTAGATGAGAGGAACTTCTAAAAAAACTATTCGATAAAATATTAGAAAATTAAATTTTTTGCCCCAACCCAGAGATGTGGTCCAGAAAAGTTACTATCATTTAAACTAAAAAGTCTTGCCACTAAATGTATGCTTTGCCGAGTGAAGCAAACCAACAGAAAACATAATTTCGAGCTACAGGGATTTATTAAACTCCTTTTTTCTTAAGCATAAAACAAAAAACGGGAATTTAAAAAAAAGCGCCTAAAAGTATGCAATGTTTCATCGGGACAAAGCAGACGGCATACATTTATCAGACTGCAAATTCACACACGCAAACACTAGCTGACTACTGCCACACAAATGATTTTGGCCACAAATGCATTGCGGTGCACTGACACAAAACAATGCAACCAGCAATTCAGGTATGCGCCCAAAAGTAGGCAATATTTGAGTACTAAGCAACGCAATGCAGCGCTGACGTAAAATATGCTTTTCTGCGTATGCTTCCAAATAATTTTGACCACAAATGCATTGCGGTGCACAGACACAAAACAATGCAACCAGCAATACAGGTATGCGCCCAAAAGTATGCAATATTTGAGTTCTAAACAACACAACGCAGCGCTGACGTAAAATATGCTTTTCTGCGTATGGCTCCAATATTTGCTATGAACAAAGTTTGAAATCGTGAAAGCTAATAAAACGCGGATGTGTGCAATTTTGCCCAATTTACGCCAGAGCTGAAGTCTTTTATTTAGACTTGTCCCCTTTTAGGCGCAAACTGCTATAGAGAAAATTAGTTTTGCTACGTTTACTTCACTTTCTCATACTTTTTGTGATCTTATTTTTCCAGCAGACAGCTTGGTGCCAGCTGCGGTTAACAATGCTTACTGCGTGTGCCAATTTTGTATGGCCGTCGCTGAAGAAGGCGCACAACAAATGGCGGGTATTAATGTGGCAATGACATGCAAATGTTGCATGTATAGGATTTTTACGACTTTGTGGCGAGTTTTGCTTATGATTAGAGTGATTATGGTTGTGGAAGTTCGGTGGTAAGAAGCTATGAATGGACAGGGACCCCCCGTAACGATTATTTTTGTATTTTTAGCATCAAAAATGGAAGACTTCCCAATATCGCAGATACGTTTCAAGTATATGAATATGCACGTCTCTTCATGCTCAACAAAAAGCTTCTATAAACTAAAAAAATTTGAGGGAAATCCATATAAATTACAAATAATCATTATTTTTGATTTTTATTTTTTTGGTCAAACATAAAAGTTATTTTTTGATTTTTATTTTTTCGATCAAACATAAAAGTTATTTTTTGATTTTTATTTTTTTGATCAAACATAATAGTTATTTTTGATTTTTATTTTTTTGATCAAAAATAAAAGTTATTTCTTGAGCGATATTTTATCCCTCAAGAATAAAAATTAAGTTTTGAGTTTTAACTTTTTTCGCGGATTGAAAAACTCAAAACGCCGCTCTGCCTTTTTGGCAAGTAATAAATCATAATTATTGGGTGGTATATCCTCATCAACATATCGTCGCTGCCAACGAAGACATGTTTCGTTGTTCGCGTGGAAGACTAACATATTTCAACCAAATTTTTTTTATTAGAATTTCTAGAATTTTTTGGAGTATGCAGTTTTGTAGCTCATTGAATTCTAGAAGGAAGTCCGTATACATTCATAATATTAACTTTTTATATGAAAGAAAACAATTAAAGTCGTGGAAAAAAAATTCGTCAAAAATCAGCGCAATTTTTTACAAGCTTGAGATTACCATCTTCTTAGACTAGAATTCAATGAGCTACAAAACTGCATTCTCCAAAAAAATCTAGAAATTCTAATAAAAAAAATTTGGCTGAAATATGTTAGTCTTCCACGCGAATAACGAAACATGTTAGTCTTCGTTGGGAGCGACGATATGTGCTCAATAATTTAAAACATATTTTTTTGTATACACATTCATATTGTACAAAAATATGAATATATGTACATTAGAGTGCCTCACCAAAAAAGCTTAACTTTTGCCATCGGAATTGCATTTATTTGGTATATCCTTGTCAATATACACATGTACTCAATAACTAGAAACATATTTACATATGTGTGTCCACATTCAGGCATTAGATTGTACTTACCAACATGGGTGTTTTTCCAGGAAACTTGTAGTAACTTTAACTTTTAGTTATTTATTTTAAAAAAGAGAATCTTTTCTAAATTATCGGGAGACAAATTGCACCGCAAGTCACTGAGAATTATTCTTAATCCTGAAAAAGAGCGCTCTACACTAACTTCCTTAGCTGGGGTGCTATGCACTATTTGTGCTAGTGACCACAAATATGGATGCGTATATTGCTTTGTTTTCCAATACTTCATTATATTAGCATCCAAGTCTAACTGTTTTGGGGCATAGCTTTCAATTTCCGAAATTGCTGTTAATAGCTCAGTATCCTGGGGTTCATCTTCCGACCTTTCATCGGAGGGAGATACTTCTATTGAGCTGAGCAGATTACGGAGCAAAGACGTTGAACTTTGTGACTGACTTTCCGAAAAATACATATCAGCCAATTCGTTATTTGTCGACGGTAAAAAGTTCTCTTCGGTTTAGGGGTTTATAATATATCCGTGAGAGGCATGCCTGTTGTAGGAGTAGACTAAGATCCACATCAACCCGAGGGTTGGTGGAGTGAAGAAAATCGTTTCCGCTGTTTTAATAATCATGTGATAAAATTTCGCTAATCCCGTTTTATTTTATTTCAAAAGAACCGAAATCAACAGATCCTCCGATTTCGGGATTGACATCCCTTATATATACACTTCAACATGTGGTAGATGGGTGTGCATTTAAGTCATAGGTGGTCAGCCTGCACTAACAAACAAATAAAAATTTTGTCAACTACAATTTCAAACTTATTCTGAGTAATAGAGTGTTAAGAGTTTCATATTTTATTTTAATTCACGTGCTCCCGTCATAAGAGCTCAACTCATGACTGCTCCCCATGGCCCCCCTTACCTGTGCAATATGCTTTTCGGAATTTAAATCATATTCTTCAAACATATAAGTGCAGAAAAAGTCTAATATTACTCATATTGGAAAATCTAATTCTAAAATACATTAAAATTTATTTCTAAAATTGTATACTTAATAAATTTTTAATGGCAATGCAAACTGCCCATCTGTGATATTTATGCATAGGCATGAAATGTTAACCAGCTGAACTCTTTGTATTAGTTATTTTGTTTTTCTTTTGAGTCAACGAAGCAAAATTTTTTGATGTGAGAGGCTGAATCCCATACCGCTGACCTATCTCAACAATGCACTGTGGGCGTCTGATCACCATAATGGGGAAATAAGATAGTTTATATTTATGTACATACATTTTTTCACCTGGTACACTTGGCGAATTTTGCCCCATACATACAATATCAATTTGTATACATATAAATATGTTTCAAATTATTGAGCACTTATGCTGACAAGGATATATCATCTAATGTTGTTGTTGTTGTAACGAGGTGTAGCCCTGCCTAAATGTCAGACAGGGTCACCTCGAGTGTATTGCTCTTGGCCGGGTCGATATAAGAAAACGGCCCGGGTCGTTTCGGCACGATGGGTACAGCACAAGTACTGGTACCGTTCTCGTAGATCCGGCAATACAAGAAACTAAACTAGCCGTGCAGGCTATCATCTAATAATTATGATCAACAACCTGCCAGAAAGGCGCTGCGGTTATTTGAGTTTTTCAATCCGCGAAAAAAGTTAAAACTCAAAACTTAATTTTTATTCTTGAGGGATAAAATATCGCTCAAGAAATAACTTTTATTTTTGATCAAAAAAATAAAAATCAAAAATAACTTTTATTTTTGATCAAAAAAATAAAAATCAAAAAATAACTTTTATGTTTGATCAAAAAAATAAAAATCAAAAAATAACTTTTATTTTTGATCAAAAAAGTAAAAATTTAAAATAACTGCTATTGTTGATTTTTATGAAAAAAATCTGAAAATAATGATTAAATGTAGATTTTTATATTAAAACTCATAACAGTTACGGTCCCTGTGAATGGAGCGAGTGCTACAGAATGTTAAATACTGATTGATGGCGGAAGGAAAAACTATCAAAAAAATACTTACTAGCTTTTAATAAAATTTCCTTTTTGGAAAATTTCTTTTTTGATGAAAGTGTGGCTTAAATTAGGCAAGGCATGTCAAAAATTTACTATTCTTTAAAATATTATTTTAAAAAATTTCCTTCTTTGGGATATTTTCTATTTGCTGTCATTTTCCATACAAAAAAATTCTCTAAATGTAATTTATTTTAGTAAAATTCGGCTGTTTGTTGAAAATACAGCTATTAATAACCAGAAATGCGCACAAAATATTTAAAACATAACTGAACATGATATAAAGTGAATTAACTTGCTTTTTTTAAAATTTCCCTTTTGGGAAATTTCTTAAATATGAGAGAAATTCTAAAAATTATCCCCTGATAGCAGTTTACAACGTTTTTAGATGAAGTATTAGTCTTGGAAAAAATTTCCCTGGTTGGGGAATTTACTAAAGGAGCACTTCGGGGTTAATTTAGTCAAAAGCTTGAACATTTTCATCAAATTTAAATACATACGAATTACTTCACAGAACAAAATGCAGTGTTTAAAACTTGAATAATTATATTTACAAGTTCAACAAAACTTTTAAGACAGATAGCATACTTTTAGGCGCAACTTTTCACACTTAACCTAAAACTTTTGCCACTATTCAATTTGAAATAAATGCTAAAATTTAATTTGACACATGCTAACACAAGAAAACCAACCGAAATAAAATAGTTTAAGAAGGATGAATAAACAGACGTCGATAAATTGTCAAAGCTGAGAAGTTAAAGGTTTTGAGAGAACAAATTTTACCGTATTTATGTAGGCAATAATGAAGGGATCGCTACTTAGTCCCAAAACTTATTATCCAAAGCAACATAAATTGTAAACTGGCAGTGAGTAAGGAAGAAAAAACGGAAAAGTAGGTGAAAACTTTTGGGAAATTGAGGAAAACACGCTGCGACACAACAATGCCACAAAAGTGTCAAAAAGTTTAAATGAGCCTAAAACTTGACCAGCAAAAGAAGGGCATTGGTGTGGCATAAGCAGTGACATAAGAATTTGTTTGTAATAAAGCCGAAACTAGATAATATAACGAGCTACATAAAGCAAGCTGATAATATGTAAAAAATATATTGAGCAAATTTACATTGCCTACTTTTAGGCGTTCAAATAAGTTTTTTAATAGAATAGTGGAAGTAGGGGATTTTTTGAAAAGTAGGGCATCAATTTGTTCGCTTTTAGCAGTAAACTTTTTTATTTACTATGTCACAGCTATACAATGAATATGCAAAAAAAAAAAAAAAAAACGAACAATAAAACAACTACTTTGCTAATAATACCACAATTGTTGGCAATTTACGCCAAAAAGTCAAATATCTAAGCAAAGAAAAAATCTCGAAACAAAAAACAGCAAATATACAATTCTAAGTAAAAAAAAAATGTAGAGCAAGAGGAAGGAAGCGCACAACAATAACATATTACCCTAGTTTTCGCTCGCTTGCAGGCATTTATGCGCAAGCAAGTCCTTTTGCGTCAATATGAAGGACACACAGCAATTGGGAGTTTTTTTTTGCTTGTTTTTCAAACTTTTTTCTTGCCTCCTATTTCTCCAACCTTTTCCAACATCACCCACTATTTATTATATCTTTTTTATCTTTCATCGCACACACTTGTACCTAATTGAAGCATAGACGCTTGCTTAGCCTTAGGGATATGATCACACACACACGTCCTTTTTTAAATGTATGTCGGTGTAACTTAATAGAAGTTCAAAACAAATGCTTTCGCACGCACTCCTTTTACTCCATTCGATACCACAATCATTTCATTTTCGCTCATCACACGCTTTTGCTCTGCACCACCACCAACTACTTATCATTTCGCCCTTAAGGGGCTCCCTAAAGTATGCAACCCTTTTTTTAGTTCGTTAGTTTGGTATTTTATGTTTTTGAATTTTTTTTTGCGTTTTGGGGTTTCATCACTGGCCATTTACGCTAGCAATCTGATTTCGAACTAGCGTATTTACTTGTTTGAACTTTTTTCTTTGCAACTCTGGGTTTTTTATTATTATTTCCCTTTGGCTTGTTGGCCACATTGATTGCCGGTATGTGACTTGGTTGATAGGATTTCTAGTGCAGGCGAGCAGTGTTGAAACGCTGTGAAATTACTTTGGCTGGGCGCATATATACTGGCGAGTTGAAGTCTAATGATAATGATTGCTAGTTTGTTTTTAGAAAAGCAGACACTTCTTTTTTTTTTTTGTAGTAAAAGGGCTTTTTAACCCGATCTGGTTTCTTATTATTAGAGTTAAAGCATTTCTGGTGCTTTGATAAACGATTAGTAAGAGTTGAATGAACAGGAACGCAAGATAGCAAGAAAGAAGTTCAGTTTGCTCTGTAAAGTCTAAAAAATCCGGTAATTTGTGGTAAGACTAAAAATAAAATCATTCATTCTTTTGGATATAATGAGCTTACAAATTTTCTGTTTTTAAGAACAGTTTTTATAAATAATTTGCGTGTGGGAAATTTTTTTAGGAGTGAAATTTCGCATCGATTTAATTAAAAACCTTTTTAGAATAAAGTATTAGTCAAATTTCCATTAAAAATACAATATTCTAAAAATTTCCCAGAAATTTCCCTTTTGGGAAATCTTCTCAAAACGACTGTAAATTAATTAGAAATGTAAGCAATGGCTTCTAAATAATTTGCAAGCATTCAAACTCACTTTGATCCTTAAATTCAGTAGCTCAACCACATTTTACACAAAACACAAGAAAAATATTCAGTTTTCATTGTAAAGTACATACATACATATGTATGACAATTTGAGATGTTTGTGTGGAAAACATTCAATACAAAATCAAAAAAGTTTACGATTACTTAGACAAATCTAAAAATAATAGCATACATTTTTTACAGTATGAGGCCACTGATCAGTTTTCAAATGTTTCTACAAAAATTATGCTTTTGGGAAATTTTTCAGGGCTGAAATGTCACAACGATTGAATTAAGAAAGTGTCAATAATGTCTGAAGTAACACTGTATTAAATATGCAGGTACAGAAAAATTTCCCAAAAAATTTCCCTTTTGGGAATTTTTCAAAAACATACAAATGCGAACAATATATAATAAAAAACTCATAAAATAGGTGGCAAAACAGTTTTCATTGTTTTTATGCATAAATACTACATTTTACGCAAAATTTAAACGCACTACTCACCTTTCTCAACATATCCTCCAACGATTCCATATCCAGTCCCGCGTAATTATTATTAAATTGACTTGAGCAATTTGATGAAGTGCTTGTGTAACGCTTACGCCTACCCATTGCGGGTGAATTGACCAAAGAGCTGGGGCCACTCGAACCCAAACCATTACCGCCCACCAACAGCGGATAGAGCGTGTGATGTAGAGCTTGTTGCGATGGCGTTGGTGTGCTGCTGCCACTCAAACTGCAACCGCTCAAATTGCAACACACACCTGTCAAACCACCACCACCGCCTCCACCTCCACCTCCTGCAGCACATTGCTTCAAATTAACAATAGCCGGATGCTGATGGAGTGTATGTAGTGTGTGTGTGTGACTATTGTTGTGATGGTGATGATGGTGGTGATGCTGATGTTGATGTTGCAAATGTTGATTGTTGTGATGTAAGAAAGCTGGCGAAGTGCCACCAAGTAACATTTTTGATGGTGAAGCGCTGCCTGATGAACAATTTGAATTGGTTGCTTGACCGCTGCTGGCGGTTGAGGCCGTAACGTTGTGCAGCTGCTTGTGATGGCCATTGCTGCTGGACATATTTGTGGATGTGACCTCGGAATCTAGCTTTGAGTGTGGGCCAGAGCTGCTGGGCATTGGCGGAGACATGCTATTTTTGCGTAAATGTTGTTGTTGTGCCTCCAGTTGAGCGTGTGTGGCGTCGACGAGCATCACTGTGGCGTCCATTTTGTGAGACTTTTACTCTCAGTGGAGTCGACTGTGGGAGCGTTTCACTTTAATTTAATATATGCTTTAATTTTTTTTATTTTTTCTTCCACGTTTTTGTTGTCCCTTTTTATTTTTTATATTCGCACTGATTCTCTTTCTCTCCCGATTGATATAATCGCGTTTCTTTCTATCATTGCATTACACATTTGCATTGCAATTTTATCGTTTGTTAGCTTAGCAGTTCGCTAATTTTTGTTTATGATTAAAATTCCATGTTAAAAATTCGTAGCATACTTTTAGGATTTTTCCAAGGTTTTGGGTTGTGAATATTATTCTTCTTCTTTCTGCACTATTATTCGCAGTCCAGTTTCATAATTTTTTTCTCTTCACTGCAAAAATTTGTATCATACTTTTTTAACTAAAATATACCAAAAATTTTGTAGCATACTTTTATGCGCATTTTTTGTGATTTAGTTTGCTGGCTTGTTTGTTTCTCGCTTTGTGGTGTCGCTTAAAATTTGAATTTTTTTTCTACTTTCTTCCGCAAACCTTGGCAAATTGAAGCATACTTTTGTATGCAAAGATATAGAAGTTTTTATCAAAACAAATGCTTGCATACTTTTCGGCATAAATTTACAAAAATCTCTAGCTTTAATATTGCTGCCTAACAAAATTCGGAAAACAAGTATGCTTGAAAAGTTGTGACTCTTCGCATAGCAAAAGAAGCATAAAAGTTGCATATTCTAAGCGTGTGAAAACAAAAGAAACTTTTGAGTTTATTTTTATGATAAAAGTGGTAACCGCAAATCCGAACGCAAATAATTTGCTTTAAAGACTATTTGGAGATGCATTGGAAAGCATGTGACTGGCTCATATAGAACCTCATTCACATTAAATCTGATTTCTGGACTAAATTTTTTGCTGCATACTTTTAGGCGCATCACCAATATTTATCACTAGGCGATGCTTTTGTGACAATTTGGTGTTGCCAAAGGCTAAAATATGACCAAATCTATGTGACGAAGTTAGGATGAATCAAGGAACTATGCTCACAAATATTTTTTGATGCAATTTATAGAACAGCATTTTAAATCGCCGTGCTCAAATCTATTTTTGATGCATATTTTTGGGTTCTTAATAGTCCTTAAAGTCACTTAAATCGAAAAACTGTCCAAAATCAAGTTAAATATATTGGACATATCATAGATCATTGCATACTTTTAGGCGCTGTAGTACTTTTGGTAGATGATTGATACTTTTTTAGCTATTTTAACAGCAATGAGGGGTCGAATTTAGTCAAAGCCAAGTGGCCGAGTCACTTACATCATTAATAGGCTCAAAATCGGTGGCTGAATATTTTGTTGCATACTTTCAGGCGCTAGAAAAATATTTTATGTTAAGTAAGAAAATAATGAAAGCGCGTATTGTAAAAAAATTGCTAGACAGTCACTATCACCCCAAAAGATGTTGCGCAGCATAATTAGTTAAATATGTAAGTGTTTCATCTTTTCCTAAGTACTTTGCTGCTTCCGCCGACTATAATTGTATTTGTTTTTTTTTTTCTTTCTAAAGCTCTGAAAAAAGGCAACAATATTTTCGCTTCAAAGTAAACCCACAAAAAAGCAACAACAGCCTACACAAAGCATTCAAACAAACCAGTGCTCCGCAGGAAATAGGAAATGGACATTGAAAGCACTTCAGCTGCATGTGTGGGCGTTAAAAAGTGTTGCTACTGCAACTATATCCTTTAAAGCTTAGACGTATTTTATAACTCTAGTGAATTATGGTTGGATAAGCATATTGCAAGGATACACGCACGAACTCTGAAGTATGTATGGATGTGTGTATGTTTGCTGAGACTGTCACCGGATGAGCCAACTGGTTTTGTTAGATCGGTTGGTGACCCAAGTTTTTGCAGCGACAGCAAAAACCACAATTCACATGAGCTCGAGAGTTCAGCGTACTCAGTGTGGCATACAGTGCATGAATGAGCTTTGGTCAGCTATTTATTAACTGGTAGATATGAAAGTATAACTATCGGCTAGTGAACCCTGTAGGGAAAACTAATTTAGCATGAATCTGTCAATTTTTAAGCTAGCTCAATTTGCAAAATTTTTAAACACACAGAAAAATGTTCATGTAAAATCAACACGTTTTCAGGTTATTATTTTTCAACACTATCGATCATGTTATTTTAACATGAACGTCATGTTGAAAAGCTTCACTTCGTGTTAAATTAACGTGAAGCTCATGTTGAAAAGCCTCACTTCGTGTTAAATTAACATGACTTCCTGTTAAACTAACATGAATTCCTATTAAGTTAACATTAATTCCTCCTAAAACAACACTATCTGCCTCATTACTTATGTAAATTTTACAGGATCTTTCTTGTTAGTTTAACATGGTTCATGTTGACAAAAAATATTCTGTGTGAACTAGAAAAGGTATTGTTGCAAAAGAACAAGTTATAGATTTTCCTGCATGGAAGTGAAGGCTACTCTGCTGGTTGCATGCAACAAGCATATGTGGCGTAGAGTTGAGGTTTGAGCTTGTACGCCCCGTAAACCACAAACAAGTGGCTGCTGTTATGAAGCTAGGTATATTATGAAATTACTTGTAAAATATACTTAGTAGACAAGCAGGGAGCGAAAAAAATGGGTGTAATTGTGTGCGTGCACGTGCCCCTCTATACATGCCCTTACACATATGTCTTTTGCCTTTTTTCCTCACACTTTTCAATTTTTTTCCTCCACAGCTGCCTACTTTGTTCACCTTTTTTCACGTTTTCTTGCTCTTCTTTTCCTCATTTCTTATAATTTTTTTTTTTTTTTGTTCTTGCCCTCTATTATAATCGAATTTTCATGTTATTGCACTCTTTGCTTTTCCGCACAAGCGCCACATTACCTCTTCACTCTTACGCTTGGCCAACAACACTGACATTGACACGATTTGGCTTGGCACGCCTATAAGTATGCAACAGTATGCAGTTTTTGTATTCGTTGCTGGTAATTTAGTTATTTATGTTTAGTTGTGAATTTGTTGCAATGCATGGTTTGCAAAAGAGTAAATAAAAACAAAACGCACATAAATAAAATTTATTTATTTAGTGCAGACGTTGGTCAGACAGGCTTAATAAGCATACACTTGGGATTGAAGCAGACTAAGAGCTATTTTTTTTTATAATTGTATTTAATGCAAACACACTTGACACAAAATTTAATTAAGGAAAGCTTTAAAATTCCGAAATTTTCATATTACAATATTATATGTATATTGAAATTTTGTTGCATACTTTTAGGCGCGCTATCCATCAGTCATATCATTAAGGAGCTCTAAAGCATACTTTTTGGCGCACTGCCGATAGTTGAAACTAGCCGAAGCTCTTAAGACTATCATGAAAAATCAAATGAACCAGAAAACTATGCTCAAAAGTTGGACTTTAAGGCACTTAGAGAGAAAAAGTGGCAAAAATCTATACAAAAATATGTGGCAGAACATATAGCATACTTTTTGGGGCTGTGATACTTTTTGCAGATAGATGTTACTTTTGATTAATCTTAACAGCTATAAGGCTTAAAAAAGCATTTCAACATATTTAAGTTTGCAACCAATTTTTTTAAATACCTTTTGTTTTTCGAATTTTTTTCATTACAAATATATTCTTAAAAAAATCTAAAGTAAATTAAAAAAAAAACTCTTCTATATTAAATCTGAAAAGAGTGACACTAATATACATTTGTCGAAATTTTTATATGAAAAAAAAAATTGCGAAAGTTTTAATTTAAAATATGAAATTTGAATTTTATTTAGTAAAAAAATTTTTGCAAAAAAAATTAAAATAATAGTGTTTTTAACAACGAATTGATTTTAAATCAAGTATCTTTTTACTTAATTTTTTTACTAAATTTAGACTTGTAAATTTCAATTTTAAATATGAATAAAATTTTGTGATTTTTTTCACTAATTTGAAAAAAAATTATTTAGAAAAAAATATTTGAAAAAAAATTATCAGCAATCAACAACATTTTTTTAACAGTGAATTGAATTTTCATGCAAATATAATTTTTTTATTTTTTACCAAATTTAATATTTGTTTTTTGCTTTTTGCTTTTTTTATTTTTTCTGCTAATGAAAAAAACCAATTTTTGTATAAAATTTAATTTTCTTGTTAGGGCGAGTTTTTCGTGTAACAAAACAAAAATTTCATAAAAAAAGTTGCAAAACTATTTAAAATTTTTAAATAATATAAATTAAATTTTATTTTTTCGGACAATTGTGGAAATATGAAACTAGTTTTTATATATATTTTTTTTTTAATTTTGTTGTAAAAATCTCAATATCAAACTAAATAAATGCAACCCCAGATTTTCACTGAGGAACTTCTTTCTCTAACTATTTTCAAGACATTTCAAAAACACTTTTATTGCATACTTTATGGCGTGCTATTGAATTTTTGCAACAACTCGCTTCACATGTAGAATTTAATTTTTGCAAAAAGAATTATACTTTTTCTTTCAGCCAGACCCTACGCCTAACACTGCCTAAATATGCATAAATTCAAAACGTAATTCCAACATTTCTGATGAAAAAATTTGATTTAAAGCATACTTTGAGGCGCACATATTTTCATTTCACGCTTAAATATGTGCAATCAGTAATTTTAATAAATGCCTCGCCTCGCAACACTTCACTCCTTCTGATATAATCTCTAATAACAAAGCATATGTCTGGCACAAAGAATTTATAACTTCAGCATTGTCATTAGACGCCTAAAAGCATATCTCATGATTTAACTCAAGCGCAACAAAGCAAAGAACAACGAACCTAAGCAGCAAAGAACGGAAGAAGGCGACACATAAAACAAGCAAACGACAGATAGAGAGAACGTGTGGTCGTTCTCAGCAGCAGTCTAATGTTTATTTAAAATTTAAAATTCTATGCATAAATTAAGGCGCAGTTAAACGTTGAACGTTACGCACCAAAGCTTGTCAAAGCAAAAATCATGAGACAAGACAAGGCATGAAACGAAGCAGCCAACAAATATTATAACGAGTGTATAACACAGAGATAACAAATTAAAGTCACAAGCATTGTTCATACATTTTTAGTCGCGTTTTTTTCAAGCCTAAAAGTAGGCTACTCATTTTTGTTTCTTTCTTACACTTATAAGTTAATTTTTTATTTCAAAATCTTTTTTCTTTTTATCAAATAGCCAATGCGCACGAAAAAAAATGTTTCACGCCATAGAAGAACGTGCACACCAACGACGCGCTTATACGCCTAAAGACACGCAACGCGTTTCACAGCTAAAATTGAACTGACAAACCAGCGACACAGCTAACGCAATCGTGGTTGTGATTTTGTGAATCCGAGCTGTGTGTTATGTGCAAAAATTCCAAATGTCAACAAAAAGCAGTGAAAGGAAATTACGGAAAATACTGGGAATAATATGCGGGAGAGCATACGAAGTGGCGCTTAAAAGTATGCAATGAAAATGAGAGCGCCAGGAGAAGTGTGCACTGAGCGCAGATTTAGTGAAAGCATTTTTTCTTGCTGCTGTAAAACACTGTCGCGGGCGAGTGGTGGTGTAGGATTGTGGCATGTATATTTTGTTGTGACCACAAAATTCTGTTGCATGCATTTAGGCGCTGCAGCTGAAGTGTGCAATATTGAGTGGGTAAACAAGGAAATAGAGTGTGAATGACCTGAACGTGACCAGAGGATAGTGCAAGACAGCGCATTTATTCAAGGTAAGCTAAATTTCAAGTTCAAAGTATGGAAGACAATTTGTTAGGGTAGGGAATGTACCTACAAAATTTAATTTTGGAAGATGGTTATTGATAAGGCTTATTTTTAAAGTCAACTTCAGGATATTTTTGTGACGAATAAACTACGAAAATATAAAAAATGTAAATTAACTGACGAAAAAACCTTTTCCAAAAATCCACCCTTAAAAATATGCAATTTTTTATAGCGCGATCAAGGGAATCCTAATGTGGTTGAAGGTGTGAATATGAAAACGGTATTTTTCGGACATTTTAGGTTATCCAAACCATTTTTGGAGTACTCAGAATTTTTAAAAAAATTTGTTGCATATTTTTAGGCTCCACCACTTTCTTGCTTCCCTTTTATGAACCTGAATACTACTCAAGCAAACATAGGAATTCCTCAATATTAGTAGCGAACTTTTTACTTCTTCAGCAATTCGTAGGCCAAACTCTTTAATCATCAACGCAAATCACAAAATACATAGCATACTTTTAAGCGCTTTAACTTAAAATAAAATGCAATTATTATACACATTCTTGCGACTAGCAAAATTTAACCAGTATTTTAATATTTACTACTGCGCATAGTTGCTCTCTTGCTTACTCTCTATTTGCGCTCACCCAAAAATTTCCCTTTTCCCAGTTTTTGAAAACAAAAATAAAAAGAAGTGCCACTTGGCAAACCATCGTCAATCAAAATCCAAAACAGCAAATTTAATAAATTCCGACACACGCTTTTGCACAACAATGAACGGCCATAAATGGACAAGAAAAATGGGAAAAGAGCATAGCTACACTGCGTGCAATAAAAAGTGGAAGTAATATAAAATAGATGTAGCAGAGTTTTAGGCTGAGGCTTTGTTAAGGGAAAATGAACGCTCTGTGAATAAAACTTCTACTTGTGTATTTTTTTTACCGAAAGCGAGGATAGTTAGCTTAATAGCAGGACATGAATTGGTCAGAACAAAATAATACCGAAATCTTTTTTTCATAAATAAGCCTAAAATTAGGCAATATTTTGGCAAATAATGTTCTTCGAATAATTAGAATTTGGTAAAACTGATTGTTTATTTCCTTTTTTCAGCCTTTTTGTTTTGTTCATGCCTGGTGTATTGCTTACTCCAAGAAGTGATTAAATACATTTTGCTATAGCGACATCTGTTGAGTATTTATGGTTAATTCTTTGGTAAAATCCCCTCAACTAACTAATACTTAATAAAAAGTAACGAAAAGTGAATATAAAAGTATCGAAAATTACAGCGCTACAGCAAAAAAAAGCTATTCAAAACAGCTGTAGCATATTTGTAGGCTATGAAAATGTTACTACTGTATTAAAACGTTTTACTATATATGCGCCTAAAAGTATATAATATCTAGTGAAGAATGACTGAAAAACCTTGTCGGAATTTTTTAAAGCTTAACGAGAGTGCACAAAAATCTTCACAAACCTATTCCCTACTAAACTATGCTCCCTTGAGAGACGTTATTGTAGTTATTTTTCACTTGAACTGCCCCGTGTTTGAGTATAAAGGGTCGAATAGATATCATTGGATTCCAGAATTGAATCTCGATCAACTTCTCGCTTCGACTAAGGAATTAACAATTTGCACTCTATTTTACATAGATTAACAATTTGCTTTTGTATAAGAATATTAAATTTAAACCACCCTGTGTTTTAAAATTGTTCTCTTTCTTGCAAGACATGCTATATTTGTTATTTTTATGATGAGGCGCCCTGTGTCTCAATAATCTGGTGTGGATCTTAGCTAAGCAGGGTTTATTCAGTAAATGATATCCCTCAATATAACCTTTCTCAGATCTTAAACCTCTGCCTATGTATTTTTTTAACTAACGTTTATGGATCGGATAAATAGTGGGGACACAAACCTGCAAATTTTGTTCTCTTTTCCATAATGTGACCCTTTGTTTGGGAAATTGTTTGATAGACTTTGATGAGGAGTTTTCAAAAAGTTTCTTAATCAGAAACTTGTTATGATATGAGTAGTTCCATAAACATACACCTCTCTTAAGAATAGAATGGGCCTTTCGCCCTTCTCTCAATTATCCCTCACCTATCACTGAAATTCATTAGACAAGCGCATTACACTTACGCCTCATCAACCATAACTAATAATTATTTATTAACGTCCAACAAACTATGTAAAGCCGTACTTATAGTCATACCTAAAAGTATGCAACAAAAAACTTTCCTTATACCCTTAAACCAACCGCAGCCAGCAACGCTTGGCTCACTCTAAGAGGATTTGGCACATTTAATCCTTTTATGTATGGAGCTTTGTTTTTCTATTTTTTTTTCTAGTTTGCTAAGTGCATGTTTTTGTTGTGGGTTCGTGTGAATGGACCAATATTTTTATTATATTACCATTACTTACTCTAGCTTTTTAGTTTTGCGC
>CAXKVI010000005.1:3410136-3757636 GCA_964058755.1 Campiglossa producta
AAATAGAATGTTGTAGATTGCAAAAATAACTCTGTATTACTTTTAGTACAAAGGCAGGGATTATGTTGTATTAATCTTGCATACTTTTAGGAGTTATGTATAAATATATTCGAAAGTTATGTAAATGTGAAAAGTAAAGTAAAAAATATTTTACTAGTGCATACACAAATTTATTTGTATATTTATTTGAAAAAAGAAATTGGCTAGATTGTGGCAATTATGTTAGCATTATTTTAGGTGTTTGATTATGGCATATTTTTCGAACTATACCTACATATAAAAGTAGTTAGATATTAAGTCGATAAAAATTAAAAAATTGTTAAAGCATTCTTTTCGGGATTTTGGATTTATTACAATCTAGTCGAAGCAAATTCGTTTCTGAAAAATCGTAGGTGTCTTTTAAAAGGTCCAAGATCACAATAAAAAAAAACAACAATTTTAAAGTTTAAAGTTCAGGTGAATGGACCGTATTTTTTAATATTTAAAACGTCACATACTTTTGGGCGATTTTGTAAACCCATTCATGTTTTAATAAAGCATTTAAGCTGAGTTTGTTTTAAGATAGTTTAAATATCACAGCCATATAAATATATTTCCAAGCATAAAAGGTATCTACCAATTCGACTTGTTAAGCACTCTTGAGCTAAGTTTTGATTTCTTATTTCGATATTGTGATTTCTAGCACAGTTGCTTCAACTATTTTTATGATGTGTTAATAAAGCAAACGAAGGAAATGACAAGCAATTGCGTATACGCACTGTCATTAGCAAAGATTTACCCCCTTCCAACTCATTTAGCCTAAAAGTATGTTGTGAAATAATAATTACTTGTAGAGGAAAAAGGAAAATGTACATTATTGTATTCCCTAAGTGACGTTCAACTAATGCGACTGACAACAAACTACGCGACGAGTGAGAATCTGCAGCAAACGGCTGGGCACACGTTAATTAGTTAATAAGTAGGCTAAAAGTAAATTAATGTCTACAACACATATGCATATTTTTAGGCGCAAAATGTATTAATATATTATATTAAGCAATGATGTATGTATTTATGTACAGATACTTTTCTTACCAAACATTTATTTACAGAAGCGCAACAACAATTTACTGTTTACGTAATTAAGAGAGGAATTAATGTAATAACACAAATACGCTTCCTTGAGAGTTTGTGGCTGTATGTGACATTACTGTGTTATTTTTTGACATCAAAAAATAATTAGCAGCAAGGAATGAGAAGCAAAATGAAATGTTGCATGTGGCCATTTATGCTTAGTTACCACCATTTACGACATACATATGTCAGAGAGTTTCACATAAAATAAAATTTCAGAAAAAGAAAATGCCTAAATTTATGCTACGATTTTTACAAAAAAAAAAAAACTTGCAACTTCATCGTAGATTTAGAAAAATAAATTGTTAAACATTTCAGAGTGCACTAGAGAATTGATATGTTCTAGAAAAATATGCACCGAAAAATTTCACTTAAAGACTTCTCAGACCAAATTCTCGTAGAAACAACTTAAGACTAAAATCACTAAAACCAAAAAAATGTGCGCCTTAAAGTATACAATAATTCACATGCTTACTTATATTAGCATTTTCTGAGCAACACAACATAGCTTTATTGTATAACTAGTCAGTAATATGTCTCTGTAACAGGGAACTAACATCAGAAAATATTCAAAAAAGTGTTGCATACCCCCAGGCGTTAGATTTTCTCTTTTTATTGTCTCTTGCTTTTGCACTTTCCTTGTCCAAACATATTGTCAGAGTCGATATATGCTTAATAAACAAGCTATCTAGAAGTATAAAATCTCAAAAGGGCTTGCAGGCCCACTTCGCCTAAAAGTATGCAGGCTGCAGACTTTGAATTTGTTTTTCTATTTAATTACTTACTTAAATCAGCCATCTAATGGCCTAGGCGGTTTTGATCGGCACTTGCTTTGCTTTAACTCTAATTTGTTGACTGCTAGTACGAAATCATTCCAAATGTATCCTAAAAGTATGCTTTAAAAAAATGTTCACAAAAAAATGTAATAGCTCTTAGAGAGCGCTAACTTGCCACTCATCCGCTGCAGTTTCTTTACCAACGCGATAAAAGTAATTACTTTTCACACTTTCGCTGAAAATCAACACGTTTTTATCTCCTAAAAGTATGCCACATGCTTTATCACTTCTTCGCAAAATGCTCAGCATGTAATTAAACTCTATAAAAGATACACATTTCCACCTCCACAAATCAGTCAGTTCAATTACAAGCATTAAAAGCAAAAAAAAAAGTTACGTACACTCGCTTTTGCGCCTAAAAGTCGGTTAATGCACTTTAACAATTTGTAAAAAAAGCGCTATCTCTAACAAAAACTTCATTCAATACGCTTTAATAACTTCAACTTTTTTGCAAAAATAATAAAAATGCAGCACATAAGAGTGAACACAAAGTGCAACGCCTATATGTAGGCAATGATAAAGCACGGTACAGCACAGCCGGCGCTACAACTGCAACATTATCGCAAATGACATATGTAGGTGAAATATGGCAATTTTTATGCGCTAGCACATATATTTACACCAGCAGATTGTCTGTCTGCATGTTTAACAAATTTTTCCGGAATTGAAAACTGTATAGAAGCACGCCTTTTCCGACACCACCTCTCATCTCTTTTATTAATCTCACACATATACATTCAAAACATATTCTATTGACTTTTCCACGTTTCATTCGATCGCTTGCGAGCATCCTTCCGTGTGACTGTCATTTGTCGGATGCCGGTTTTTGTTAAAACTTTTTCACTTTTATATAGCATACATCTAGGCAGCAAATAAGTGCATATATATATATATGTTAAGCATATCGTATGTAAACATCTATATGAACATATGTAACTCAAGTTGAAACAATGCCAAGCAAATACTAACACACTTTTGACTTATTTACATTGAACAGCTCGTCGTACATTTTATTGCACAGTGCATTGCCTACATTCAGGCGCAATGACTTATACGCCATTCATTGTGTCTATTTAAATAGAACAAGTCATGATAAACATAGCGCTGCAGATTTATTCGCTTTACTTTCATAGGTATGAAGGCTTATAAACGTTTGAGCGTATGGAGTGCGGAAATTATGAATACGCCAGCAACTGTTGCATATGCATAGGCGTTGGAGCAGCGCTGTTGCTGGTGCTGGCGTGTGTGCTTGCATTTATTTGCATATGATTGCATGGCAAGGGAAAACTTTAAATTTTGTTAGTGCAGAACTTTCGGAAGTGTAAACGGAAATAATGTTTGAGAATTGATGTACGCAAAGTTGTGAGTAACCGGTTTTTTATGAAATCATATACTCCCAATTCTTGGAAAATAAGAGTTTAAGGGCGAATCTTTTCATGCTTTGCGCCAGAGTTTGAAGTTTTGTATTACAAAATAATTTCCAGCAACCGATTCCAGAATAATTCGGTTTTTAATTTTCCAGAAAGTTAATTTTCTAATCAAAACCTAATTTTTTTCAGAGTACCAGTAAGAGTTTCGCCCCGGAACCATAAGAAATTATTGCGTTATCGAGTAGCCGGGTTTTTTCAGCTTCACTTTTTTTTAAAAGCTTCTTTAAAAAGTAACCGGTTCGGTAAAAAAAAACTTTACAACACTAACATCTCATTGCTATACAAATCAAAACTGATAACTTCAACCACAGAAAATCATGTTGAACAATGACAGTTTGCCATTCAGCATTTAATAGAATCATAAGCACTATTTGGTTCGTAATAAAAGCAAAAACAACAAAGTGTGTGAAAAAATAAAAAGGGGAATGCATTAATAAATAACAACAATGTCATCAAGCATAAATTCCCATTTCAATTGGCAGTTGCAGCGGAAATATAGAAGCGGAAGCGCGGAAAATTTATGACAATTTTTTTTTTTATTAAAAAGTGCGAATGTTGTTTTTGAAATGAAACGGAAATAGTAAGGAAATGAATATTTCATGCGTTGCTAAAAATAATTCGAGATTTTATATAAGTATGTACATACAGAGCTTTATGCCAAAAAACTGTCAATAAATATTTATTAGTTTCTTTTTAATTTTATTTTTTAATTATGCATTTTTTTTTTCATTTTTTTCGAAATTTTTTTTAACTGTAATTACAAAAATTTTTTTATTCAAAAAATATGTTGATTTTTTATTTTTATAAAAAAATAATTTCTAATACGTTTATATGTATATTTTTTTAACTATTTTTTAAACTATTTTTTTTTGTTTTGAAATATTTTTTTGTTTTATAATTATTTTTGTTTAATTTAATTTTTTTAATTTTTTTTTTAACTTTTATTTCAAAATAAAATTTTTTCCTCAAAATTTTCTTTTAAGTGTAATTAAAAAACCTGTTTTTTTTTTTTAAAAAAGTTTTAATTTTTTATTTTTATAAAAAAGTTATTTTCTAATATATATATTTTTTTATTTGATAGTTTTAAGATATTTTTTTTTTTTTCAAATATTTTTTTTTTTTTTAATTTTTTAAGTTTTTAATTTTAAAAATCAAGTGAAACAATTTTTTTTATATTCCAGTTTGCTAATTCTTATTTTTATTGAAAAAAAATTTATAATTTATTATTTTATATATTAAATTTCAAAACGATTTTTTTATTTGTTTTCAAATAATTTTTGTAATTTAAAAATCGTCTAATTTTGGATAATTTTAAAAATCAAGTGGAATCAATTTATATTTTTTTTATATTTATGTGTTTACTACAAAATTTTCATTTTTAAATTAAATGTTTTTCACAACTTTTTTCTTAATTTTTTTTTTGCATATTTTTTTAACTTGATTTTATTTCTTTTAGCATAATTTTTTAAACATTTCTATACATATTACAATTTTATTAAGCCATATTAACTCACTAACCCATTTTTTAAACTTTGCCAGCTTGTGCACCTAAAAGTATGCAATTTTTTCTTAGTTGTCTTCATTTCTTTTTTTTAAGTATTTTTCTGGCACTATAATTTGTAATACCTGTATACATCTAATTTCCATTAAATCAATTCATTTCATTTAATAATCCATTTTTGCACTCGCATGCATTGCTATTTAAAAATTTATCAGCTTATGCGCCCAAAAGTATGCAATAAACCATTGATATTTTATTCAATATTTAAATTTCAGTCATTCATATTCGCGCGCATATTTTTTCATTTTTTTGTTCGCTCGAATACGATATTACAAATGGCTTGCATTTAAAAGCAGCCTAAAAGTATGCAAACTAGAAATGAAATTTCGCTCACAAATTGAAAATATGCAGCAAAACTTAAAGTGGAATTTTTCAACAATTTCAAAAGGTATGCGAAAACTTTGTAATTGGTGTATTTAATTACTTTTCAACAAAGCTCTAGTGTAAGTGGATATTTTAAAGGCAGCTACCTCAAGCTGGTGATGGGGAACCTTAAAAGTATGCAATGATTTTAAATTTAAAAAATAAAAATAGTTTGAGTTTTGCTCAACCCCAATCACACAAAAGTGAGTGGAAATTTTTGATAAAAGCTACTTTCGGAACACTTTAATTGATTCTGATCAATTTGACTATTCTCTACATACTTTCAGGCGCCTGAAACAGGGTGTTGAGAAATATTTTTCTTTGATTTTTTCACAAAATATCTATATTCATGTTTTGTTGCGCTTGCTTGTGATGACAAAACACTGCCTAAGTCAGAAAATGCGACAAGTAAGCCCTTAGAAATACTTAACCCTCTAGCGACCTTTTTCCTTAATTTTATTCAGACTTCCGAAAAAAAATACTTCAACACAACCCTTTTGTATAGGGGTTGATATTAACCAGAAATATTTTCAATTATAGTCACTAATTGTTTTAAATATTTTCATAAATTATTTAATTAATTCACGCAATACAATTTCAATCAAAAACTTTTCAATTGCTCACCGCAAAAATGTCTAGCACGCAATCAGGTCATTAAATTTAGAAGGCTTTCACTCGATGCTTAGGCATTTTTTCAAGTTCACACACACTTGAAATTTAATTCATCAACCGAGAAAAGGGTGTACGCTATCTGCATTTTAATTAACGCCCACGAAAATTTAACCCTCAAAGAAATTGATATTATTGATTACAACCATAAAGACAGTTTGACGGGGGTAGACCATTTTTGGCATTTTTGGCATTATTCAAATTTTGTTTCGCCTGCATTAATGAGCAAATTTTTATTAATAAACACGTCCATGAGATAAAGAAGAAAGCCACAAAATCAATTAAAATATTTGTTACGACAATATATGTTAATGAGTGGGCTGAAAGAGGGTTAATTGAAGCATGCTTCACTAGTGGTGCAATTTATGTTTTAGGGTAAAATGTGGTTTCGGTTGCGGTTATAGTTTAGTTCTTTTTATGGTTGTGGTTAAGTTTATGGATATCGTTGCTGTTACGGTGTTACTTACGGTTGAGGTTACGGTTGCCGCTGTTTTCAGGGCAAAGTTTGTCCTTTTTGTTAGGGTTTTCGTTCTTTTTATGGCTTCTGTTTTGTTTATGGTTATGGTTACAGTTATGGTTATGGTTACAGTTATGGTTATGGTTACAGTTATGGTTATGGTTACAGTTATGGTTATGGTTAAAGTTATGGTTATGATTACAGTTATGGTTATGGTTACAGTTATGGTTATGGTTACAGTTATGGTTATGGTTACAGTTATGGTTATGGTTACAGTTATGGTTATGGTTACAGTTATGGTTATGGTTACAGTTATGGTTATGGTTACAGTTATGGTTATGGTTACAGTTATGGTTATGGTTACAGTTATGGTTATAGTTACAGTTATGGTTATGGTTACAGTTATGGTTATGGTTACAGTTATGGTTATGGTTACAGTTATGGTTAAAGTTATGGTTACAGTTATGGTTAAAGTTATGGTTATGGTTACGGTTACAGTTATGGTTATGGTTACAGTTATGGTTATGGTTACAGTTATGGTTATGGTTACAGTTATGGTTATGGTTACAGTTATGGTTAAAGTTATGGTTACAGTTATGGTTAAAGTTATGGTTATGGTTACGGTTACAGTTATGGTTATGGTTACAGTTATGGTTATTTGTATGGATTTTGTTAAGGTTATGGTTATGGATGCAGTTATGGTTAGAGTAGTGGTTATGGTGACAGTTACGGTTTTGGTTATCGTTAGTATTATGGTTTAGGGTATTGCTTAGATGACGTTTATGGCTACGGTTACGGTTATTGTTTATGTGACGTTTATGGCTCACGATTTTTATGGTTATGTTAACGGTTACGGTGTAACACCCACAGTACAAACAGTCTACAAATCAAATCCACGAGTACTGTTTTTTTTTCAGCCTCGAACTTGGGACCTTTTTGGCACGTCAATAATGCAGAACGCCCACAAAATCAAAAGCTTTTAAATAAAAAAAATTATAATCTTAAAATTTCGCATTGCTAATATAAAAACTTTAAACGTAAATTGAGCGTAACAAAGCGCCAATATTTTTAGCTCGAGTATGAAGCAATTTTTATGGCAATAAATAGTTGTGTTACAACAACAACTAGCGCCATGACAATAAAAGTGAAAATACCTTCAACAGAAAGCCATGAAAACGATAACATTTTTGTGTGTTCCACTAATAATGTTAGCTGGCAACACCGAAACATTTTTTGGCAACAATGTTGCGCCTGAAAGTATGCAGTAAAATGTTAAACAATGAAAAGAACAATTGGCCGAATGCCCATAATGGCGTGAAAAGTGTAGATGGCCGGGAGAGGTGAAATAAATTTGTAGTTGAGAAAAGGCAAGAATGAGCGGAAAAGATGGAAAAAGGGGTGAGTCACGGGTGAAAGAGAAAACGTGGAAAAAAGTAGGTACTTGGAGTTCCTCAAACCATTCTTTTTCAAAACTAACCCAAAACAATATGTTTAAACCCTCTCTAAGCCGCATAGCCACATAGCCACTAAACCATTGCAGCATTTTAGGCGCCTCATCTAGAACCCAAATAAAATTCGTACCAAATCCCTATATACTTGCATAAATGTACGTAGAAATTATGACCAAACATATTGCAACATTCTTGTAAGGTAATAAAATACAATTTAAGTACCGCAAAAATAAAATGGCACAAGTGCCGCAAAAGTGCAATAAGTAGTGCAGTTCTGTGCATGGATTGGTCAAAATAACAAATCGCAAAGCGACCATCAAAATTTCATGGCGCCAACAATTTTTGTGATGCTGAAGAGATGAAAAAAAAAGTGAGAGAAATATTTGATTATTTTCTCTCCCTCTCTCTCGATCGAATTAATATAAAATACAATAAAATAAAATAAAATCAAAAAAAAAAATTTATTAAAATAAAATAAAATACACTGGGTATAATAAAATTTAAAAAAGATAAAATAAATGAAAATAAAACAAAATAAAATAAAATAAAAAATAAAAAATATATTATAATAAAATATAATAAAATAAAATAAAATAAAATAAAATAAAAGAAAATAAAATAAAACAAAATAAAACAAAATAAAATATAATAAAAAAATAATAATAAAGTAAAATAAAACAAAATAAAATAAAATTAAAAAAAGATAAAATAAAACAAAATAAAATAAAATAAAATAAAATAAAATAAAATAATAAAATAAAATAAAAAAAAAATAAAACAAAATTAAATTAAATTAAATTATATAAAATTAAATGAAATCAAAAAATAAAATAAAATAAAATAATAAAATGAAATAATTGAAAAAAAATTTAAAAAAAATAAAATTTATTTATTAAAAAAATTTATTTAAAGAAATAAAATAAATGATCCGTTCATCTGATTTTCATAATATCGATGGCAAAATTTAAGAAATTTTTTGTATAACAATAATCTTTTGCAACATAAAATCACGAAACAGCCCACTAATTCAATCTCCCATTAAAATTGAAATATATTAATAAACAATTCAAAAAATTGCATACTTTTAGGCGCTCTACTTGTTTCCACAATATGTGTGATTTTAGGCGGGCTTCAGAGATTTGTGGTAATTCAGTCTTCAGACCACAACTTTTCCAACTCCTTAAGAGGCCCTTATTAAAATTTCTCTTCAAAATTTAAAATCTGATTCTCCAGAATTATTTAATGTGAGTTTTAGTCCAAACGGTCCATAAAAACCGTCTTCCTGGAAATCAACGCATTCGCCTATAGAAACTCCATTATATTATGTTTTCACGAATCGCTCAATACTCTTTAAAATAACTTAAACTTACTCGCAACTCTGTAAGTTCCAACAACCACCTTTTAGCCAACGAAAATCAACTCCCTCCCTCTCTCGTGCTTAATTTGCGTGTAATTAGTGTTGAAAAGCTTTTATTGGTATTTCAACCACAAGAAATTCTCAAGCCAGTTATGCACCCCATTACTACTAAACAGAGACACATGCGAACGGTCGTTTAGCAAATGACATGCAGCGCACAGATGTTTTGCATATTTTCAGGCGCATAAACGAAATTTAGTGAAGAATGAATTAATTTGGTTTGTAGTCATATCATTGAAGGGCCGTAAGAGCTTAGTAAAAATGAATATATTACTGGTGATATAAGCACATATCAATTTTTTTTTCACTACAACACACATACGCTTATATCTATGAAAACCACCGGTCTTTAACCGAAATTTACAGCCGCCATTGTATGATTTATTCTTTGAGTAAATTTTCATGTATAAGCTCGAGACGTGGTAACACCGCGCTGTGACTATTTTTCATGCGGTTGCACTAATATGTGTGGGAATCCCGCCATTGGCCGTAGGAGCCTTTTGATGGCGATGATGAAAATGTCCTTGAAACCATATCTTGGACTGGAAAATTTTCCATGCAAGACAAGTAGCAGCACTTACAAGCACACGCATTAGAGTGTGCATTTTTTGAGCGATTTTTTACGTTTCAACCTTAAAACATCTTTGTGTAGGGTTGCCACCTAATTCGAAAATAATTTTGCGATAGATTTAAATTAAGTATGAAAAGTGTTAAGAGAAGGAAATTTGTGAAAAAGGAAACAAATGGGTTTCAAATCTGAATAAAAAAATCACCGCAAAAAAGAACACCCTAATACAGCCAAACATCCATGCATGGGAAACACCCCCACCAAAAATGTGTGCTCATTGCCAAATTCACAAACATTTTCAAACATTCTTTTTCATTTTCACTCTATAAATTTTGTCGTCTGCATGTCGCCATGTTTTTTTCCTCTCTCCACGTTGATGCTGGAGAGGCATTTTTTTATTTTATTTTTTTTCTATTCGGTCTACCGTGTTCGTGCTTATTCATTTCATGTGTTCATTTGAATTATTCCCAAAAGCGCATTTAATTTTCATTATGCGTGACAGCGTACATGAGTATTAGAGCTGCAGTGGTGGGAATTGGTGAGAAACTAAAAATTTTTGAAGTCTAATTTTAGGCGCATTGTTTTGGTACTTCATATTTTTGTGGTTTTCTTGTGTTTATTTTTTAATATTTATGTTTATTTATGTTAAAAATGGTTAGCTTAATTTTTGTTTAAGATATTCCTTCGAAGTAGCTAGAGACAAATTTTGGCCTGGTCTAATTTTAGGCGCAAAATTCTGTACCTTAATTTTTTGGAAATATCTCATATTTATGGTTTGAGGTATACTACTAAAAAGGGGAATTATCTTTCGCCTTTCTAAGACTTTCGAGCTAAGTTGCAAAATACTTGACGGCGAAAAATTTTGCAAGGTCTAATTTTAGGGGCAACGTTTTCCGGACGCCCTTTATTTTTGTTTTTTCCTTTTTTGAAATTTGCTATATTATTGGAAATATTTTTTACATAAACTTACCTTTTCACGCAGCATATCTCGTATTCTGCCCGCTTGATTCTTTGAACGATGCAGCTCGAGCTGAAGTTCCAAACAACGTTCCTGCCAGTTTATCTGAAAGGTAAAATTACTATTCGATATCAAACTTTTCAAAAGGCAAGGAAGTTTAGTTTAAACTGGATATGAGCCTTGAAAGCGCTCAAAAACTGCTCGGAATATTTTCTTATACGATGTTGACACATACATAGATGGCGCGCCTGGTCAGGTCCAAAAAAAAAATTATCCTACAAAATTTGATGAAAAGACCTCGCAACAAAATCAGCTCAACCTATTTATTTGATTGGTTCTCTATGAGCGCGTACTGCAGAAAGATAGAAGATCTCATTACCACGCCACAGATGACAACAGATGTTGAGAACTAGGGGGCGCGCTGCGTGGTTTTTATACAAAAACTTGCAGAATGTTGTCAGACAGTATTTTATGCTATGACCTGCTCGCTACTGGGCGGGCAAGATCCAAGGGTAAATACGACTTACATATGTTTAAGTATACCCAAATTTCCAGAGGTCTTAAAGAAAGCCTCCGTCAATCAAAACATAGCTTAGGTACAGATGGCGCGCTTGTTTGATTTCTTTTGTCAAATAAATTCCACACAGGGGGTCCTAAAAAGTATTTATTGCCACTAAAGTTGAGGCCCTATGCTCCAATATGAGTTAAGTAACTAGATGATGATGATGAATGTGATGCAATAACTTAGAGTCACTGCTTAAAGAGACGCTCAAATAGAAATCACAAATAGGTGGCGCTCTGCCTCCGCATTGCGAAAGTTTCAACTTGGACAGTTCAACCCCTGGTAAAGCTTTTGTCCCTACGTTCAAAATAAGAATTGACTTGAAGATCGCACGGACTTCGTTTTAAAATCGCGCGCCAAGTGTCAAGCATCTCAAAGAAACAAGTTAAGATTCGGAAAACGTGAGGGTAGATTGCTTTACAAATTTACACCCTGAACGATATATGTAGCTTAATTGGCTCATGTTGATAAAGCCATTAAATTTTCAAGCTCTACTTACCTCTGGCACGGGTTGCGCGTAGTTGTTCACTTGATGAACATCCAAATGCTCCGTCAGCGTAGAAAAATGTGGCCAAGGCGCATCCGTATCCAGGGCAGCTAAACCGGGATTGATCGCCCCTGCGGCCGAAGTGATCGTTGATTGCGCACCGCTAGATTCCGTTTTCTCCGCAGCACCAGCACTCGCCACTGCTGGCGATTTCTTCGAGATAGCGCCGCCACCACCAGAGACCGCACTAACGCTTTGCAGTGTCGCCGCGCTCGGTTTTGCAGGTATTGGTGGTGGACGCTGAGAACGACGCGGCAACAAACGCGGACTGTTTGGTGTAGACTGTGAAACGCCGCTGCTACCAGCACCACCACCGCCTAAAGCTGTTGCTGCAGAGATGCGCATTGCAGCTAAATTTTCACAATGCGCGCGCGTCAGCGGTATATTGCCGCTAAATGAAGTAGCGCGCTTGGTGAGTAAAGGCGATGAATTTAGCGATTGCGAGGCATACATGGGTGGTAGTGACATCATTTGTTGTTGCTGTGACTGCGCGCCACTGTAAATGTTTTGTTGCTGCTGGTGCATTGGTTGTTGTGCGTTTGTTTGTTGAGCGTAATAATGTGTGGCATGCATGTGATGCATGTAATGATGATGTTGCGCTTGCGTCGACGCCGCCGCCGGAAAGGTATGCAAATATGCGTTGCCATCAGGCGCGCCGCGCATAGCGTAATACGCATGCGCCGCATGATTACTAAAGTGTTGATGATGGTGAAAGGCAAATGGTTGTGGTGCGGCGCCTGTCGAAGGTGTGGCGCGCCCAGAATTGGCAGGTGACGTTGATGACGAGGAAGCGGATTGGCGACGCGCTTGCAGTTGCTGCTGTTGCTGTAGATTTGTGAGCGAGTCGAAGATTTGCGATAGGCGCCCCGAAGGCACTTCGTCAGACATTTGTGTGCGCCGCAGCGGCTTAGTAGTTTTTAGTGAATATAATGCGCGCTTGCAAATTATTCAAATAAAAGCGTCGTTGTCCAAACGTGTGTTTGTATATACAACTCAGGCATAGTGTAGCTGCAAAGAGAGGAAAAGAAAACAAAAACTGTTTTAATGTTTGATTTGCCAAACTTTTCTATATAAAATATATAAATTATTTATTTGCATGCATTCATTAAAATGCGCGCCGCATTCACAAAGCTTCCGGTGTTTGCGTCACAACTGTTTGCGCCTGCGCGCAGGAAGTCGCCTATTTTGAATGCGAAATGAGCCTTCGATTGCAACAACGTGAACCATGCCATCGTTGTCTCATTACTTATTCAGCGCTTACTGTATTTTATTTAACCAATCCTCAGCTCATTGCGAATTCGTCACAACATCCTTTGTAATATTTGAATTGCAAACAGTTGTTGGGAAAAAGTATTTTAACAAAAAAAAATATGTTTGCGTATGAAAAACTATTTCCGCTGACTACCTCAATAGAAAGCCAAGTGAGCCTGATCATTTAATGTGTGTTCACATATGTAAGCATATTTTTTTTTTTTTTTTTTGAGAGTTTGAAGTCCTCTGAGCTCACGTTATGCTTGCTAATTTAGTAGGCTGAAATCCCGGTTCATCTGCCAACTCAACCCCTTCTCATCATAGCTTGCTTACTAGTTTAAACTTTAGCCTGAAAGTCACATCAAAACTCGTATTCAAAACGAGCGTTTAAGATTCAAACCAAAGGTCGTTAAGTTCGTGGAAGATAGTGTTTTAGTGGTCTATTTTTCAAACACTTTAAACACTGCAAATCACATACTTCAAATGGATTTGGATGTCGCTAGTTTGCGCGTGGCTTTAAGATCGCAAACTGCGTTTTTATTTTGAAATATATTCTTATAATAATGCGTTTTTTACTTGCTCCCATGTAATCCATGTACTTACTTCTGTTTTATGCTTTCTTTCTTTTCATTTTCTTGTAGTAAAATATGCGCTCATGTGTCGCGCATTCTAATTGATATTGAAGGCAACGCAACAAGGGAATGGGCACGTATGTGTATGTGCGAGTGGATACTTGCATATTAATATATAGCCCTGTAGAAAAAAGTGCAAAAGCCGATGTGAAAGCTTTGATCTGAAGAGATCCAATATCATTTGAAAAGCGCATGTAATATGTTGCATCATGATGTAAGTAAATTCGTGTGATGTGATGTGAAGTGATGTGATATGATGATGTGACATATCACGTGATGTGATGTGATGATATGACATATCACGTGATGTGATGTGTTGATGTGACATATCACGTGATGTGATATGATGATGTGACATATCACGTGATGTGATGTGATGATATGACATATCGCGTGATGTCTTGCCAAGTGATACGATCACATCAATTTTTTGCATTTGAATCTTAAAGCTTAAGCAAATACATAAGTAACAAAACCATCAGATCACCTCTTACAACAGAACATTTGGCAAGTCTTGTAACCAGGGTGAAATCACTTTAATTTCCTACAGTGTGCATTTGATATCCAAGTGCGTGTTACATTCTTATTTCATTTCTTTGCTTTTTTATATTAAAATGTTACGCTTCTCTATACATGACATACGTGACAGTGACGCCGGCGTGCTATGGCATTTATGCGCTTATTGACTTTGCATACAAAATATAAATGCGACTGTGGCTCGCTGAAGTAAGAAAGTTCAAATGCAAATGGTAAGGAAACGCGAAATATTGAAGTTTCCTTCGATTCATTTAACCTCGCGACATTTGCATGCGTATTCAAAGTTTGTTGTTTTAAATTTAATTTTAAACTTATGCTACATTTTATCACGCAGCAGAAGCATCAACATTTTATGAAGCTGAAATAAATTTATGAAAGCTTTTGACGACCTAGGCATTTTTGATGCAAGAAACAAAAATAAGCCGGTTTATCTCTGAATCTTTGTACGATGCGCTTTAGCGAGCTTTTGAACTTTTGTAAGCTTTGAATTAATGAGGAAAAGCATTAATCAAGTTTTGGTGTCCCTGTGATTGATTTTAGCGGCACTTTTTAACGCGCGGTGGTGTATGCTTGTTGAGCTTTTAGAAGCTTTTAAAGCCTGATTTGGTTAAAAAAGCTCTTGAAAGCTTTCAAAAGCTCAGATTTTTTTCTGATTCTAAAAATCGATAATTTTTCCTATTCCCAAATTTTTTGTTTTTCTGTATCTGTATCCAGTTTCTGTAAAAAATCGACAAAATACTCGATTTTAATGTCGTGATATTCGACTTGATTCAAAATTCAAAAAAAAAAAAATAAAATTTTGTCACCACATCAAAAGCAAGTGAGAAAATAAATCGAAAAAATACAATTTTTTTACAGAAACAAAAAAAAAAAGAGTGTAACGTCAAATTGAGTATTTCAGTCGAGACGATCGATCGAAATGAGTTACAGAAACGGGGTACTGCACAGAAAAGCTCTGTAGATCGCAAGTTTTTGAAAGCTTTGAAAAAGTAATAAATGCGTTTAGCTTGCATTTTTAATAACTGATAGCCTTTTTTGACCAAATCAGACTTTGAAAGCTTCTAAAAGCTCAGTAAGCATACACCACCGCCCTCATTCTCAGGGAGACACTAAAACTTGATTTGAACTTTGTGTGATAATAAAGCTCGCGGAACGTAATGGCTACCCCAAGGACCACTCCGTTCAAATAAAATCCGGCTACTATATTCTCAAAGCTTTAAGAATCCATGCAATGAGTTTTGAGTATTTTTCAAAAAATGCTATTAAGCTTTTAGCAAATTCAATTCACTAATATCACTTATGTGCTTTATTAAAGTGATTTTCAATTCACTTGAATGCACTTATGTATGTAAGTACATAATTTATTAAGTAATAATAAAGTAAGAAAATTGAGAAAACTTTGAAGTGCAACAAAAAGCGCAGAACGAATTTATATGAAATTTGATTATATAAATTGAGGAGATAAATGCACTATCGGTAAAGCGCTTACAAGCTTAAAGTAGAGCAGTAGCGCTTAAGGCAGCCAAAGAAGCATAACTGCAGCAGCAAAAGCTTAAAATATAAATATTAAATGTATAAAATATAAGAACTTAAGCTTTAGGGAAGTATGAAGATGAACAATTTTTGATAGAAAATCAATTAGAATTTTTCCTTAAGCACACTTGAGGCACATATGGATGCTTAAGGCTTAAGGACATGTGATGCTTGTTCACGAAGGTTGCATTCTCAAGTGAATTTTACTTGCAATTTGAGAATGAGACTGTATTGCGGTATCTATGTATGTATGTGGGAAAGGTAGAAGCGTATATAAGCTGATGCCTTAAGCTGCTGTGCAGCATATGTAAGACATGCTGCTCAATTACATTTCCTTAAGGATGCAATATCATACGAACGCGCTGGGCTGCTATTGCTACTGCTCTAATAAATTTAATTATTTTAACAATTTATCAACTCAGTTTCGAGCTAGTTTGCTTGGAGACAAGATGCTAGAGAGCTGCAAGCTTACTGCTTGCATATGATATGCCATAATAAAGCTTATAAGCATATAAGTCTGTGCATGCATATGTTACATGCATTATATTTGCAAGCTGTTTTTGTGTGTCTTGGCTTTCATTAACCTCTCATATTTGCTCAACAGCAAGCGTCTTACTTGTGTTTGCCTTGAGTAAAATATGAATTTTCTCTTGTTGTTGTTGGTGTTGTTGTTATAACTGTCACATGGAAGCTCCAAATCGTGTTGTTGCTTTTTTACTTATGCTCTACCATCTGTACCTCAAAATCCTTCAAGCAAAATTTTGTTAACAAGAAAATCAAAAAATTTGTAGCAGCATTTCAGGCGCAAGAGCGCTGCACATCAAAAGGAACGGAAAAGAATACATTTCAAATGAATTACAAAATTGCAGTTATCTCACACACATTCGCACACGTTTCGCTTATTACACATGTCAAGTTGATTGCCAAAAAATTTCCACAGCAACAAGAAAACTCGTAATTGAAGCAACTCGACTCTCATCTTTGCCCAATGACTTTTCTCACTTTTCTCAATTTCTTCTTGGCCTGCAAGATTTCTTTTGTTGCACAACCTTTTCTTGTTGCTGTTGTTGTTGTTGTCTTTGTTGTGCGTAAAATTATACTTTAGAGAATTCTTGGTGTTGGTTGCTACCAAAAATTCAAAAGCTGAACTATCAGTTCAATAAATCTTTTGGGAAAGTTTTTAAGTATGGGCGTCGCCATTTTGTATGTTGATAGAGTTGAGAACGTAAATTAGTTTGTTTTTGAGTAGTTAAAGAGGTGGACGAAATGTAGAGTATTCGCACGATTAAAAAGTATGAAGCAAAGATTAAAAAATTGTATAAGACTAGCTTTATATAAAATGACCAAAAATATTCATATAAGTGGAACTGCAGACGGGTTTCGAGATATGCTGAAATTTTCGAGTATTTAGCTCACACGAATATTGCTGAAAATCCACGGCCAAGTTGGCACTATGAATATTTTTTTTACAATCGATCCAAGCGCCATCTAGCGGTCAAATTTTTATACATTGTAATAAAGAATGAAAACTTTGTTTCATAGTTTGGCTCTTCACCCTTAAACTTGATCGGAAATACGACTGTTCTCCTTCTCATAATTCCACTTTCTTCGTCTATCTGGAATTTTTAGATTAACCGATTCGTGCGCCACCTACGGGAAAACCAGTTACCTAATATAAAGCAAGGCGAATTCATTACAGGTGGCATCCTTCCACCATATGGTTTCTTCTTCTTCCTTGAAAATCGAATCGTAGCTGTCAAATTGCTTATGTTGCTGCTTTGTCTGACATTTTTAGTTACAAGGAGTGTATGCGTGTGTGTAGATCTGAATTAGCTGGAACACACCTGTATGAATTCGCCTTGATATAAAGGTAGCAATAATTATATTGGAACGAGGAATGAAAAGTTTGTGCTATAGTGTGGCCCTTTTTCCTAAAACTAGAATGGAAATACGACTGGTCTCCTTTTCACTCTTCCACTTTCTTCGACTCACTGCTTACTCTCCCTAGAAGTGGTATGGAAATACTGTTCTTATTCTCGAATTTCCGCTTCCTGAGGCTTTCTCACTTGGAGTGATAGAAGAATAAACACTATCTGTCTCCGAGGTTCACTTCCTGCACCACAAAGAATATCCTCAGGAATGCAAAAAAAAAGGCTTTAACCGCCTTCTGGGCCGGAGCGTCTTCCTTCATTCGCACCACGTGTCCTAGCCAACGAAGCTACTTCTCCAATATTTTTGTTTTAAATCATCTTGATTGGAATTCTTAAACCCATAAACGCTGTACTCCTTTACTCAGCGTCAGTTCTCCTGCAAACTCATATATTGACTGGCAATTTGCGTTCATTTACAGCACCGAGACATATAACTTTCCATATTTGCTTAATCCATTGCACAAGTCAACTCTGTAGGTTCTTTTTATTGGCGCGTTCTTCTCTTTTTTCACTTTTTTCTATCGAGTCGAAGGACCAACAACATAGCAAGTATCAATATGGTTTTTTTTTTTGTGGTTGCATAAGCGAACAAATAGGCATATTGACCTAGCCGATGTGCGCTGAGTGCACGCCACCTCCAACGCAGCCTTCAATCCTTTGCTTGCTGTCCTGTGTGTCAATATGTGTCTCCTGTGCGCCAAAAGGGTGGTGCAAGTGGTAGCAATGTCTTACCTTAACCTCATTGTTTGTTGTCGTTTGAGTATTATTGTTTCTTGTTTCCTCTACTTCCTCTTGTCCCACTTTACTTCTTTTCCCGTCATATTGCCCCTCATTGTTGCTGACGCTGTTGCATTATGCAAATTGCTGCAGCTTAAATATTGCAAAGTGCAAGCGACACAAAAAAAAAAATGAAGGAGTAAAATGCAGCAACAATAGCAAAATCAACGAAATAAGTAAAAGTAGAAAATGAGAAGAAATGCAAAAACCCAACAAATGAAAAAATTTACCATTGACTGGTTCTTTCTCAATGACGCACTCGTCGACAGCCTAACGGCCTGAGTGGATGGCATGTGCTCTACCTTTGGTTTGTCGTTCTTTGTACTCATTTGCTTGAATGAATGAGTGACTGAAAGCCAACACAGGTACATGAACGAAATTGCTGCTGCCGCACATTTGTGAGGATTTATGTATTTTTACCAAGCCATACAATGCCATTCAATAATAAATGGTTTTTATGTTAATCTATGCTCCTAGACTTAACTCAATTCTCGATAGTATAGCGGTTAGTATCAACCAACCTGAGCGGTTGAGCCCAAGTCAACACTGTTTTATGTACAAATACTAACCTATCGAACTGCCACGAGCCCTCTTATTGCGCTCACACTCAGATTGCTTCCTAGACCTAACTCCTAAACAATAGCTTAAGTCTCCACTACTTCCCAGTCCCATCTTTTTTTCTGCTCTGGCACCCTCTAACCCAACCGCGTAGTCACGCTCTTTATTCAGTTTCATTTGCATTCTGGGTTAATTTCAGTACCAGCAGCAGCTCACTGCTCTAGCATCTACACTACTCTTCTCGTACTTTCTTGCACTGTCTTACATACATCATTTGATATTAAGCCGACAGTTTTGTTAGGCTTTGCATATTCGTATTGGTCTTTGTATCTATTGACCTTATTTGTTTGTGATAAATTGCACAATTTGCATAAATAGCACATAGAAAAGTAGAAAATGTATTTTATTCAGAGTAACTTGGTATTACTGAATTTCATTATAATATATGTATGTACCAAGCAGAGTTTTAAATCCGTTAGAAATATGCTTTAATAATTTTAGGTTTACTTCATGGTCTGTTGAAAATTGTAAGTTAAGCTGTTTAGGCGCAGTTGCCTGTTCAAGTATTTTTAGTGGGAATGTGTGGGAACTTCTCATTGAAATCTAACAAACTTGGAAGGAGTTGAAAACGTCAGCCTAGCAGACAGAAGATTACTCATATTGGAAAGCCGACCTCATGTCAACAAAGTGGATGTCAGATCACGTCGTTTTGACAACACAGCATTCAATGGTTTTTGGGGAGAAAAGCTTAAATTCTGTAAAAGGGTTAAAGCCTATCAAAATTTAAATATGCCAGCATCAGGTAGACTCTAAATATTTTGCCCAGTATATCGTAACTGAAAGATAAAGGCCAATGCGTTTTGGCATCACCGCACGGAATGGATATTGCAGAGAAATATTCCACTTCTGAATAATAATAATATTCCAATTCTGAAAAGGCGGTTTCAGGTAGGTAACTGTAATATCCTTGTATGTCGAATTTTATGGCAGAATCATGTATTCCAATCTTAGTACGAATTTGCACATAAGTTCTTAATATTTCTCTCTCTCGCACATATTGAAACCCCGATTGCAACCACTTAATATTAATTAATTAAATTAATTTACATAATACGTTTCGAAACAGTAGCTCGATGCGTGAATACCCTCGAGGCAGGGCAAGATTAGATCTTATGTTATTAAAGGCGTCAATTTTCATATGTGATTGAGTTAGTAGCTTTTTTATTGTATTCCACTTTTTATATATGATTTTTTCCACCCTTTCTGCCTGCTGCTATACTCTTACTGCACACCCCTCTCCCACGCGTTTACGATTCCTCAAAAGGCTCCTCACCTCAACCATTACTTTGCCCTGCACCTCACGCGCTGTCAAATAGTCCGACGCGCGCAATTCAATTACAAATTCAATTACCCAAAACGAGTGTAAAAAACAACCCACATAGCTAAATATACAGCTAATATAAACAATAATACAAATAATCAGGCATGAAATGAGTAACCAAAATCAAATAACAAAGCAGCGCACAGTAAAAAAAAAACGCAACACCTGTCCCAACTGACGGAATGTAGAACAATATTGCTTTAAATGTATACTTTTTTGGACTCGTCGCTGCAATACGTCACGCAATGTATTGTTTTGGCTTCGTTTTTGTTTACTTTTTTTTGCTTCACGAGCTGCATGTGAATTGTGTTTTTCATTAGTTTCAGTTTTTTTTTTTTTGCTTTTCAAACATGTTTGAACGTCACTCAACAGCGCACTGCCTGTCAGGTCACTCACTCACTCATTTAATTGTATTTTTTATTATTGTTTTTTATTTCGCTTTATTGCTTTTGTTTTTTTTTTTTTTTCCTTTTATTGTCAGCTGTTCCCGCGCTGTTGGCGCTTCCACTGATTTTGCATTGCGATTAGCTCACCATCTCAATTCATCACTGAAAAAATTTTGGCTGGCGTCACTTTTTGTTGTTTTATACTCACACATCGCTTTCGGCGCGCAAACAATTCACTTTGATGTTTATGCAGTTTGAAAATGATGCAAAAATACGTGCAACAAAATTCAGTTTTAGTAAACGTCCAACTTGCACGAAATCCACCAACTGTATACTTACAAAACCATTTCAGTGACCTCTTTTTCTCATTAATATTTAATTTCATGCCTATTTGTTATTTTGTTTCGTTGTTGTGTTGGACCGTCACTCGTTAGCCACGAATTAGTGGAGTTGGTGGTGTTTTGTTTGTGGTTTATTTTGTTTTATTTTCTCGCCCCTTTTCGCTTTTCACACCTGTTGTTTGTTGCTTCATGCTTGCCATTAAATGTTGAATGAATGAATGGTGACTTCTTCTCTCTTGGACTTGTTGATCTTTTATTGTGTGTTTCTCATGAGTGATTGGATTTCTTTATTACTTTTGATTTGATGAAATGTTTTTATGAATAAATTAGCAGCGCTAATCATTTAAAGATTTTATTAGGGTCAGATGTGAGTTGTATGTATTTGCATACCTTAACCCGTCTTGACCCATAAGTCGCAGCCACATATATAGTTAAGTGGAACCATGGTTTGTGAGTTTAAGATGATTGAAATCGATGGCCCATAAAACCGCCATCATATATTCAGTCTGTAAGTTTATTATCATCTTTTTCCTATTTGGTGGCTCATTTGCAGCTCGTGCCTCTTTATTACCTGTCGGACTTAGATGTCTGCCCCTGAATCCATTCCTTCCAATGCTTGTTAATACTTCAAGAATCTTCTTTATGTGAAATTATTGTCTCAATCGCCATCTGCCGGGATCTTATACATTCTTCATTTAACCGTCTTCTTTTCTGAACTGCGGCTTCTACCCTGTAGTGAGTCAGCTTATCTCCAAAGACAGATTGAAGCTCGCCGGAAATTCTCTACTGCACTCTTCAGTTAGTTTTTTTTTAATATTCCACTTTCTGAATTGCTATCCAAAAAACTGTGAAGTTTACATAACCTATAATCAAACTTCTCTTTCGATATTTACTCGATTTAATCCAAAAAAAACTGCAACAAAAATCAACGTATGCCAGTCAATAACCTCCTCTTGTGCACCAAAAAAAGTATCCAAATTGCAAATATTTTGTAATAACATCCAAACATATTTGTGTAACATTCCATTTCATACGTTGCACTCAGCAACAGTTACACAATGTATTTGCCTCACACCGCCACATAGACCCTGTGCGCTCTTTTTTCATTCTTACTCTTATAATGACTCGAACACAAACTCTCTGCCTCACTTTACTACCGACTTGCTCTTTTATTAAATCTCTTTTCTTTCACTCTCTTGATTGGGCATGAGCAGCTCAAGACTCTTACGTCAGCTGTCATGCCGAACAGCTGTTATTTTAACACGCAGAAAACGCCTAAACTTGACATTAGCAGCAGCGTGGCGTGCTCTCCAAGGAATAGACAATTCAATAGGACATGTGGGTAGCTGTATATGTCAGCACTTGCGCAAACATACATATTTTGACGTTTTTCTTTCTCATATACAGTTAATCAGATGTTTTTGGTATAGGCAATCGCGGCATGCAAGAAAATTTATTTTTCAGTGTAAACGATCCTGACGCTATGTATTTTAACCTATTCAAGACCTTGCTGTGTTGTTTAAAAGAGAGTCAGTTTTTCCCAGAGAGAGAGTTTGGAACTTAAAATTCTAACTTTCAATGGAACCTTTCTTTCAATTGCTTGGGAAAGGTTCACACTAGAACTCCTACGAAAGGGTGATTTATACATGGCAGGTAGCTGTATTCAAATTTCTTAGTTAATCTCTTCGTTGGCGCATTGCCGTTTAAACGGTCTTGGCAGTCCAAAATATCGGTATCACATTTGTCTTCACTTGATCCCTCTCCATCGGAGTGTAGGTCTCCCTCTTTCTCTGCATGCACCGGCGGGACTGATAAGAAAGTCGTTTAGGCCAGAGCAATGCTTTTTGTATGAACGATGAATTTATCCTTAACAGTCAAAAATTCTCCTCCTGCATATTATTGTATGCATCTTCATCATTTTCCCCAATACATTATATTCCCATCAGTTGTGTCCTTCTTATTACATTCCTTCTCTTCTATCTTCCGTGCGTTCACCTATCATATCAGTGGTTCATATTTCCCTACAATCTCTGTCAGCAACTTTTCCCTACAGCGATTTTGACACGCTTATATTTGTCTTTCCGCCCACACTTGTCATTCTAATGCCCATTCTCCTATTCATGACATAATCCATAATCATGAAATTTTCTATAAAAATGTGTTGCTAGCGTCATATTGACTCTGCTGGTAGTTTGTACTCAATTTGCTTCCTTTGTTACGCTTTGAGACATCAGCTTCCAACAAATGTGACAGCTGCTGTCACTTTCCGCATATTGTAAAAGGTTTCAATTAAAAGTGAACTATACTTCCATATATATAAATTTTATCTATCTCGACCTCATTTGAACTGCGTGTACAAGTTTCTACTACTCGTTCTTACAAATATCACTGTCGGCTTCTTATTAAATGTAAACTTTTTATTTTCTTTCCTTTCTTCAAATTTTCACACCCACTTCCTTTTGCAGCACTCACCAATTACTAGCGTTGGCTTTTACTGCTCTGCATGCTAATTAGTCTCATTTAAAACACACTACTCTATTAATTCCATTATAACTGTAGTTATCTGTCAGTGCGAGTATGAAAAGCGAGTTGTCAACTGCAAGTTTGAATTGATGCTCGCCAGATTATAGCAACGTTGTAAAATTGAGGTTGTGTTAATTTATTTATTCCTCGCACAATATTAACATATCGTCGGTATTTAAGCAAAACCACGTAAGGCAAACTTTGTCAAAAATAATATTTGCTTACCGGGTCCCCTGGGTACCCGTATACATTCATAATTAACAAAAAACTAGGGGTTTACGCAATAGAATGTCAAAAAACGGTTTTTTGTCTCTCCTATACAATTTCTTTGCAAGTTTGTACGGGATTTTGCATTTGCCCCTTACGTTGTTTTGCATAAACACCGACGATATGTAGTTATTGTTGTTGTTTATAAATTTCTTTGAGATTATTTTACTGCAAATGCCGATGCTCATTTTTACAGCCAATTAAAATTCTACAAAGCGGGTAATTAAGATTTTATATATGAACTGTACATTAATTTGCTTTATATAATCGAATAAGGTCAGGGTCATTTGGGACGCCTTTTCTATGAAATTTGTTGTTAATGAACAAATACAAAAGCATAGCTATTCAAATTGATTAGCTTATTTGTTTACTTTTCCCTTATATTCAGTTTATTATAGCATTTGTTTAATCGATATGGAAATTGCTCGACTTCCTGGCTACAGACACTTGTTGGCTAAAAGATATTTTGGTTGGTAAAATAAATATTTTAATACTCAAGTGTTGTTTGCTTTTAAGTGTTACAACAAATTTGCAAGATAAACAAGTGCTGTTTGACGTCATTTCGAGTGGTTGGAATTGGAAAGAATTTAAGTGATTCTGTGGCAGCGAAAAAATTGATCTGGTAAATGACAGCTGTCAAACTTGTTTGGACTACTTATATCCTCGCCCCATAGTGATTTTTGGTTGTTGTTGTTGTTGTTAACAGCAAAACACTCCCCGAAGGTTTTTGGGAGTGGAACTTTCTAGGTCATGTCATCCCTCCATCCGTGAGGAAGAAGAAGATGGGTAATGAGAGGTGAGAGGAATCATATCCGTAGATCAACCATCGAGTAGCACGTCATTATTCTAAACCCCTAACCCGCAGGGGCAAGTGATTTTTGGTGATTTATAGCAGTTCCCCACCCCCTACAAAAATCACGGGATTGTATATCCCTTAAATGCATACCGTACCATATAAGGTACAGCCATAAAATCCTTCATAACTCCTGCCAAATAATATGCACCGGATTTTTTTTTTTACCGTGTTAGAACTAACAAGTCAGCCTTTCAAAAAAATATCTTCTCAGCTTTCTGACGTTTATATTTAGTCGTTGGCGAGCTAGCGTGCTAGCAGGACGTGAATTTTGTAAGAAAACCGAAGTGGAAATTTCAATAAGTGATATAATATAATTTGTTCTATTTTGTGCCCAATAAATATAACAGGTAAGTACATTGTTGTTTATTTTAAGCAAATTAATTAAAATTTAATAAAATATAACGATATTTCTCTTTTTTTGGGCTCATTTGTGCGTGTACCATATATGGTACGTCATGCATCTAGCCCAAGTCAAAAATTTGATATTCTGCAAAGTAATCTAATCAACAAGTACTTTGATTGCAGTTATGGATGAATATATAATTGGTGGAAAGAGGTATAATGCTGATGAAGTAGCGGATATGCTATGTGATGATTTTGACGACGAAGGAGATATACCCAAAAACGGAAATGTATCCTTTGATGCAGACGAGCCCGAAGATGCATTGGATGAACTAATAGATGAAGCAGCAAATACCCAACGTGTTAGAAATCAAGCCGAATGCGACTATGAACTGTTGGATGAAGATTCAATTCACCAGTCATTTTTAGAAAAGATGAATGATGACGATATGAACGTGTCCATGTTAGATACCTCTGGAATTACTGCTTCGGACAGTGAACCGTTACCAGTCGATTTAGCTATAGTGCGGCAAGAAATTTCATCACCTCCTCGCAAAAGAGTGGCTTTGTCTGTTGAAAGCTCTGCTTTAGAAGAGGCAAGGCGACAAGAATGTTGTAAGTATAAAGATGTTGTGGTAGATATAGCGTCAACAGATTTTGAAAGAGCTCGCTGGAAAAAAGATCATCTTCAATTGAGTCAGGATCAAATTTATTTCCTTGCAAATTCAGCATTGAATCCAGACCCTGACGATGAGTTTTCTACTCCATATAGTTGCTTCAAATACTTTTTTACTGACGAACTAATGCAAAATATAGTAAACGAAACCATTCATTACGCAAAAGTCGAAAAGAATTGCCAGAATTTCTTTTTTGACATACTCGAATTTGGGAAATTCATTGGCATTACATATTATATGTCCTACCACAAACTACCTTCCGTTAAAGATTATGGGAATGGCCCAAACGGAGTTGATGCTGTGCGGAATGTAATGACAGTTAACAGGTATGAAAAGATAAAAGAATACCTTCATATGAATAACAACTCTGAATACGACGAGAATAATCCCGATCGTTTATTTAAATTGAGGCCTGTAATAAATTATCTGAATGAACGCTTTCAATCTATTCCTATGGAATCTCGTCTTTCAATAGACGAGCAGATGTGTTCTACCAAAGTTGGTCATTTTATGAAGCAATATCTTCCCAACAAACCCAAGAAATGGGGGTTCAAATTATTTGCCCTATGTGACATAACTGGTTTTATGTACAAATTTGAAATTTATACTGGCGAAACCCATAGTGTACTGTCTGAAGAACCAGACCTGAAGGCCTCTTCTAATATTGTAGTGCGCATGACTCGTGGGGTTCCCCGTTTCCAAAACTTCATCATTTACATGGATAATTATTATACCTCTATACCATTATTAATTTATCTACGAACACAAGGTATACACAGTATTGGAACCATCAACCGTAATCGAATAAAAAATTGCAAGCTCCCGGACCCAAAGGTTATGATGAAAATGAATCGAGGCGTATCAGCAGAATTCACAACAACTATATATGGTGTACCAATAACATCCCTATCCTGGAAAGATAATCGGGTAGTTAACCTTGTATCAACTTTCGTTGGAATGAAACCGTTGCTTAATACACAAGTCGATAATGCTGGAGATCAGGTTATACAACGCTGGGATAAAAAAGAGAAGAAAGTTATTACCATCTCTTGTCCCCAAATAATCAAAGAGTATAATAAGCATATGGGAGGTGTGGATCTTATGGATTCTCACCTCGGTCGTTTGAAAATTATGCTAAAAAGTCGAAAGTGGTATATCAGAATATTTTATCACCTATTAGATATATGCATGGTCAATGCTTGGCTACTTTTCAAAAGAGCTAATCCCAGTACTTCAATGACGCAAAAGGCGTTCCGCCTGGAAATATCTTATATACTGACGCATACCACAGCTACCCACAAGAAAAACAGAAGACGGTCTGTAGTAAACACGCAACCTTCTCGTTCCCGAGATGAATACGCACCACCACAAGATTTACGTTTCGATGGCATGCATCACAATCCCGTAGTTGAAGGCCGTGCAAGATGCAAAAACGAATCATGCAATAAAGAAGACACCAAGGCAAATAACCGATCAGTATTCAAATGTGACAAATGTAACGTTCACCTTTGCCTAAATGATAAACGGAATTGCTTTATAGATTACCATAAAAATGATAAAAAATAATGTTACGTAGTTACATATAAATTATTATAATTTTCATTATATAAATTAGAATTGTTCTGTGGATTACCATAAAATGGTAAAAAATAATGTTACGTAGTAACATATAAATTATTATAATTTTCATTATATAAATTTACTGAATTATTTTTATTTATGTTAAAAAAAAGTGCATGAATTTTACCAAATTTGAATAAAACGAGCTATAATTTTTTCAAAGGCAATGTTATTTTATTTTGCTCCCATGCATAGTGTACCATATATGGTACAAAAAAAAAAAGTCAATTTTAGGGCTTTTCCCGGAAAATGGGATTTTAGTTTTGAAAATTAGAATCCGTTTCGTGTTCAGGGGGTTATTTCAAACAGATAAAACTTGGTCTCTATGCTTGGCGCTGACCTCATGCATTTAAGGGATATACACTGAGAAATTTCTTTATTTCATTTATTCAAGAAAGTGTCGTGATAATATTAAGTATCCCCTCCCCCCAATATGTCATTAAAAGTAATTTTTTCCGATCCCCCCTCCCCCTAAACTGGTCGCGTGATTTATGGACGTCCCCTATCATACATTATCATATCCAACCAAAATAATAAAATAAATCCAATAGATCAAGTTCTTATTGATTTCTAACTCGCATTCTCTCACCTCTGCAAATTTTGACAAGTCTCAACGGCCCCCAGCAAAATACATCTATTCTACTAACAAACAATTTACTTCACATTTTTATTAAAATACTCACTTCACTAAACGTGCTTCAGCATAAAATAAACGGATTATTTCAGTTCAATCACACACTTGCATACAAATTTTTAGCACCCCATATTACCATTGGAGGTAAGTTATTGAAATGAGATAGAACTCACGTAAAATACAACAGTTTATTGTTTTCCCCTCCTATACAGTACTCGCTAATTTGCATTTGAAAAGCAACAAACGAGTTGCGTTGTGATTCTCTTGTCTGTTCAACTCGTATAACTACTCCAACTCACATTATGGAAATCTGGTAGTTTTGTTGGTTGTGTATGTAACAGCTGTAGCAACGCACAGCTGCAATTCGATTTGTTATAGCTACTGCTGGCGCTGTTTACTGGTGTCAAAAAACTTCAAACGACATTTTATGCAAATTACTTTCTCTGTTATTCGGCAGCATTGTAGGAAGCAACAATCAACCGGTAAATGGACGCTGCTTAATTGGTTTTACAAAATTAAGCACTACAAAAAATATACAAATTAAACATATCGAAATATTGGAACGTTTTTTGGTATTCACTGGTAGACCTCAAAACACTCAAAGGCAACGGATTAAGGTAAATTGGTGTTGAAACTACAATTTGTGCTTTTATTTATTAAGATATTTCTTTTAAGCTTTTAACTCATAAGGAGCTTTGATGGTCTCATCACTCAGGGGAAAGGACAAAGTGAAGACAGATCTGCGATTACACGGTGTCTCCAATTGACGCCAGTTGGCCCAAGACAGAAGCGTCTGGTGAGATAAGTTGAATGGTCAAAATCTTCTAGGTGGTTAGGTGGCAGTAGTTTGGCAAACTCTCCCAGTATCTTTCTGCCATGAGAAGCTTCTCAGCAAAAACTCATTTGCTTTGCTGGTGCCGTTCGTAGTCAGCAAAAAACTGTACATAGGTCCGGCCAACTTGTAGGAAAAAAAAACTCAAAAGCAGCACACCACAAGGCAAACATCTCGTTAGAGGTTATGATAATCTGTTGGTATATCGCCGCCATTTGAAGTCTATTTGGCAACGAATATCTTTCGTCTCAGAAGTAAAGTAAAAGTACCCCTGCTGCTGTTTGTGCCTGTTGTTGAGGGCCCACCGGTGCACCTTTTGCACCAAAAGGTCTTGTTATGTGACTACTGATCTTTTCATATTGCTCCCGGAGATGGCTCTTTATTTAACCATCGCGAATTTAGACAGTTTGGTAAGTGGACAGTCCTTTGCCAGGTCCAAAGCTCATTTTTGTGCAGAGATGAGTATGAAATGATCACTCAATAGTTACTAAAAAAAATGTTCGCACTACATGTCTAACACTTCTCAACCAAAAATCACCCAGTGAATCCAAAATAAAAATATGCAACACTTCTCAATGACAACACACGCCATCCACCAAGCACTTGTTTCAAATGCGCCCACACGCTCATGACAACACTAATTACTGCCCTACTGTGCCATAGAACAAGCTTGCTCATTAGCAGCGAGAATAGTGATAAGAAGCAAAAGCAAGAAAGGGGGAAATATAAAATGAAGTATATTTTTAGGTGTCGCGCCCCATGCACTCGCACATGATTTTGCAATATAGGTTCCCGTCTATGGTTTGAACTTTGCTATATTTGTTGTTTTTTTTTTTATTCATTGCCTTGCCACACTTTATATCTTGAATACGTGTGAGTGTTTGCGAATGTTGCGTGCACTTGACGTTTTTATGTAGCTAAACAAATAGCTAAGATGTGCAACAACAAGAGCAAAAATTTAGCTGAGAAAAAAGTGCAAATACAGTGTTCGTACATGTGTGTGCAGGCACAAAAATGCAACATTGTAAACAGGATACATCAATACCTACTCACCAAAGGCACAGCGCCGAGACACTTCAATGCCAGTTGCCTGTGTGCTCAGTTGTGTGGTGATTGCAGTATGAGTAAATTTTTGTTGTCGCATTTTTTTTTGTTTACATGTAATATATGTATGTACCTAGTGCAAGCTCAGCCTTTTCTAACTATCGCAAATCTTTTGCACAAACAACACCGAAGAGACTTGTTATGTCGACGTTGACACCAAGCACAACTAAGCCGGTGCCACCTCCACTACACCACAGCCACCAGTGCCATCAACTCCACAGTGCTGCCCAACTAGTGCGCTGCACTCTTTCAGCATGTTTTTCGTTCACCAATCGCTCATAAAAGTGAATGAGCGCCTACATATTAGCAAACTAAATGCCCACTCAAGCAACTATTAGCTCTTTCAGTACTTGCTCACACTCTTTGCACTCTCTTGGGTTCTGTTTAGTGTCTGTTTCTTGTTTGAACTTCAGCGCCTTGCATCACGTATTTATCGTCTGCACTTTTCTGATGTTACGCCTTGCTTTGAGTGCATACCATCTCCTCACTTTGCCTATTCCCTTTTTCGGTCCTAAAATTATTTCTATGTACTCCTCCATCCTTTTTTTTCTTCCCTAATACTTCTTTATTTTCTTACAGGCAACTATCATCAGCGCCTTCGGTAGTCGCTTCTTCGTCTTCAATGTGACATTTGTTGTCACTGGCGCTACTGCCATCACTGCCACCATCGGTGATTCGGATCTCTGCTCACACCACTCAAATTGAGGTCACACTTTCCTCGCTGTCTGCACGTGACATGTGACCACTTCTTCGCAGCAACACAGCTTCTACGCCTTTTGCATTGTTTTTTAGTCTGTCTGGCATGCACTCAAAAGTCCCAACTGTCACTGGTTTTGCAAGTCGCCTTGATTTTATTTGAATTCCATTGGTGCTTAGGATCTTCTTAGCTTTGTGGTGGTTCCGATTTCCGTCCTCCGCTTGCCTCGTACTTGCGTTTGCAAGGTTTGTTCATCTGCTATCTTCAACATTTTCTTTTTTCAGTTCTTCTTGTTGGCTTAGATGTTGACCTGTTCCGCTCTTTGGCCTCGTACTCTTTTTGCTGCATTGTTTTGCTGCACTTTTTGTCACCCTCTCCCTCGGTTAGCGTTAGCCACACTACAAACTCGAAAGAACTTTTTAATGATTTTTATCTATTTTCCGCATGCATCTTCCTTTTGTTTTTATTTCATTATTAAGTTGTTTGCAAAACTTGTGTGGTGTCTTTAGTTTCAGTCAGGTGGTGTTGACTTTTTACTTTGAAGTGAAGTCAAAGGTGATAGGTACTGATTTTTCGGTAAAGAGTTATCATGTGCTTTAATTATTACCCTGCAACACCCACTTGTAAGTCTTTGAGGTCAATAAGGAGATCATGAGGCTGTGAGCTCAGTATTATCCTCCAATAAGAGGCCTAGCCCTCAATTCTATGGGACGGCTACTTCTACGCAGCAGCTTGATTCGGTCTTCAGCTCCTCAAAGAGGAGCATGGATAGCACCCTCACAAGCAAATGAATGAAGACAATGAGATTTAATATGTTATCCTATGGGGACGGCAGACAAAAAAAAGCAAATAGTAATGAGTCATGGGGTTTGAGGAACGATCGGGTTTAGTATACCTCCTAATTTATCCCCCAGTTCATTATTTCTGTCCCTTTAGATCAGTCAATTCATCCGAAAGTTTCAATTATACGTTGATAGGCAATAGCCGATCACATCCAAATCTAATGAGCTGTCGATATCGAAACCAAAAACCGAACTACCCCGGCCAATAACTGTCAATTTATCGTGAAAATATATTGATTGTTGAGACACGTCCACTTCCTTCTGTATTAATATCCCACCTCGACCACCTTTCAATACGAAATGGCCCATGATCCACCACTTTAACGTGTTTGATGCAGTGGAACTAGACTCAGCCAACCATAGGACTCCGCCCGGTGCTCATTTAGGACTCCCTAAGAGGAGCGCTGACCCTCCTAAAAAGGGTCCCAACGGGGCATATTCAATGGAGAAAAGTTCCTTGGAAATGTATGAAAAAGTTATCATGGGACGCTTTAAAGAAGCGATTTCGGAGTCCCAAAACACACCATCAGATAACTCCCCTTTCGATCCTTCGATTAAGGGAGTTTTGACTTCATCCCCTTTCGCTCTTTTCTGGGACTCGGGAGAAGGTTCTTACGTCCATGGGTCTTACCCACAATCCTCTGCCTCTTCTAACTACTTTAACAAGGCTTATAAAGTACTGTACGATTTCAGTTGAAGTAGAACGAAATTTTTTGGAAAACTATTCTGAAAAGCTTCTTGAGATATTTCAACTCACCCATCATAGAACAAATAGGGCTACTTTAGGAGTCTGAAAAGAGTCGCTGATTTATCAATATGCGAAGGTTCTCCCCGAGAAGGAATCTACGAAGACCTTAGCTAGGTATACTAACGTCGAAATGTTGCGATGCCATCAATTTACTTTATTATAACGCACTACGAAAGTCAATTGTACTTTAGGAAGCCACTTTCTTGAATAAGACCAGCGGGCAATATCAAAACAGGATTGTCCCAAAATGGTAAAAAGTAAAAGTTAAAAGCAAAGGAAACCACAAACACACTTTTGTACTGCAACTAATACCACAGAAAGCAAAACGAACAAAAAACTACTTTCACAACTGTCGCGCCATATTTGCACAGCGTCCAATGTAACAATAACAAATAGCAGACGGCATCAAAAGAAAAGCACGGTCTTTGTGAATGCAACGTCAGTGTTGTACCTACATTTAATTAATTATTAATGCAAGACGACAAGACGTGTTACAGCAAAAACGTAAGGCAACAACAAATGCAAAGATGAGCATTTCACCTATACCTACTAGCAAAAGAAATAAACAAAACAGAGCGCAGCATTCATTCACAAAATATAAGCGGGCTACTCACCTGCCAAGAAATGCCTCAAGAAAAAAACGAGCATATATTTCTTATACCCGGTCAAGAAATTTTGACGTTTATGGCATTTTCCATTTTATTGCAGATTATTATTATAAAAATGTATAAAACATGTGTAGCGCAGTATATATTCATCATTGCCGTGATTCTGCAAGTTTACCTCAAGAAATATATACGAGCATATTTATTTCTTGGGGTAAACCGGCATTGCCAACCATCGAAAATTGTAGTATTTTTTCTTATGAGCTGAGTATTGGCTCAAGAAAATTTGACGTGTGAAAACAGTTCTTGACCATTTCTTGAGCGTTTTTTTATATGGAGTTTGACATTTCTTGGCAGGTGAGTAGCCCGCTATAGGAGAAAATAGAGTATCTAATAGCAACAAGAAGTCGAAATAACGCAAACATGAAAGAGAGAGAGATGCCCAGACATAGCATGCGACGATTTACGATGCAACAACTTACAACAGCATCCTCAGCAAACGTTAAAGGCATTTGCGAATATATAAATATGTAAGCAACAAACATCTCGCCAGTGATGCAAGCTACCAGTGCCGTTATGTGTGGTGATGATTACAGCGCCCCCTCTCATTCAGCACACTACAAACACAATCAGCGCTTTTATTGTTGGCACTTAGTATTCGTATAGCTGCCATCAAGTGAGTGGTTGACGATGGCGTTGTTACGCTCTTAAAAGGTGTTCATTTTTATTGTGAGTCATTTTTTGCATAATTGATTAAATGACCGCCTATAACAGTTTGAAAACGTTAACTTGTACTTTGCTTTGGACCTGAAGGCATCACAAGTACGTGGTAAAGACGTGTGAGCACGTGAGTAGGTAAAACAAAGCATATTGTTGATGACGAGTTTGGAAGTGAGGACGATTGTGTTTTAGCGCGTATTCCCAAAAGGGGCCTAGAACGTATTTTCTGTTTTAAAAATTTACGAAGCAATCATTGGCAATCATCAGCAACATAAGAAGCTTTGTGAAATAAGCTTATACAGCAGAGGGGACCGCTACGTTGTTGAATTTTTCAGAAGTGGAATATTTTATTTGTATTTTTGATCGCTTTCATTTACGAGTATTGAATTCAAATTTCATATTGAAAAAAAGACTATGTCGAATCAGACAACAGATGTTTCTAGCATGGGTTCCCTCTGGTTTAACTCGATGGATACACCTAAAACGCGTTTAAGCCGTGACGTGTTTGGATTCTTATAGCATAAGTGCACCCCTGAACAAGTCGGCATTTAATCTTTCAGACACCTATCAAGTTGCACATCGGCTCATCGATGCGAGTGTGGGTGCCTTAAGAGTAAAATTTCAATTTTCATAGGCCTCTAGGATTAAAAGCCGACCTCAAATTCAGCTCGAGAAAGACACCAGAAGAAGCTCAACTATACACGCAACAACAAATGCAGTCATAAATAAAATTTCATGTTTCTTAAATGATTTACCTACATACATATAAATATAGCAAACAAGTTTTAACAAATGGCACCACTTTAATGCAACGCCCAATTGACCACTTACAGACCAAAAAAGGAATGTCCAGTTTTGTAAAAACGTTAAGCATTATTTGCAATTCTTGTTTATTTATTGTGCTGCCACGCCATTTGTATGCAAAAATGTTTATTCTAAATAAATGCAAGAACCAGAAAATTTTGCTAAGAATATTGTAAATCCATACAACTTTTTAAGGAAAAATGTTTATTTGAGGCAACATCCTGTCAAGTGTAAATTTAAATTTATGCCATGACAAAAACATATGCCAAGACAAAGTAAACATATCAACAGCAGGGCGGTCGAAGTCGGTCGTGCGCTAGAACAAGAAAAAACATTTCCATGAATTGGTCTACGACAAAATATGTAGCATTATTTCTTTTTGATATCCTTTTTTTGCAAGCTAATGTTTGAAATTGTTATGCTGCAATGACACTCGGAATAAATGTCTGAACAGTGGCGGTCATTTGATTAGGACAGTAAATAATATGTCACTTTACCATAGAATATCGTGTCTCAATATGAACGTTTAGATGAGAAGTATTTCTCCGGAGGGTGTCTCCATCCTTTCTTATGCCGACGACTGTATGATAATGGCTTCTGGGAAAGGGCCCCATATTGACGAACTTTGTACGAAAAAAAAAAAACGGTTACCTCTGCAACCTTTCCAGGTTTTTCACCGAACCAAATCTGATAATATCAACGACGAAATCTACAGCGACACTCTTTACGACATGGACGCACCAAATTAGAAACGAGTTAGACATTTACGTTGATAGCGTAAATCTCCGATGATCTCAATGGTACGAGGTCGCAACAAGATCCTCAAGTCACTTGCCGTTAGTACTTAGGAAAAAGACAAAGAAACGTTGTTGACTACATATAAGGCCGACCGGTATTTAACGACGCGGTTAAAAGTGTACCAAAATACCGCAATCAGAACTTCTACGGGATGTATCCTCATGTATTCTGAGTCTCAACTTCATCGAGAGACTGAATTGCTTAATGTTAGAGAGCACGAGGAAATGCTGAGCAGGTAGTTCGTTCTGAATTGTCACATGCCAGGATATCCGAACTGTCATCTTTTAGACGCAGATCCGCCCCTGGAGACATAAGGCGGCACCTCCGCAAGCACTATGATGAGATCCGGTATAACATTGCGTTAAGCGGGCTCTAATCGATATCCATAGTAAGTCGGTAGATACCTTTGAAATAGCTGAAGAAGAACGCACCTTTCGCTCTGGTCCAACCCTTTTCAAACTGCTCGTTTCCTAGGACTTCCGTTAGAAGAGCTTAATGAAGATCTTCGGAATTAGCATGCACTCTAGGCAGATCGAAGCACTGTTAACAACATCAAGTTCGAAATACTTCACTTGGATGTTTTGACCTTGCCATAAATCCAGTATGAGGATTCGGGTGATTAGGGTCCGATGAATTTACTTATGTACTTATAGTCATATGCCACTCCTGATTAGAGTTGTGTTGTTCAGTTCGGAGCTAGTTGAGTTGATCTTTTAACTGAAAAGTGAGCTAAATCTTTAAACTTTGTTTGGTTATTTTGTTTGTTGTTACCTTATTCGCAATTGCAACACCTCCTTCCTGAATGACTGTTTTTGCGAATTCGGTTTAATTAAGCAGCCACCAGTGCACTTGAGTGCAAATTCCTACACACGTTTGTTTTGAGCACTTGTGAGTGGGTGTTTATTTTGGTTTTTCGTATGTCGGCCAAGTTTATTGCCTGCCATATGCAATTGCAATATATTTTTACAATAGTTGCAACAAAAAAAAACGACAAGCAACAACAACTATAATCAACAAAACAAGCCTACAAATGCAGGCAAACAAACAGCACCGACACTTTTTAAGGAATGTGGGTGCAGCAGCAACAACAGCAAAAGAAAAACTATTACCAACCAAAGCAGTAAAGAGATTACCCAAGTCCATTGCTTTATATTATACTACAAACAACATTTGGATATTGCAGAGAAAGAGGCGTACAAAATGTCTAGCAAATAGCGGCTATAATGAAGTACATTTAAAATGGGTGTTGACGTTTGTAGTGCCAACGGAGCAGAGGAAGCGTGCTGGTAGCGAAGAAGTAAACACGGCAAAGTTCTATAAACGCATTGCACTGTCCAGACAGACTAAAAAGTATTTTCAAGAAAAACGAGTACAAAAATGGCATTACAAGCGTTTTAAATAAGTAACGACGCAACCGGAAGTGTCGGCAAATTTCCCCAATGTGAATATTTATATAGAAGTGGCGATAAGCGTTGGAGTCTTGTTATGCCAAATGCAAATAATTGCAATGGTTGGAATTGTAGTAGCAGCAACAACAACGACAATAAAATGAATGAAACAACAAGAAACGGTAACAGCCGTGGGCGTTTGCAAGGTCGCTTTTGCATGTTTCCGCCATTTCGCAATGCAGACGTTGGACAGTTAGCGGTTGTATGTTCGAGGGAAAGGTTTAGTTGAAATGGTGAGCTAAGTATTTAATATTTAATGTAGAAAATTTGGTTCTATTGAAACCTAAGGAAAATCTGTTTCGTTTTATTTATTTTTTATAGCAACTTGAAACGGTTGAGTTAAGTGCGAGATTTCACTCAGGGACGTTTTACTTTTTCCCTGACAACTAGAAAGTCTCCCAGTACTGAGTTTTCTAAGATGATAAGCTGTTTCAGTCGGGTTTCGGTCCTTTGAGTTTCATCCAACAAAACTGTCCAACTAAAACTACCAAAAACTCTTTGCTCTACCTCAGCTTACATCTATTTCTAAAATAATTAACCCAATCAACTAATTTTTAACACAGCAACATTCAAATCTGGCGCCTTAAGGGATTTGAACAGCTAAAGTGGCAACACCGTTATTTACAAAATTATTTTCTAAATTCCCACAACAAAGCGTCAACAAAAATGTAGCAACGTTGCGGCAAGAGCCTGCTGACACTTAGAGGACGACAACATTGATGGTGCTACAAAACTACGTTTAACTAAATCTTGGTTACAATAGCAAAACAAAAAGTCGGCTGCATTTGCATAAATTTGTTTTGCAGCGGTAAAAAAGAGAAAAGCAAGAAAACTGTAGGCCCAGTCCGCATAACTACTAAAAGTCTAGTCAGAGCACGTCGCGGCCAGCTACCTATGTAGTCACCAAGGATAGCTGTTTGTCGGCGCAATAAAGTCGTAAGAGCAGCTACGAGTCTATTTAAGTTGACATAGACACTGCCAATTCCCGTAAGAAAAATCAATGGCATTAACAGCGTTGAATGTGCAGACTGTGCGATGTGAGCAGGCGGGTAGCACAGGTTGTTTTGGTGATACTACCTTTTTTGTTGACGGCTTCTTAGCTCTATTTTTTACACTTCTTCGTCAATTTTTTGTTTTTATTTGCTTGATTTTTTCGTTTTTCATTGCACTTATTTCTTCCTTCCTCCTTTGTATATTTTCTTCTTTAACTTTTTGTGTTTTTTCTTGTTACATCCTTTAAGTTTTTCCTTTTGTTCTTTTTTTTTTTTTTTTTCTTTTTATTTCCTTCTAGTTTTTCCATTTCTTAGTATTTTTTCTTTTTATTCATTCCTTTCATTTCCAGCTTTGTTGGCCCTTTAATCTTCTCATCTTGTTTTTACTTTAAGCATCACACTTGGCTGCCTTTGTTTCTATTATTCCATTGTTTGTGTTACTTCGCCCAAAAATATGAAGCAAGTGACACAGATTTTTTGATTTCTCATGCTGTGCAAATCATTAATGAGTGCTAAAATGAAAAAAGAAAGATAATGGAAGCAAATATAACAATTGGTTATACTTACCTTTTTAGCAGCAATGCATCTAACGAAAAAATGTGATGGATATGCCTTAGGGTGGTTGTAGATGCTGGGAAAATTGGTATGCTCTTTGAGACCGGATCGAATTTTTTACTCTGTGTGGCTCCGCTTGTGAAAATATGTGAGATTAGAGTTGCAGAAAACGTCTTGTCAAAGTACCTACCTCTAGCAAGATTTTGAAGCACATGTTGAAGTTGTATCATGTTACCACCTTCATCTTCAATTCCTCACAAATCTTAGCCAACTTTAAACAACGTTAGAAATCTTTGCTTACCTTTCATCTAAAGTTCTGCTTGAAAACTTTTATCCGCTTCTACTACTCCTCCACAAATACTCCAACGCACTCAATCTGGAAACGTTGAGATTTGCTAGCTTTGCAATGACGCCGAAGCTTCAGCTTCAGTACAAGCACAAACTAACTTCCGCTTGCATACCTACATCATATATGCATATATTTATGTTATGCTTATGCAGCAAAGTAAATTATCCACTTAAAGGAATGTTGCGGCAAAGTAAGATCAAAAATTGACAGAGCTGTAGGAGCATCAGCAGCACGTATGTAAATATGGACTCATGTGTGCACAAGGATATAACTATGTATAATATCTGACTAAAGTCTACTCAGTGCAACCCAAATATGAAAATCCTTGTTTGCCTGCCTACCACTTGACAGCTGACTACTTTGACAAAATAACGGTATGTATGACAGTGTTGTGTTAGTGCGCGCAAATATGAGTCGTGTAAGTCATTTTATCCTGCCTGAGATGCTTTTGCCTTTCTACCTACTTATGTAGGTATGTTATTTCTTATGCTCCCCCTTTTCACAGTTGAAGCACCTTTAATCCTTAAACCTTAATCCCAACTGATAACGAAAACGTGCAGACAGTATGGCGTCGTTGGTTGTTGGCCTCATTGAAATGCAACGGCTATAACGCGAACGTTAAGCAGCGTAGAGATGACATAGCGCTGCTCCAAAAACAGTTGTGTTGGATGTTGGAGTGGGATAAATGCCAAGCGAGTTACCAGAGAATACTCAAAGAGATACTGTTTGAAAAAAATTTTGAGAGAGTTTGTCTGGGAATATGCGAGCGTACCCTGAGTGTAGTGAGAGTGGGTGCAATGCACCGTTGTCTGATAATGTAGGAAATTCACTTAGTAAATCATATTTGCTTTTTGTCTTCAACTGGGCATTGTTTTTAATTGCATTTGAATAATGACGTTAGCTGTTCTAGCTCAAAAGTGAGTTCTTTGCTTATAGAGCGTAAAGTTGTGACAAAACCACCTGTGAAGCGCTGTATTTTTATTCCAATTCTGATCATTATTAGATTTCAAGTGAAACAGGAAATGCATTCCCTCGACATTTTTATTCTAACTCACTATAAATTCGATAAGTTTTCGGCTGATCCCCCATAACATTCAGGGAGTGTTATTGCCATTATACCACTTTCATTAGAAACATAATCGAATATGTTCACTGAGACACCGAGCTGGTTTCGGAGATAAGAAGTAAGATTGCATAGATCTCAAAGTAATGTTTAAATGACAACAAAATGATCCCAAAATGAAACCAAAAAGGTTCACCACAATGAACCCCAATTAACAACAAAATAATCTCAAAAATGATTCCAAAAAGACCCAGATTGAACCAAAACTGATTAAAAAATTATCCCAAATTGACCCCAAGAATACCTAAACATGATCTCAAAATGACCCCAAAATGATTCCAAATGATCGCAAATTCACCCCAAAATAGTCCAAAAGTGACCCCAAAATATACATATAAGTACAATTTGATAAAATGGCAACCCTGGTCAGCAACCCTACCTGAAAATATTTTAGTTGACATGTCGCCGAAAATACCTTGATGCCCATATTGGCATATCTAGCTCAATACTTGAAAAAACTCAGATAGATGGCAACTCTGTAAACCGCCCCAAGTGGCAACACCCAAGTGAAAAGTCTAAGAACCAAGCATACTATCATCCCTTTGCCAAATTTCATCGAAATCGGTTCTGCCGTTAGGCGGCAATCCTACTTCTAAAATATTTCAGTTGGTATGTCGCCGAAAATACCTTTCATTTGATACTCATATTGGCATATATTGATCAATATTTAAACAAAAAATTAGATAGGTGGCAACGCTGTAAACCGCCCCAAGTGGCAATACTAACTTCTTATATGTACGAATATATAAGAATAGCTCGTTTAAAGTAACAAGATAACTCCACTTTTTATATAAAGTACCTCCAGCTTATGCATATTTAATATTTGCATAAATGTGCTCTTACCACGTTTTCTCAGCAACACTCCTTCGGTCCTGCGATGGCTCGCTCATTTACATTCGTTTGTGCAAACACTCTTTATAGCCCACACTGCTCTTTTTTGTTGTGGGTGGCAGCTTCGTGATTTGGGCTGTGCGAGCAGGTGGCCGCTTGTAGTTGTTATTATTATTGTTATTGTTTTTTTTTTTTTTCGACAAAAACGTCAAAGAAAGTAGGGAGTTGGTTTTCGTGTTGTCATTCGTTTCAATCACATTTTCTTTACGCTTTTCTGCTACACACCGAAATAAAATTCGATTTTTCGCACAATTTTTTAGAAAATTTTCAAATTATTGTACTGTATTTTATGCAGATTTTTTTCTTGCTAGCAGAAGTGAGCTTGCTTGCCACATGCTTGATGAGGTCAGCAGCTGTCAGAAGCACATTTTTTTCGTCTGTTACACGAGCATCAGTCATATAATTTGTTTATTCACGGCGCCGCTCACAGATGTTTTCACATGCAATTATACATAGCTACATAGAGAATTTCTGTTGGTATGTACCTACTACAAAAATTTGCTGTTGTCATAGGTTTTCAGGCATGCACCTACAAGAATTTTCATGCAAATTTATGCACATTTTACAAACACACCCACTGCGCGTCAATGCATTTTGTATTTTCCTTCACTGAACTTAATTTTGGTTTTTACTTTAATTTGGCTCTGCAAAATTTTTAACGCACACACCGCATACTTTGAGATTGTATCAACACTGTTGCGTACAACAAAATATTTTCAATTTTTTATTTCTTTGTATTACAACGTAAATTTACTAGAAACATGCAAAATTAATTAAAATTAGATATTAGTACAATTTTTTTTTTTACACACCGAAATGTAATCAGCGAAGCCGCTCGCTTTACAAATTACATACACTAAAAAAAAAATCGAACAAATACACACAGGCAAGCAAGGCAATCGAAAACGAGCCACCGCGCGACGACGACAATAACACAACTTTACTGATAGATGACAGCTGAAAAACTGCTCTTCCCCAACTAGTTTCAAAGCGCTGCGCTCTACTTGCATTTGTTTGAAAAGCCGAGAAGCAACAGCGAGCGAGCAAGCGAATCACAAAACGAATATATTGAATGAAGTACAAACAAACAGACATGCCATGCCCATGCGATTGCTAGTTGGGGCAACAACAGCGATAGCAACAAAATACAGCCAGCCATACACACCTTTCAAATCCCACTCACCCTCGCTCAATGACTTGTGGCATGCGAATTTTTCTGTGTGTACTTAGTGTTATGGTTGCCGTTTAGTTGCATTTTTTGTACTAAAAAAGCAAAAATTTCAAAGGCATGCTGTGTTGGATACATAAATAAAAATATGGCTAGTCGTTTAAGAAAAAAATAGCGTATATACTGAAGGGTCGACTACATACCCGCACCATAGGTGGGAAGCTATGTATCTCAATTTATCGAAAATTAGATAAGTGGCAACCCAGTAAAACACTCTAAGCTGCAGAGCCTGAAATATATCATTTTACTTACAAATATTTAAAATGTTAACCAAATGGGCCAAGTCAATGACGACACCATATACACAAAAACATAAACATAATTAAATTAGGTGGCAACTCTAGGTAGTAGCCCTACTCAAAAACATTTTTTTAAATACCTCTAATTTTGTGCCCATATTGGCATATACAACTTTATTTAAAAAAAATTAAATAGGTGGCAACTTTGTAATAAAATCCTGAGTGGCAATACCAAGGTATATAAAGTCAAAAATGCTGTATACAATTTTCTACAGGTATCGTTTACAGCACTAACTAATGGACTCTATTTGCTAAAATTATTCAAGAATGGCAACCCAATGCTGTTTTTGTTTTGGTGAGCGTATTTCTTGCTCCCATCGAATCGAAATTTAGTGCTCTTTGAGGTCATCAACAGCGGCCAATGCTGTGCCCTTTTTCAAATACAAATATGGACGACTTTTAATTCAACAACCGCCGCACATTTGTTTGGCATACATTTTTATTACACCTATCAGTGGAAGATAGTTTGCCTATCAAGTGATGGCAAGCTGTTTGCCACACACATTTTTTAAGCAATCTGTTCATTTCACAGTGAGTGCACTGAATGTGCTCTTTCGTGAGCATATAGCGGTCATATGGAAATGCTCTTAGCTTGGCTGAACACTTATTTTTCCTAGTTGGCTTTAAAGTTTAAAGAGTACATTGCTCTTCCCTACCTTGTATATATTTGCAAAACTGTATTGTAATGCCACAGGGTGCGTCCTAAGATAATAAAATGAATTTTTTAAAAAGCAATTTTCCACCAGCGGAAAATTTTGCATATGTCGAGAGGATTATCCAAGGAATTAACGGTTAAAGTGTGGAAAAAATCCGCTGAAAAAATAATGAATTTGCATTGAGATGGGGCATTTTTGAAACTCATTCTGAGATAGTGCCAGATCATTAACCAAATTTTTAAGGTCTTATGAAAAAAAAAAATTTTAGATACGACTTTTCTGAAACAAAAAATTCTAAAATAGAGCTCAGCGTACCCGCTCTCATCGGAATGTTATTCGCCTCTCACGATCTTAAAGCGGGTATATTCCAGGCTCCCGACCCTTTTGGGGTTACCTATGCCTTTAACATTATATTCTCATTACAACGCCTTCCAGGGCGCCCTACAATAAGCTGGCGATAGTTATTCTTACCAAACGCTCCGTCAGCGTCTTTTCTGGATCAAAGCTGGATTCAACCCGACCAACTCCAATTTGGGGTAATTACTAGAAGGAGGCGAGCGCCAAAAGGACAAGCTACGTTTCGTATAACAGGGGTGGTAGATATGGGTCCACAGATTAATCATCAATCGGTCGATTGGCTACCTCTAAGCACAGACCTTAGCAAACCTTCTCTGAGTGAACAATTTAAAAATAGCCACACGAACCCACTTTCAGGGTTTAAGAGATTGAAAACAGGTCCGTCCATCGATCTCATTGGTTTCAGACTCTAGCATAAGCGGCTCTATCAAGCGAATATCTGCAATCAAAGAAGACGGCTACGAAGCATGGCTTTCTAACAAGTGTCTCCCTCTGCTCGTTCGGTTCATCTTAAAACAGCATTGAGCTGACCATGTCGCATTGAAGACCGAATATGATTTGTCAGGCTAAAAGTAAATCTTAAACTGCTTTCGCACCTCACTCAGTACATATTAAATCTTTGCATATTTACGCTGAGACTGACAACTGTTCTACACCCCTACGACTGCCCAGCAAATCTCCACCACATGTCACATCGTCCGTCGTCAGCATATGTGCGCCATATGAAACCATTAAACAACGTTCAGACAGCAAGCTAGGGTGTTGGACAAAATATACGGCCAAGCCGACATATTCAAGAAGCAAATAAATGCCAACACACAGAAGGACATAAGTACCAGGCAAAGGTATGGAAGAATCAGCTCGAGCTAGCCGTTGGCATGATAGCTTGGCAGACGGAAGTAGAAAAGACAGATACACGGCTGTAACGTGCACACCTGTGCACACAAGACGCGACGAATCTGTGGAATTTCGCATAGGTAAAAAGCACACATGCGAAGTGTAGCCAAGTGAGCAGACGCAGCTGGCGGAAAGTGCTTGGACGTAGGTGAGGGATGTGGGCTGCTGGCCTGTCGAGCTGCAAGGAATTTATGTGACCAACGTACGTGCTAAATGAGAAAGTCAAGAAGTGAGAAGCTATCAACTGGCTGTGAACTGAACGCAGTCGTAATCATAATGGAGTCATGGAGCTCGGAGGCGCCTTTGATGGATGCTGGCGCTGATGCTGATATTCGCAATGATGATGGCGATGATGCTGTCGATGAACGCTGAGTACGTCGATGATTGAAATGGAGATGATGATGCTGCTGCTTCATTTCTTGCTTTATTTCTTCTTTTTGGTAGGTATTGGAGCTCAGGTGGTGCAACTGAGATTGATGTGAAATTGGATTTATGCGCATAGCAAGACATGCCAATTGTGTGCGTAGAAGGGAAGGATTCAAATGTTCGAAAAATGTTTGACGCCAAACAAAAACCGGTGTTTTGTATTGTTTTGGCGGAGGAGTACCTTGCGTGCTATTGACAATTGGCCATGTTGAAATGCGTTCAATAAGCGAATGAAAGGTTGAATGATGCTCTACACACAGGGTTGCCATTGTATGAGCACAAACAATAAAATTTCAATAGGACGAATTTGTTTTGGACGTCATGTGTGGGAAGCAAGTGAGTCCCACATAGGTGGGTATGGGTTTTTGTTATTAGAGGGGTAAGCTAGGTCAAACGGAGACCCCGCCAGCTTGGGAGTTTAGCCAATTATAAACCGATCGAGGCCGTGGAGGTACAAGGTATTTCGCCTAGAGGCGGTTTTAAATTTACTTGGATGTTTTCTTAAGAGGATATTCAAAGCCAAAAAGATCAGAGGATGCTCAATATTGCTTAGAAGAGGTAATAAGATGCACAAGCTTTATAAGGAAGAAGGAGATGCCAGAAAGAGCCCCTCTCAAAAATAGCGCAATATTTGGTATTAGAGGTAAGGAGATGACCATGTTCCTAACTGAAGCAGGACAGAAGTCTTCCAGTCAAAAGGTTATCAAGACATACGGTAGACGAGGCGGGCTACTCAAGGTATTCGATGACTGTTTTGAAAGCTTTGACCTCGCTTGGTAAGCTCTTCAGAACTAGGATTAGTAAGTTCTTGGGGTGTCCAGTCAAGCTCCTTACGGAAGAAGGAGATCCCGAAAAGGGTCCTACTCTGAGATAGCCCATCATTTAGTAGGAGTGCTAAGGAGTCAAACATTAATTATAAGTGAAAAGCGCTCAGCATTTCAGCACCCATTTTGATATATTTTTTGTCTTTAAAGATTCGCACCACCAACCAAGCATCTAACCATCCTTCTGGGTTTTTTAAGTCTTTTTATCAGCTTTGAAAAGGTCCTACCCACCCATTCGTATCTTTAAGAATTTCTTGGTTGGGTGGTCAAACAGGCCACATTGCAGAAGAAGTTTTGTGTGTTGGGGGCTTGAGCTCGGGTTTCAAACGAGATACAACTTCCGACTTCCTACAAGGGGATGAAATCAGACTGAGTGCTGAGAGCTCAAACCATGTTTTCAAAGTGACGAATTCGAAGTGTAAAGATCGGTACCTTGAAGTGATGAAAAAATTTATGTGAAGACAGAAAGTCGCTGCCAACATTTCCTTACCGGCGCACCTCTGGGTGAGTGTGCAATTGAAGCATCGATTTGCTATGGCAGCAAAACACTGTAGGTGCATCCAGAGGCGGGCTTATGTGGTTTTCCCTTTGCGAAAATTTACAAAAAATTCCAAAACGTATTTCACTTAAAGTCTGCAGGCGAAATTCTTAGCCATAAATTAAACAAACACATATAACAGAACACAACTTTGCACCCACACACCGCACTTGCAGTGCACCGCGTCTGTGTTCGATATAAAAGACTTTTAAAACAGTAAACTACTTGGTTGACTGGCTGGTTGTTATGTCGATGAAATGGACATCTTCAGCAAGAGCAGCACAAGTGAGATATGTGTAACAGTGCAAGGTGTATGTGTGTGTGTGTGGGGGTGTGTCTGTCCTCTTCCCGTATGCCAGTTTATATGCCGTCTAAGCGAATTAAATGGCATTTAAAGTTGCATAAAGTTTCAGGTGCAATAGTGCATCCGAGTGTGAATTCAGATTTGGTGCTCGTAACTTAGATGCGGTGCTCTTAGTGCGCAGAAAAATTGTGGGCGCTCAGCGGTGGAAGTGTGCAAGAAAAAACCCTCAGCAAATAAACAGATCACAACTGATGAAAAGCAGTTTTCAGTTTAAATGAAGCGCTTCAAACTGATGTTTGGCAATAAAGATGCGCGTGAGTGGTCGCGAATGAGTTGTCGGTGATTTGTCAGTGTATGAGTGTTTGAGGCGCAGTAACGAATGTGTGGACTTTATCAGATTGTAGAGGAAATACTGGAAGCAGGAATGTATAAGAAATGTGAAGGAGCATAAAGATAAAGTCTTCATGAACCCACTTTCGAGCTCCAAAGCGATTGATGGACTCATTAGTCATGGCATAACCGTCAGTAAATGAAACAGGGTGCTTGACCAAGTAAGGTTCCACCTTGTTTTGGGTTTATTTTCAGATGTCCAGGCTTAGCTGTGACTGTCGCAAGGTCAGACTAAAATACACCACCCGAAGGCTAGTGGGGGTCAAACTAATCCTTGCCACGACAGTGCAAGATAGTGTTAGTTGGGAGACAGGACTGCCGTCTTTACTACGTTGACTTCTTCTGGTATAAAGGTGGAAGGTGGTCACAGAACTTCATCCAGCTTAGGAGATACATTGAGCTCCTGTAAAAGCTGTGATTTTTCGTCCATGCCTCCTAAAATAATCATTGAATCTCATGACCTCAAGTCGTGAGGTTTAACCTGAACTTTTTAATTTCTTGATCTTCTCGAGGTCGTCTAGCACTTGGCCGGGCTACTACCTCCTAAACCTCCCCCCTCTCTTTAAACTCAACTTTATTACCATTACTCACAAGATGCAGATCTCATCTTATTTCATATCCTGCTGTGATTACATTTGATTGAAATCTCCAGATTAATTCTGTATGACATTTACGAGCAAACGTGATGCTCCACCAGTGCAAATGTGTTTGCGTCGTTTCACATGTGCTTGTGTACCTGAGTAGGCGCACAAAGGGCGACAGAAGTGGCCAGCCTACAATTTATATAATTTACAACAAGAAAGCACACAATCGCGCACATGTAATTATTACACACACAACGGTTGGTCACATGAGCATCCTGACTCTGAGCTTCCTATAGCACCTTGAACATTAATACCTTCTGACGACTTGAATACGAGACGCAAGTGTTTATGATGAGTGTTTCCTATTTTATGCCGCTACAACAATAAAATGTATCCTATGATGAAATGTGTCCCCAACTGCCTCAACCATTGCCACTTAAACGTGACGGTGTGTGATGCAAGTGTTTGCACCTGTGTGTGTTGTGTTTGAACATTAATGGGAGCTCGCACATTTTCCCCAAACGTAGTGAAATGACATAAAATGACGGAAAGCTATTTTAAATGTAACTACAACAATAGCATATAATCATATTTCAGCGCGCAAATGCTGGTGCTGGTCTGGTGCTGTGGTGTGATTGTGTAATCAGTCGGCACTTGAAAGCTGCATTTCATCTGCTATGAGTTTCCGTCGTCATCGTCGCGCACGCAATCAGGTGTTTTTGGGAATGTAATGAGTTTTGCTGTCGCCACGTCTTATTTGTTGTTAAATCTGTGTGTGTGTGGTGTGTTATGGTGCTCTAGTATTACACTTCAACTCCACCTCTAAACATTTGCTGCTTGTAGCAACCATAGACGCAATCTGTCATGCCATTTTTACTACCTTCCCATTTGGCTTTACCGCCAAAAAAACATTTCACGTTTTTCCTATTATTGTTTTATTTTCATTATACCACAGCCGTTCATTCAGTCATTCATTCATTCATTCATACGCTCAGTCATTCATTTTTATGTTCTCACAACACTTTGAATTCGTATTCAACGTTACATTGTTGTTGTGCGCATTCAAAAGTTGTTTATGTATTTTGCGTGATCGCATATTCGTAGCACATGTGAACTTGAGTGGAAAATAGCCTAGTAGGAAATTGCGATTAGCTCAAATAAAAAATAAAATAAAATAAAATAAAATAAAATAAAATAAAATAAAATAAAATAAAATAAAATAAAATAAAATAAAATAAAATAAAATAAAATAAAATAAAATAAAATAAAATAAAATAAAATAAAATAAAATAAAATAAAATAAAATAAAATAAAATAAAATAAAATAAAATAAAATAAAATAAAATAAAATAAAATTAAATTAAATTAAATTAAATAAAAAAAAAAATAAAAAAAAATAAAATAAAATAAAATAAAATAAAAAGAAATGAAATGAAATAAAATAAAATAAAACAAAATAAAATTAAATAAATTAAAATAAAAACAAATAAAATAAAATAAAATAAAATGAAATAAAATAAAATAAAATAAAAAAAAATAAAATAAAATAAAATAAAATAAAATAAAATAAAAATAAAATAAAATAAAATAAAATTAAATTTAATGAAATGAAATGAAAAAAAAATAAAATAAAACAAAGTAAAATAAAATAAAAAAATAAAATTAAATTAAATAGAATTAAATTAAATTAAATTAAATAAAATAAAATAAAAAAATTAAATAAAATAAAATAAAAAAATAAATTAAAATAAATAAAAAAAAACTTAAAAAAAATAAAAAAAATAAATAAATTAAATTAAATTAAATTAAATTAAAAAAATATAAAAAAATAAATTAAAATAAATTTGAAAAATTAAAAAAAAAATTTGAATAAAATAAAAAAAAATGAAATGAAAAGGAATAAAATAAAATAAAATAAAATGGAATCAATAAAAATAAAATAAAAAAATAAATTAAAATAAAGTAAAGGAAATGAAATAAAAATAAAATATAAATAAAAAATATTATTATTATTTTTGATGAAATAAAATTTTTAAAAATGAAATAAAATGAATAAAAAAAATTTAAAAAAAAATAAATAAAAATAAAGTAAAACAAATAAAATAAAATAAGTAAAAATAAATAAAGTTAAATTAAGTAAAATCAAATAAATTAAAATATAATAAAATATAATTTAAACTAAATTGAATAAAAAAATAAAACGGATATAAACTAAAATAAATTAAGACATGTTAAAAAAAAAAAAAAATTAAGTAAAAAAGAAAATAAAAAAATAATATAAAATAAAAAGTAATATGTATTATAATTACGGTGACCATAAATTTTTTTTGAAAAAACAGAACTCTTTTTACTTAAGGCTTGGTATTGCCTTCACGTGAAAATTTCCCTACCCGGCTATAAACCAGTAGTCGGCAGGGAGAAAGCGCTTGCTATGTTAAAGCATTGGAGTTTTCCTCCCAGGAAAGTAATTGCCGGCCTATGCTATAAACTATTTGGGGTTACACTCTCAATATTTGGAATGTGTGTTTTTCACGGCGTAATCATCTCTTTGCAGTAAAAAATGTTGCCAACGTCTTAGAAACATTGAAATTGCAATCTCAAATAATTTCAACCAAAGTGCATCAATTGAAAGTAATTTTTTTTAAGTATATTTTTCCTCTTTGTGAATAGTATTTCTTGATGGTGAGAGACATTTCCTTGGTTATTTAAAACCTACCATAACCACGGAAATGTACCATTTTTGGTACGAATTTTTTTCCGGGTACGGAACTTCCAAATTGGGTACGTTTTTGCATTTTAACATACTCAATTTTTGATTTCGCTGAAGCACTTGACCGCGTTAAACATAAACTAAATTATTTTTAAACTATTTTGAAAGATTTTAAATTTTTCATAAAGTTTTGAAATTATTGAGCAAACTAACTTTACAGAGCTACTAATTGCATTTGTTAAAAAAGGTTGCCGGCACAAAAAAGCAGAACAAAAACAGAACATTTGCTTAAAAACAGAACATTTCTGTTATTTTTCCTTAGAAAAAAAATATGCAGAACAAGCTCCTTAAAAACAGAACTGTTCTGCCAAAAACAGAACGGATGGTCACCGTAATTATAATATAAAAGAGAAGAAAAATAAATTCAATTACATAAGTTAAGTGAAAATCAAATAAAATGAAATAAATAAATTAATAAAATTAAAAAGTTAAAAAAAAATTTGGGAAAATAGAGTGAAATAAATAAAAAATAAAATGGCAAAAATTAAATAACATAAAATAAAAGAAATATAACAAAAAAAACTTCAGTCATCTCTCTCCAAAGCATTCACATTTCCTCTTGGGTGTTTAATCACTATCACCCTCCTCCCACCCATCACATCGTCACTTTGTGGGAAAATTAATTTCACCATACGTCGTTCAACGTTGAAAATGTTGCAGAAATCACATTCAAATGCAATGCTGAATATTAAATAGGGAAAAGTCATAAACCAGCAGCAGCGCTCATAAATTGTTGTAAATTTGTAGAATTTGTAAATGGTTGAAATTTGTTTTTTTAAAGCAGAGGCGTTAAATATTTTTTATGATTATTATTTTGCGTTTGGCAACAATTTAAAGTAATGAATTCTTTTTGTAAAACGCCCAGTGAAAAAAGAATTAAGCAATTTACATTTCAAAATTAAACTTTGGAAATTTATTTTCTTGGAGCAGATCGTAAAATACCGTTTTTGGTGTAAGTGTCACTGTTGGCAATGTCCCTTACTACAGCAGCTGACAGTTTTTCACTTTTTCTGTAACGACTTCGCCTGCACTTTGCTCAGTTTGTGTTCCTTTTGCAAGCAAATTCATTTAGGAATTTTTGGTTTGATCAGCCATCCTTCGTTTTGCTCAATCCACTTGCACTCCAATATGCAACCCTGCTAATCTTAACTGTTTCACATTGTAATGTTGACATTTTCATTGTCACTTGTTGGTTACTTAAGTTGTCAGTGCGAACATTTCTTATGCATTTCATTGTACACCAAATTCCTTTTCTACTCTGCTTCCCTTTCTCCTTCATTTTAGCTCTCACTAACTTGTCGACTTCCTACTTCATGGTATGACAATTTTCTTTCAAGAAATGCAGCTGTCAAGACTTTTAATTATTTTAAACCTTTGAATTTATTTCGCAAAAGGGCAGCGGGTGGGAGAAAGAGAGCAAAGGTGTGAGGGCGGTGTAGCACGTTGGCAGCACTTTCAGTACATAATTCTTGTTCTTACTTACTTTTACAGTTATTCTGTAGTTAAACTCGCTTATTAAATGGGATTAAAAACGCAGGGGTTGCCCTGTGTATATGAGTTCACCTTTTTTCTCAAATCACTGGCAACTTCAAGGAATGGATTGGATTATGGGCGGATTTACAAAGTATTTAATTACGGTGTAAAAGCTGCTCAGCTATGCTCGGCAGGATATGGCAGAGGAGCGAACAACAAAGGAAGCTTAGAAAGTTGGAGTAAAACAGAGTTGGTCTGGAGTGGTTGAAATTCAACCAAAATTGCGCCCAAAATAAATTTTTATAATATTTTTTTTTTTTAATTTTTTTTTTTGTTTTTCTTTTTTATTTTTTTTCATTTTTTTTTTATTTTTTTTCTGTTTTTTTTTTATTTTTTAATTTTTTTTTATTTTTTTTTAAGTTCTTTTTTAATTTTTTTTATATTTTTTTTTTTTATTTTTTTTTCTTCTTTTTTATTTTTTTTCTTTCTTATATTATTTTATTTTATTCTATTTTATTTCTTTTTACTTTATAATACTTTACTTGATTTTATTTTCTTTGAGTTTACTTTACTCTATTTTATTTTATAGTATTTTATTTAGCTTTTTTTATTTATTTTGTTTTATTTATTTTTATTAAATTTTTTTTTCATTTTATTTTATTTTATTTTATTTTATTTTATTTTATTTTATTTTATTTTATTTTATTTTATTTTATTTTATTTTATTTTATTTAATTTTATTTCCAACAAAATAAAAAGTTAAAATCCAAAGCCCCAGGCGCCTAAAAGTATGCAATGCGAACTTAATCAAATATGCTAATTATAATAATTCGAGCAATAAATTAGGCACATTAATCACAATTCGAAGAAAAATTTCAAATAACCCAACTCTGTTATCAGTTTTGAACTAAATAAAAGCACATTCAAAAAAACTCATACTTAAAAACATAACGACTAAAAGTATGCTACGAATATTTTAGCCAGCGGCAATGCTCGTAAAAATTGCAACAAAAAGCACTTGAAAACTTTTGCAACAAACAAGCAACATTTATTGGTCGTAAATTTATGGCAAATGTATTGCCACATGCGGAAGAGAGAGCAAGAAGCAGAGGAAGAAGGAGCTGATATGTATGTTGCGCCCTAAAGTATGCTTCGAAATAAAGTTGTAGCGTTTGTTTATGATTTTTGATTTAGTTGGTAGCTTTGAATTATTGAACAACTTTTATTTGGTTACCAGAGGTGCAACGAAGCTCAGAAAGGTGTTCGGGTTGGACTAGCGGAGTTTGTAGTAGGAAAGGTACGCCGTCGAAGAAGCCTCTTAAATCCAACTTAATACTTGTGCTAAAAGTGTGTCCAAGCTGGAAAACTCGGAACGAAAGCTCGACCTTAAAGCCACTGCAACACACTAACAAGATGAAGTCAACCGATTTCAAGATATTTTTTAACCGTAGGCTTGAGCTTCTTCTACGAGAAACTTAAAAATCGACAGACTAAGCACAGGTTTATGAACACATTGGGATGGAAAGCATGAGTTCGAAATCTGTTATATTTTACAATTTTCTTTCGTTGTCACCTTTAGCTTACATAAGTACAAGAGCAGACTCACCAGCAAAAAGCAAAAACAAAAACCAACAAAAGTCACAAGTCAAATAGTTAAATTATGGTTTGGCCCCAAAAGTCGACAAATATTTGAGCGAGCACTTACAAAATAAACGAATGAAATGTGTTCATATGAATACGAGCGTGTGTGCAAAAGCATATGTTAGGGTGTGTTGAAAATGTTTTTAATTCTTCTATGATTTTTTTTTTTTTTTTCATTTCATTTTATTTTTTTTTTTTTTTTTTTTTTACTTTATTTAATCTTTTTTTTCATTTTATTTTTTTATATATTTTCTTTCCAATTTTATTTATTTTTTTATTTTTTTTTTTCAATTTTATATATTTTTTTTTTTTTTTTTTTTTTAACTTCTGACATTTTATTTTATTTTTTGTTATTTCACTTCATTTTATTTTTTTTTATATATTTTTTTCAATATATATTTTTTTCTTTAGTTTTAATTTTTGTATTTTATTCAAATTTATTTTATTTTATTTGTTATTATTTTTATTTATTATTATTGTTTTTAATTTCTGACATTCTATTGACACTTTTCGTTTAGCAAATTTTAGCCCACTCTAGTTACTATGCAAAAACATACGTGTATGTAGTTGTGTGTTAATTTTCAGTTCGAATTTTACGCTATAAATTTGCACATTACACGATGAGTTAACGTGAATTACCTTTGTAAGCAGCGAGAAATTACAATTTGTATGAAAGGCAACACAAACTACCAATACACACACACACACACACAAATTCACACATATGGCGCTCAGCATACACCAGCCTCAAAGCGACACAGGTGCAGCAGTGTTACAGGCACACTGTGAATTCCAAGTGTGTATGTGTGTGTTTGTGTGTTGTGTGTGCTCCTCAATGATAATAAATTCCGGAATTCGAAGTGCGAATTATTTGCCACAGCAGGAAAGGAGGGGGCGTGTCTAAAGTGGGCATGCGACAATAAACTACTTTTAGTACAATACCAATTGCAGCAATCAGCGCCATGCTACGGTGTATTGCCTGTGCTCTATTTGGTTGCACTCAATTGTCATTTGATAAATATTCGTTGCCGACTTTTAGGGGAGTCTAAGCTCAGTGTAAAGCAGACATTTATATTGCTCCAATGAAGATAAGCTGCTTGAATTTCTACCTTAAGCCTTTCAATATACCTTTCCTGATATATGGCTCGTAATCATGAACGGTATCAAGGGCGTGCCCAGCTCTTCCCCCAAGTTATTTTTGCTAAGTAAGTATAGTTTTTCTTGGGGTTTTTCATTCAGTTTGATTTGGTAAGGTAAGGGCAACGCCCCCTCCCCCTGTCCCCCCGCGTACGTCCGTGGACGGTATAGAAAGAGAGTGAGGTTATCCTTAGTATTCCATAGAAAGGATTTTAGGTAGTAGATTGAATGATGAGCTATACGAGCGATATTCAATTATTTTCATATTAAAAGAACTCAAAATTCCTTAAAGAAACATCTCGAAATACAACAACGCCTAAATGTATGCTACACTAGACAAGCGGGTGTTAAACGTTCGGCGGAAATTATTTGCAGTCATTTAATTATGCAGCACATCAACATTTTAGGCAGCACCAATCATTTATATCAAAAAAACTGAAGCAAAAGTCAGCAAATTAAAAAAATCACAACTTAAAAATAAAACAACAATCCCTGTAAGATAACGACCAACTCGTTGTTATTTAAATTAAATCAAATCGCTAACAGCATTCAAGCGCTTCTCACCCACACTCCAAGAAGCAGCATGTCAGAGTGTAGCTCCAGCTGCGCGCATTTGACCCTTAAACCCCAAAGAGAGCAAATAACAAAAGCGTCGACAACAACAAAAAACAACAACTGTTAATTTTGACAAGTTTTTCGGGCAATTTCTTTTTTATTAAATTTCGTACGGCTCTGCTGCCGCCGAAGCTCGTAAAACAACTCAATCTAATTTGATTAGAGTCAAAAATGTCCGAGCACATTAAATGGACGAAGTTAGGCTGCACAAAAAGCAGGTTAGGGAGAAAAAAATACAATACATATACATAAAGAAAAGAGAACAAAATAAAGCGAGGCAGCCGAGAGTAAGTGCCACCGTCCAGGCGCTGGATCGCTTTAAATTTAATTTTAAATTTATGACTTTTGCTTAAGCCTAAAAGTAGGCTATGAAAATGAGCAAATTTGAACAAAAGTGTGGGAGAACAAATTTCATTTCAGTACGGTTTCTCTTTAAATGATTTTTTATTAAATAATTTTTTAACTTTGTATTTTTTTATTCGGCCATCAGCAAACAGTTTATATTAAAAAAAAAGTTTTTTCCTTTGACCTTTAAAATTGAAAAATTTATTTCGGGTTTTTTTTCTTTTTACAAACAAATGCCTTTTAACGGTAATTGTTTTGCTTATGGCCATCACTCTGTTGATTCTACACTTTGATTTCACGATTGGCCATTTGTTTGCATTCGCTCAATAGCACGGACCACTGGGAGTTGTTTGCGCATTTATTGGCCAAAGCAAAAATTTAAATAAATGATGAATTTATTATGAAAGGGAAATTGATACAAAACAAAGCGCGAGTTTCATGAAATTTGACATGTAAAAATATGTGCATCCGACAGTAAGAACAACGAAAACCATAACCGTAACCGTAACGTTTACCATAGACGTAAACATAACCATAACTTCAACCGTAACCGTAACGTTTACCATAGCCGTAAACATAACCATAACTTTAACCGTAACCGTAACAAAAGCTTAAGTGTTAACCGCAACCGTCTAGAAATTAAATAAGTTTTCCCTTACGCCTCTTTGCAGTTAAAGTTATGGGTTCGGCTATAATTAAGGCTACGGTTTGTGTTTTATAACCGTAAAACTAACCGTAACCTTGAACCTAAGTGTAGATGTAACAGTAGATATGTAAACTTAACTATAATAGTAGAAGTTAACGCTACAAAAACCATCCATTACCATAACCATATCCATAGCCGCAGCCGTATCAGTTACCGTAAGTAAACTCATTAGTGCAGCAGTTTCAAAAATAAAGAAGTGTACCCTTAAGTCTCTGAAGAAACGCCCAAGGCTCATGCAGCTCATTTCTCCCTAATCCCAAGGCCAAATTCTCTCTGAGCTAGCTGCATTTTTAACTGAGCCACAGTTAGATGACGAAATCGGAACCTTCATTGGACTAGATTTAAAGCCCTAAAGATTTAGAGCCCTGATTAGAATCAAACTCCCTCCTAATTCAAAAGCGTTCTCCAAATGATCTTCGGCGATCTTTCCGGCAAATCTAACGAAGCTCTCGTCGGTTTCCTAATATTATACCCAAAAACTTCGCTGATTGCTCAGCAGAGGTAATTCCTAAGCACTTCCTTGGAGGTTATGTTCAAGCTTCAGCGAAAAAAAGCTTCCTTGAGAGCCCCCGGCGTGTTGTAAGCCAAACAGCAGTCAATACAGCATGTTCAAGAGAGTTCGAGCTGAATGCCAGTGTAGGGGTTAGAATATACTCAAAGAAACTTTCAGCTTAGAGCATTAAGATAATGTCGTGTTTCGTAGTCTGAATAAATTACTTAAATCGAGGCCGGATAGCATCTTTTGCGATTTATTTTGATAGTCAAGCAGGAAATACTAGTATTGAAAGTAGAACACCTCCTTATGTCACTCGTATACGTGAATAAGCTATGGCTTTATCTTAAGACAAATAAAATAAACTTTTAATTCAGTTCTGCTACATAACACCCCCCCCCCCCCCCCCAAATCGCTATACAACCCTTCTGAACAGAAAACCTGCACCTGCAGCACTCGTGATCCTTCTTCTTTTATCCCTCTTAAGACACTCTATAATCCAACAAAAAAACAAAATACAAAACACTTCACAACTGATTGATTAGTAAAATTTATTTAAATGCTTTTTCCACAAAACTTCATAAATTGAAACTGCTTTCTGCGTTTAATCAACTGCAAGTCACTTGAAATTCACTTAATAACACGCTTGCCATAAAAGAGGGGAGCACTCACATTTAACACACGCAACAGCAGACACAGTCTATTAACCCCAACTACTCACCCTTTAGACATAGTACGCGCACTTAACTACTTAACCACATTAACCCTCTAACATACGCGAGCACACACATGCAACAGCACAGCATTGCGAACATACACACGTATGTATGCACGTCAGTCTATAACGGGTATGGCATATGTGCATGGAATTTATTGCCTTTGTTGCTTTACAACGCCAACGACAATATTTCAAAAAAAAAAAAAAAAGTATTGAAGAAAAAGTGTAGCATACTTAAAGGCGCATGGCTGGAGGTCAACTTTGACGTGCAACAAATCAAAAACACTTAAGAAGCTTTATTGTTTATTAGAAATATTTGTACTTTCTTTCAGCTGCACTTTTGCTTTGACTTCGATGAGAATTGTTACGCTTTACACTTGAATAGCTTTTGTGTGGAAATCATTGAAAGCGAGCGTTGAAGTTAGACAAGCGCGTTTGTCGCGTGTTCACATGTCAGTTGCGGTGTTGGAGCTCGTGAATTTATGGCTTTTACTTGGATGCTGAAGTTGTAAAAGAAACAACCCTCGCCAATGAGCAGTGTATGCGGTGGAGACCAGTTCTTCTAACTTACGCTGGCGGTTCCAAAACCCCTATCACCTAAAAATGTATTGAGTAGGTATTGAGATAGAACTTTGATACAACTTTTTTAAATCAAATTCTGAGATCAAGCGGTTTTAAGTCGAAATCTGTAATTCTTAGTTCTACTAAGACTTACGAGGGGGCTCCGATTTCTAAAAGGGACTTCCCCCTCTTAAACAGCATCGAAGTACTACAACTATCCCAATTCATGGCCATACGAGGACTATCACACCAGCAGGGCTTTGCAAGACTTTCATGGAGCCTTTTTCAACAGTGAAAACAATAACTTCGAAACATTTTTCTATAGAAGATATGCAATTATTATTCGACTAAATTGAATGTGCAGATTAATCACGATTTTACTACTTAATTAATAAGATAATTATTATTAAATATTAATCAAAATAAACCATTGCTCCACTAATCACGTTTTGACTACTGATTATTCAGGCAACTAAGAAGTCAAAAATTTAATAATCGTAAGACTTAGTTGAATGTTCAGATTAATCGAGACTTGACTGCCTAATTAATCAGATTAATTGTTAAATATTAGTGAGAATACTCCATTCCTCTCATAATCACATATCGACTAATTATAGTGTAGCAACTTCATTATAAAGGCAAACAGCAAAAAAAATTGATTATTCGTTAGAATTAATTGATTGCGAACAATTTTTTTTTTTGGAATATGCGGATTAGTCAAGCCTGCTTAGTTAATCAGATATTAATCATTGATTGGTAGCGTAGTTAATCAGAGATTAATCATTGATTGGTAACATAAATAGTTAAATCCTCAATCGATCACATATTCACTTATGATTTTCATTATCAGACAGCTGAGAGATCAAAAGTTGATTAATCGTAAGATTTATTTCATTATTACATATTCGGAGTCAGCAAATAATTGAGGAAATTTCCATATATTTTTGAAAATTTGTTGCTTAAAAAAAAATTATTGGGGACTTTCAATTTACCGGTGCTTATAAAGTCAATGTTGAGAGATCAAAATTTTCATAATTGAATCGCCTTTAGTATAGGACGGCTAACTTTTTTCGTTCCTAGATTTTTCTGGTTTAAAGGTGGTTAAATTTGAAGTTTTCTGAAAAATTTCAATCTTTTTTCAATTTTTTTGTAAGTTTTTTTGGCATAGTGTCAAACTACTTAAGATACTTATAGATATCAAGATAATACCTGTTGATGGGAATTAGGATAACATATAATCCAAAGGTTATAGCAATGTTTGGTTAAAAAAAGATTTTTCATATTTTCACCGATATCTCAGAAACTAGAACTGCCACAGGAAAATAGGCGCGATATTCAGAATCAAAAATTTTACATTGAGACAATGTTATCGCATTTTTGGTATTTTATTTTGTCGGCTTTATTTCTAGAACTCCTTACACATAGGCACGCATATGAAATTAAATTACTTCTCCCTCATTTGCAACCATTCTCTATTACTAAATATCAATATGTATGTATGTTTCTATGCGTGCATGTCTTTCTGTTTCTAATCCACTCGACCGCAAAAAGGCAAACTCAGCACAAATAACAACGAGTCAAGTTGAAATCAAAGAAGTACCGCGCTAACCTCAACTGTTGAGTTGTGGAAAGATAATTCATATTTGTGGGTACTTTCAAGAAAGCAACCATAAAATTGTGCATGTTTATCTGTGCATATGTATAGGTGGCATAGACTGAAGTATAGCCTCAACAAGCCAATTTCCATTATATTAAATCAAAAACAAGCCCGCATACAGAGGCACTTAACAGCAGCGTTCGCTCAAAGCTGCGCGCTATGGCGGATAAGTATTTTTGGCCTCTTCACCCAACGCAAAAACAATAACAACAACTGCTGAGAAAAAAATAACAATCATAATAATAACAATAAAGCGAAAAATAAAGTCAAGAACTGGCAAAACATTTTCATACAAAAAAAAAAAATTGTTCAGTGCAGCTAATTTATTGTTAGAAATAGCAGCTGCTGGTTTCGAGGGTGTGGGCGAGTTGGAGCTTTTTATTATTTATGGGTGTGGGTGTAGAGATGTGTAAAAGTTTGTGAGTATATTGGAAAGGTTGTCACTTTGTCTCTAAGGCTAGTAGAGTCGTCAGACGTAGCTCAAATTTAACCATTTGAGTACTTGTACTTTTTTGAGTTGTTTTATTGATGCGTTATCATTAGAGTTCGGAAAAATATGGGACTCGCCACGTAAAAATCACTTTCAATGAAAACCGCAACAAAGTCTCGGATGAGAACCTTTTTTTGACGACCCTGCAAAACGAATCAAGAACTATGAGAAGGATATTAGTACATGGACCAGGAATGTCCGCACCCTTCCAAGGGATGGTACCGCTGCCCGGCTGGTTGATGTCCTCGTTAATACACTCCCGTGAACGAGCATCTAGCTGCGATCCGCATTAAGACGAAGTTCTTCAGCATAAAATTTATCTGTCCGACTGAGAAGAAGGACGACAAAGAGAAAGACTCCTTCTATGATGAACTTGAACAGACTTATGATCGCTGCCCCCTACTTCATATCAAAATCGTCCTCGGCGACTTTAATGCCAAGGTGGGCAAGGAAGCAATCTTTGGTCCTACAGTTGGAAAATTTAGTCTCCGCGATATAACATCCCCCGACGGCACTAGGTTGATTGTCTTCGCCGCTGCTCGCAATATGGTCATCAGTAGTACCAGGTTCCAGCATAAACGAATACACCAGGCTACTTGGCTGTCCCCCTATTAGAGAACAGGAAATCAGATTGATCATGTCGTTATCGACGGCAGACATAGCTCCATCGTTCCGGACGTATGTACCCTCTGTGGTCCCAATATCGACTCGGACCCTTATCTTGTTGCAGCAAGATACGCATACTCGTTTGTGCAGCGAATAAAGTGCGCACAGTAACGGCAGGAAACAGACAGCTGATAATTTTTCCACTCGACTCTCACACCTGCTATCGGAGAGCAATCTTCGAGCTAGCGATGTAGCCGAGATATGGGAGCATATCTCTCATTGCGTACCGCCGCTGAGAACACTATAGGGTTCAAACGATCCCGAAAGAATAATTGGTACTATGAGGAATGTAGCACTGCCTCGGAGAAAAAGGTAACCGACGTACAGAGTGTACTTAAGTTATGACGGGAACACTTCTCCTCATTGCTAAATTGCGAGGGAGACGTTGAACCCGATACACCAATCCCTGACGATGGAAAATCTCCCCACCACGCGTTTATGATGAAGTGAGGGTAGCTATATTCCGGCTCAAAAACAACAAAGCGCCTGAAAAAGACGGAACAAATCATGCTTGCCTTGACATTGATTTCCTTTTGAAACGACAACTTAGAGACATGTCTAAGGAATAGCTGCGGGCATTCTGAGTTTTCCAAATGGCCAGACAAGTTAAGAAAAATATGAAGATTAAGAAGATGGAATTAAAAATCAAATACTAAGTTAAGAAGCAGTAATGCCGAGAAGAGGTACAGTGAAGAGCGAGGGACAAGAAATGAAAAAAAACCAAAAAACTCTAGGACAAATTCAAATCAGCAAATAACAAACTATCTTGAGATAAAATAAGAAGCCGCAAGGCTTCAAAGAACACAAGCTTTGGTAAGAGTAGCAACAATAACAATAAAAATGCTAATAATAATCAAAAAATGGCGAGTAACTAAACAAAGATGAGAGATAGTCAAATGTAGACAACTCAACAACATAGAGTTTCTACCAGAGTTTCTAAGAATGAAATAATAGCCCACGGCGACAATTCGTTGAAAACCGAAAAGTGACAACAATCATAATAATAATAAGAAGAAGGGGAATAAGAAGATGTAGCGCTCACTTGAGTAGCGCAATTTTCAAATAACTACGCCGACATAACTCTTAACGAGTGAATACTCAATAGCAGTATGGCACTTATGAACGAGTAAGTAGACAGAAGGTACTCGAGAACGCCCATACTGCCAAGTGATCAACTCAGGAGTTGAGAACATTTTTTTATATGCCAAATTTTGATTACCGCGCAGTTCTTTTTCATTTTGGCAAGGAAAGAAGATGCTTCTGTATGCTGAAAGTGTTGGTCTGGAAGCTCATCACTCTGCTAACTCCTGCGGTGCAACTTGCTTCAACGTCGCTTCAAGTGGCAAGTCAAGGAAAGCAAAATGAAACAAGAATTGAACATTCGAAAGCTCCTTTTTTGGAACAGAGTTCGGTTACAAATTAGGACTACGAATTGGCAACAATTATCCTAATTTTTGGTGCTTGCGGAGCACTTGAGTGTTGTATGTTAGATATCTTGTGAATACCGGAGTGGACTTCACTTTAGAATTTCATTTATTTTCTCTCTTCTTCTAATCAACAATTCTCTTTAAGCTTGTGTTTATAAATGTTTTGCTTGATCTTTGGCTCATCAAACCAAACGAGTGCAACAAAGCATTTCCCAGTGATAAAATATTTGGAAAGAGCGACACATTTGATGGAAGAAATAAACAAAATACGAATGCGAAGACAAACACACGCACAAAGTTATACAAATAAATAAAGTGGAAGAATTGGACGGTACAAAGGATGTGAGTTGTGGGAGAAAGAGTATAAAGTTAAAAACTACACTGAAAAAAAGTTTAAAACAAAAATTGGTAGAAATCAAGTTGAATCTGACCATAACATCTGACCAAATATGCGAATAAGATTTACGGTATACGATGCACAATATATCGTCGTGCCATACGAAAACAAACACTTTCGACTTGTATGTGACGAAAACTAACAATTTTAGATAGCATGTTTTCTGCAGACACAAATTGAAAGTGTTACGTTTTCGTCAGACGCAAAGTTTTTGGTATAAGTTTTCCTATAGCACGCCGATATATCATCTATTCGGAATGCGGTATACAAAACATGATACCAGATTTCCCGTAAACGAATGGTGTATCGTAAACGATATGTGGTAACACGATACACGATATGCATATAAATATGTTATAGCATAAATGATAAAAGATTCCCAGTTTACGATATAAAACATACGATATAAAAAGATGTATCGTAAACGATATATGGAAAGATATAATATACGATTTATGGTTCATGGTATTAAATCTACGATATACAAAATACATACACGACACATGAATATGTTATAGGGTAAATGATAAATGATAAACGATTCTCAGTATACGATATAAAACATACGATATAAACATAAGATTTACGATCAGCACTTTTCTCCAAAAATTCGCTATTCTATAGAGATATTTATTAAGATAAATATTTACGATATTATTTATATCATAGTTTATTACAATAGACAACAAATATGGCGAACAAACGAATATTGCATACAAAATACGATATTAGGTTTAAGATATGCGAATTTTTTCACAAAACTTCATACTTTATAAATACTACGATACAAAAAATATATGAGCAGCAATATATAAAAAAAAACCCCATGGCGGCGATATACCAACAGGTTATCATAACCTCTAACGAGATTTTTAGCCGAGTTTCTCTTTCCAACTTGTGGTGTGTTGCTTTTGAGTTTTTCCTACAAGTTGGCGGGACCTACCGTTTTTGGCCGACTCCGAACGGCACTTGGAAAGCAAATGAATTTTTTGCTGAGAAGCTTCTCATGGCACAAATAACTACTGCCGAGGGGCGACCCCGTTTAGAAAAGTTCTTTTTCTAAATAGTTTTTGATGTTACTTTTGCCTGGCATCGAACCGCCACGAATTGGTGTAGAAGGCCGAACACTTAACCGCTACACCACGGCGGCCGCCGAGCAGCAATATACGGAACCTGAAAAACGATATATGTAATTCGAAATACGATATATAATTTACGATATGCAAATTTAATCTACTATATTAGATATTCTGAAATGATAAACGCAACACGATATATTGGGTGGAGTATACCATATATGAAATAAGATATATGAAATACGATATAGGAAATACGATATATAAAACACGATATATAAAATACGATTTATGAAATTTGATATTAAATGTACCATATATGTTTACAGTACAATACGTATTCTTAGTCTAATAAGATATATGAATATATAATATGTTTCTTACGATAAATAATCCACCAACGATGAACAAATTGACAATTTTTATAATTTTTTTTTTTTTTTCAAAACAAAAAGTTTTTTCTCTCAGTGCAAACCAACAAATAATACTATCCTTTGAAGCGCCAGAACACTTCCAAGTGCCAAATGCCAAGGACTAGAATTAAGACAACAGAGCGTAGTAACAAATGAAATAGCAACTGAAACAACAGTAGAAACAACAAAAACATGTATAAGAACAACAACTATAAAAATAAAATAAAAATAAAATTCTAGCAAGCAACTTATGTGAACGATTTATTTGCAACACTTTTACTGACATTGCCACCAGTCAAGAGCAGCAACACCAACACACACACATAGCGCCAGCAATAATGCTACTAAAACATTTGCTGTCAGTAGTTGGCTGTTAGCTAGTTGGTAGCTGCAACTAACTATTTTACGACATTTAAACATTATTTTTTCGCTTGTTTTGCTGGTGTTTATGCTCTTGCAACAAAATGTATTGCATGTGCGCCATTTAAAAATTTTGATGCAACAACTGATGTCCCTTATACTTATATATCGTCGAAAGGATAAATGGTTGTCGTATGTTACATTTGACGAGTTTTGGAAAATGAGACTTGAAGTTTGTTCAATTTCTCAAAGAATGTTACTGGTCCACCAAATTATTTAATTAATTAAGTTTGAACATAGATAAGTTCGTACAGTGGCGTGTGAAAAAATAGCACATAAATCACTCATAAGCACATTTTGCTTATAACCAAACCAAAAATGTATCTTAAATATAAAAAATTACAAAATTTTCTCAATATCTCGAAAACTAAAAGAAATATCAAAAATCCGATGGCGCCATTCGAAAGATCCCGACTGGTTTAGTATGACTGAATTTGTAACTCAATTCGAGCAAATTTTCACATACGACAGTTATCTATCCGGGCGATGATATCTACATAAGCCTTTAGATAGGTTCATACAGTGGCGTGTGCAAAAATAGCACAAGAATGGAAAATGCAATTTTTGCGAATTATAATTGCTGACTTATTGACTGACAGATTATTTTCTTGTAAAATATATCAGAGCTTAAATTTTTTCGATAACACGTTTTCTCTTATGGGTCTAACTACTTTTAACCACAAAAAATAGATTTTATATTTCGCTGCTAGTTTTTTACGCGCCACTGTATAGTTTTTTTTTTTTTTTTTTTTTGTCAGAATGGGCATTGAAAAATGTCATTTACATTTATTTGCTTGTACTATTCATATACATTTGTTTTGGTTGCCATTTTTTATACTTTCTTACAAATATTTCTTGTCCATTTATTATTTTCATGCAGTTTTCATTTCATTGCGGCAGTGATGAAGCAGAAATGAGTGCTAATTCATTACTCAAAAAGCACAATGCAGTTGAGCACTCACATACATATCAAATGTATGCATGTTCGTATGTATAAGTGGGTATGTATGGGAGAATATATTTTATATATTGTTAAATAGTTTTCAAAATGGTCACAGCTGCAAATGTTGACAGTTTGGAATTTTTTCACTCATTGGACATGGATTATTTGCAAATTTAACGATAATTCATATTCAAGAAATGTAAATAGAAAATTTGAAATGTTCAAGAATGCAATGAGACTAACAGAGTTTATGTCGACACTGTAATGGCTCAGTTGTCATTTCCATTCTAAGTTTGTAGAACATAAAGCAACTTTGTATGAAAGTGGAACCTTCAAAGTCGTATGTAATTGCACCTCATATGGAAGTAAAAAGTAACGCATACGTCCCGTAGCACCTATGCAGTGCGGTAGAGCATATAGGCAGTTGTTACACTTTCAATATGATGAGCGGAATTTATTGAAAGTAAAAAACATATATGTATATTTAAGGGTGGTCCTTAGTTTTCAAACCCCGTTCTCTCTTTCCCAATCATTTCTATTCTTTCACTTCACTTCATACCTGTCACTCGTTCTTTGACCATATTTTGGACTAAATCTCCGCATGCCTTTTTCCTCTTCATCACCCCATTTTCCTCGGGTTCCCATCCTTTTCTCTCGCATAAGTAAGTTTAATTTCAGCCTCCATCTCTATCGCTATTTTCAGCATAATGTCTAATTACATAATGCAAATCACACATTAATACTTACAAATTAACCCCAATATTCATAAAAAAATATAAAAGTTTTAATAAGCTCCTATAATTCAAACTGTGTATGGGAATGTCAAAGTTTCTACTTGGATTTAAAAAAGCTTTTTATATTTTATGAATGAGGGTATGACTTACAAAATTACATATTACAAATAACAAATTGCAAATAATAAAACTGTAATTTTCCAATAAAAAATTACAACATTACATGTTACATATTACAAATTAAAAGTTACAAAATTACAAACTACAAATTACAAATATAAAATTACAAAACTACATATTACAAATTAAAAGTAACAAAATTACAAACAAAAAATTAAAAAATTACAAACTACAAATTACAAAAAAAAATTAAAAAATTACATGTTACATATTACAAATTATAGGTTACAAAATTACAAACTACAAATTACAAATAAAAAATTTGAAAATTACAATTTATATATTACCAATTAAAAGTTACAAAATTACAAATCACAAATTACATTACATATTACAAATTTAAAGTTAAAAATAACAAATTGCAAATAAAAAATTACAAACTTACATATTACATATTACAAATAAAAGTTTACATTCTACAAATTACAAATAAAAATTACGAAATTACATGTTACATATTACAAAATAACAAACTACAAATAAAAAATTACAAAATTACAAATAACATATTACAAATTGAAAGTTACAAAATTACAAACAAAAAATTTCAAAGAAAAAAATTACAAAATTACAAGTTACAGATTACAAATTACAAACCACAAATTACAAATAAAAAATTACAAGATTACATGTTACATGTTACAAATTGAAAGTTACAAACTACAAATTACAAATAAAAATTACACAATTACTTGTTACATATTACAAATTGAAAGTTACAAAACTACAAATTACAAATAAAAAATTACAATATCACATGTTACATATTATTAATTAAAAGTAACAAAATTACAATTTGCAAATAAAAAATTACAAAGTTACACATTTCAAATAACGAATTACGTATTGCAAAAAACATACATATTAAGAATTACATATTACAAACTACAAATTAAAAATTATTAAACTACACATTACCAACAACAAATTACATATTTCAATTTGCAAATTAGAAATTACAAACTACGAATAACAAATTACAAATTACAAGCTACATAATACATATTCAAATTACAAAGTTAAAAACTACAAAATTGCAAATTACAATGCGAAAAGTTCCATACAACCTGTAAATCATATTTTGCTCCACAATCAAAAATCGAGTTACATAATAAGCTTGCAACAATATTCTATGCAAATAAACGCAGTAAATCGCCCAAAATTAACGCATAAACAAATTTTCCACAAACTATAAAACCCAAAATGCCTTTTTAAATCCCTTTTATGCATACGCCAGACTGCAATTTCCCAACAAGAGCTCAGACACAAAACGCATTTGATGTGCGGCTGTCAGCGACGTCAGAAATTATTTGGCAGCGAATCCATTACAAATACACCTAAAGCCCGACAGGCGAAATGTGCGCGAAATTTATGATTACTTTGTTGATGATGGTGTGTAGTGTGTAGATGTGTTGAGCTATTACAATGCAACAGCGGCATTAAAGTTGTTGTTATGCTTCCTATTGCTATTGAAGGATAATACCGTGTAAATGCATCCGTCCGCACAGGAAAATCCAAACATGTGTGGCAGCTAGAAAAATAACACGAAAAAAATATGGCAGCGGAAAAGGTAAAATACAATCAAAAAGAATTACCAAGCAGTTGGCGTACAATGTTGTGTTGTTGTAAAACGCTTTTATTGCTATTTTTGTTGTTGTTCTGATGTTATGCTACAATTGTTAAATCGCTTGTTGTTATTTTGCATGCATTTGAGTGCCACGATAATGCCACAGCTACATCTTGCTTTGGCTAGAAAAGCTAGAAAAATAGCTGAATTTACAAAAGCACGCAATAACAAAAATGAAACAGCAAAAACAAAGGTTAAACTTTGTAAACTATTTTTACAAAACAATTGAGCTCACATATGCCAGGCGTAAATACAGAAATTGCGAAAAGCGCCTCAATAATAAAAGTGGTGATGGCAAAGTGTAGCAAAAGGGTGCAGATTAAATCGGCGCAGGTGCACGCATGACGCTTACTTACAACAAAAACAACAACAACATCCAAGTAGTAAAGGATTGCCTTGATTGCGCCACCCCACCTTTCTCTCCTAACAGTCTGCTTTCCACCCCCTTACCTTTTGTTTTATTGGATACTTTCAGCAGCTAACACAATTGTAACAATATTTGCTTTTTACACACTAACAATAACAAAACAAGCAAATAAACAACAGCATAAATACTCACATACATATATGTGTGCGAAAAAATAGCAATCGCAGCTGCTCGCTCTGTTGGCTACTTCGACTAAAACAACTAACAATTCATTCGTTTGTTTACTTGCTTACTCAGCCGCACACATGAAGGTTACGCATACGCCATGTCAGCCGTATAGTCAGCATCTAAACAAGAAATCGCGTACTTCGGTGTGTGTGTGTATGTGTTGTAATCGCACTCGTACATGGCGTATGCGGTGAGATTAATGCATTAGCGAGCAGCTGGCTCTTAAAATTTGCTAAAAAACTTGCTGAAACATGTTTATGAAGCCATGCGTCGATTTTATGTTGTTGTTATGATATTTTTTTATGTGATTATAGCGTGGTACCTATATGTGGGCACAGCTGTGCTTCTTTCTTGATTTTTTAAGCTCTATTGTCTTTCCATAAATTTTGAATGAATATTTTAACGCAAATGCTGAGTGTCGACTGCATTTTGTATTTTCAAATTACACGTTACATATTACACTACATATTCCAAATTACTAATAGCAAATTACAAGTTACAAATTACAAACTACAAATAACAAATTACAAGTTACAAATTACAAACTACGAATAACAAGAACAGTTACAGAAACGAATTGCAAATTAAAAGTTACGAACCATAAACTATAAGTTACAAATTAATTACACAGTACCTGGGTGACCGATTTCGATTTTTACAATTTTTACAATATTCTTACTTACCAACAAAAACTTTTCAAAATAGATTTCCCAAAAAATATCAAATAGCTGGCAACTTTTTAAACCGCCTCAAGTGGCAAATTCAAGTAGAAACTCTTGGAATGATGTATACTATCCATAAACCAAATTTCATCCAAATCGGTCAATATACGAAGAAATAAATAAAAGGCAGTAAGGTGGCAACCCTAAGTGCCAACTCATTTTAAATACATCATGGTTGATATGCATCTGAAGTACATTTGTTTAATACCCATATTGGCATACCTGCTCCATATTTAAGAAAAAATTAAATAGGTGGCAACCCTGTATACCGCCCCAAGTGGCAACACCCAAGTGGACAGTCTTAAAATCAAACATACTATCTCTATACCGAATTTCATTGAAAATGATTCCAAGATGACTCCAAAATGAACCCAAAATGACCATAAAATTACTCCAACATGATCCCAAAAGAACCCTAAAATAATCCCAAAACGAACCGAAAATGACCCCAAAAAGATCCTTTAATGATCCGAAAATTACACCAAATTATCCCAAAGCGACCAAAAATTGAACCCAAAATGATCCCAAAATAGCTCCCAAATTATCCCAAAATTAAAATGGTAACCCTACCTGAAAATATTTTAGTTGGTATGTCGCCGAAAATATCTTTCATAAAATACAAGTTACTAATTATTACAAATTACACAATATAAATTACAAATTACAAACTACAAATTACACAATATAAATTACAAATTACAAACTACAAATTACAAACTACAAATTATAATTTACAAATTAAAAATTACTTTGCAGAATTTTAGCTTTTAAACTTGCCCCTGAAATGGCCTGTTCCCACGATAGGCCGGACATTACATTCATGGAAGGAAAATTCGAATGCATTAAAATGTTGAGCGCTATTTCCGTGCCGATCACTGTATCACCACATTGACTGCCCACTAATACTTAATTTTTATTAAAATTATGAAAATGAGCACAAGGTAAAATTAAACAAAGTGCATACCATTTCTGCCATTGTTGTTTAAGTTTCATAGAGTGCGCTATTTTGCATTGAAATGTATTGCATACTTTTAGGCGCTGCTTTCCAATTTTGCTCTTCCTTTGTTTTCTGCTCCATTGCAATGCATTGTTTGAGCTGTGCCGAATTGTTTTTTTTTTTTTTTATTTCAAGGCTTTTTAATCGCGCAAATGATTTAAAATTCCATTTTTTTTCCTTTTTAGTATATTTTTCTTTTTTACATGATTTTTTACAATTTTTATCCAATTTAAGGTTTCTATATAATTTTCCATTTGAACACCCTGTAACTGCACTAATATCGTAAAATCGCATTCATGCGTGCAACATCTACCAAATTCGCAGCGTATGGCAACAACAGCAATGCAACAAAATTACAGCAAAGAAACAAAAACAAAAAACAAGGAAACACATAACAATCGTAAAAACAAGAAACAACAACAAAATGGCTTTAGTTCTTAGAACAAAGGCAGCGGGTGTTGCAAAAATAAATCGTTACAATACGTTTGCTGCTGCTTCCTCTTCTTCTTACTTTTGTTGCCTGTTTTGTTAACGAAAATTGCACCTAAATAGCAACAGTGCTTAGACAACAGCTATAAAAACAAATACAACAACAATAACAATGGCAAAAATCATTCTAAAGTCCTAACGTTCTATCGAACACTTGCAATTCGCTCGCTTGCAGCAATTTTTCGTCTGCAATTGAAAAGAGTTGAAAACTAACGATTTTAGAAAAACAAAAAAATAAACAAAAGCAAATGTACCGTTATACAGCAGGTATTACGCTAAGCGAAGTCGCACAAAAAACGAATTCAATTTGTGCTTGTAATCGATTACTTCATTCGCTTTTCAGTGTCGCGCTGCCAACCACTTTCGAGGGTATTGTCAATATTTGTTAAATGTGCGGGTGCAACAACAAACGTGAATACGTCAAATGATGCAGCGTTAGGGAAAAGAATATAAGAGAGTTTTTTAAAAATAGAATGCAAGCAAAAATAACAACAAATATTTAATCAAATACAGCAACAACTACAATAACTTGAAACACGCAGCGAATGTGAATGAATGGCAAATGGGAACAAAAACAGGTGCTGGGCCTCTTTTTAATTTTTTTTTTTTCATTTCGCTTCAAACCACTTAAATCGTTTATCAATTTAATTTTTTGTTTGTCAATACTTTTTGCATTGATTCGGCGGTTGATAATGCCACATGGAAGTTCAACGAAAATGGTTTAATTTTTTTAATAATCGATTGCTGTTTTTGTTTTTTCATTGATACAAACTGCAAAGTTTTATCACATTGACAGTCATTTGGCGTAATTGAATTTCCTGCGGAGTTCTTATATTTTTATGAAGCGGCTGCATAAAACAATTAACATAAAACAATTATTAAAAAATTAAAAAAAAAGTATTTCGTATACATAAATGAATTATAAAATCGCATAAAATTGCATTCTACACTCACTTGACAGATGATAGAACGCGCGATGATATCAGGGTGATATCTAATTCATGGGGAAGATTGTCACTACCATATACCTATAACTTACTTTAAATTAGAGGACGAATCAAATACCAATTTTCTGTGGAAAAAATAATAAAAATAAACTCGTTTAAAAAACTTCACTAAAGAGGAATTTTTAAATTTTCATTCTACCTGTATGTGTTTTGGCTCAAACTCTCTATTTTATACTAAATGTTCAAAATATTACCTTATACGAAAATTTCCCTCAAGGGATATTTTTGGGGAAATTTTATTTTCAAATAATTTAGAATTTACTAATATTTCGAATACTGTAAGTCCGTTTTCTGTCAAGAAAATCTCGTTTAGAAAATTTCCCTAGAGGGAATTTCGCAAATTTAAAAAAAAAAATTGTTGGATTTTCAGCTCAAACGCGTTTTTATATCTTAAGTTTTTTGTAAATCTTTCCTTTTGCGAAAATACCAGGATGCCTCAAATACCATTTTTCTGTGAAAATAATAATAAAAATACACTCGTTTAAAAAACTTCCCTAAAGAGGAATTTTTATATTTTTATTCAAACTGTATGTATTTTTGTTCAAACTCTCTATTTTATACTAAATGTTTAAAGTATTACCTTATACCAAAATTTCCCTCAAGGGATATTTTTTGGGTAATTTTTATTTCCAAATAATTGAAAATTTAATCAAGTTTCGACTAATGTAAGCCAGTTTTCTGTCAAGAAAATCACGCTTAGAAAATTTCCATAGAGGAAATTTCGCAAATTAAAAAAAAATTGTTGGACTTTCAGCTCAAACGCTTTTTTTAACTTAGGTTTTTTGTAAATCTTGCTTTTTGCGAAAATTTCCCTCGATGGATATATGTATTTTGGATATTTTTTCCTGCCTTAGTTAACTAACAAAACCAACGCAATTTGCAGTTTGATTCTTTTCAAAAACTAAGAAAGGATGTGACTAGGGATGTCAATTTTTCGGGTTTTGGCCGTCCCGGGATTTTCGGGATATGCTTTTACAAATCCCGGGATCCCGGGATTAGTCCCGGGATTAGGGATTCGTTATTTCTAACAGGTTTGCTTCAAAAAGACTGGAGAAAATGTTTGTGAAACTGTCAATTTTTAAATAAATAACAAATAAAATTAATTAAATTTATTTATCCCTTATATTTTTTATTTACTTTTAATGTATTTCATTTGAATAAAAAAAAATAACACACTTCAATAGAAAGTTTTTTTTTGTAGTTGAACTCCTACATTAATATAAATGTATTAAACAGTTTAATAATGGTAAGTATTAATTAAAAAGTAAAAAAAAATTTGGTACATTCAGCGCGCCTCTTCCCAGCCAGCAAGATACCTTACATTTTACGAACATTGCGTTTTACGAGCTATTCTCGAATCAGCAACAACTAAAAACACAAGCTTTTTTTATTTTGTCAAAAAAAAACAAGACCCAAGTTCCAAAATTTAGATGCCGCAAAGATATTAACGTTCATAAAATGTTTGTTTGACACAGATGTCCATTCGTCAAAAACTACGCAAAATTTTTCACCTTCTTTTACGAGCTTTTCAATTTCATGTAAAAATCCTACTCTAATATTTTCGTAATAGTTGAGTACAATACTTTGTATAGTGTTTCTGGATTTTGGTAAATCGAAGCCATTACCTCGCATTACATCGCGTAGATCTTGTGATTTGGTGAAAGCTGAAAAAGCAAAACCATCAACAGCCGTCATCCTAGCTAAAACAGCTTCCATACTCCTCTCCGTTTTATTACTAAAAAATTTATGCAACTTTTGCTGTTTACAAGGTACAGGATTGGCTTCTGGAGCTTTTGTTTTACGGCACACAACAATATTATGTTTTTTCAAATGCGTGTGCAGCCCTTTTGTTGAGCCACCTTTCGTTAATAATATTTGACTGCATTTTTTGCACTGAGCTGACTCGTCGTTGTCGCGCGCAACTAAAAAATAGAACCACACGGAAGACTCCTCTTCCGCCTTTGTTTTATGTGCAACAAAACCTGTACGAAATAAATTTCAATTTCATTACAGTGATTCTTTATTTAATGAAAATGAAATACTTCGTATAAAAATGGATGAGTGCGAGGTATTCCACTTCACCGAAGTTATAAATATATCTATATTTACCTGAAGTGGACGGCTTTTCAGTCATATTTAATTATTCTTATTATTCATCAATCAATTATTCGCGCAAAAATAACAATGAAACCAGCTGATTTCTACGTCAACAGTGTTGTAAACGCTAACCCAAATTTCAGTGTGGTTTCTTTGCTATACAAGAGGGATTTTTCTCACATCCCGAAAATCCCGGGATTGCTGGAACACAATCCCGGGATTTTCGGGAGCTTAAAAAGGGTCGGGATCCCGGGATTTCGGGATCCCGGGATCCCGGGATGACATCCCTAGATGTGACTATAAAATCACCTTTTTTTACTACTAAGGGCCGGTTTTTCAGTGTAAGTTTAAACTTCATGGAATAAACTAGTCAACTTTGTCTGTGGTTTAAGCCTGCACTGAAAAACTGAGCCTTAGCATTTATTAAAGTTTCACATTCCTTACTTCATTGATTTAATGTCGTTTAAAAAAATTTCCCCAAAGGAATTTCGTAAATTTTGAAGAAAATGTAGGCTTTCCATCTCACACCATTTATTTTATGTTGATTTTTGTAAATTTTACCTTTTATAAAAATTTCCCTCGAGGCATGTTTTTTGGGAAATTTTTTAATATTTTTTTATTTCATATTTATCCCACTGTAAATGAAATTTAAGTAACAAATTAATGTCCTACTCATATTTTTATAAATATCTGGAGCTTTGAAGGCAAATTCAGGATCGAATTAGATTGCCTGTGGAGCAATCTCCCTCATATCAAAGCGGCGTTAATTTACTTCAAGATCAAAATTTTGTTGGTTACCGTTTCCCACTTCTTTGAATTTCTTTTTAATTACACCTGTTTTAATACACTTCATCTGTCATGCAACACTTTGCATAAATTTTATTATTTTCAATTTGTTCCCTGCAATTTTATGCAATGCTATAAAAAGTTGGTAAAATTTTGTTGCGCGATTTTCCATTGTGAAATTTCCATTTTTATTACAACAGTTTCATTTAAAAATCTCAATTAAATATCGGAGTGAAAAGTAAGTGCATGCATAGTTACAATGCAGTATGCAAATTTAAAATATTGCACTGAATTTGTCATATTTTATCAGCTACGCAGTTATGCATTTTAATATGAAATTTTTATTTAGTGAGAGTTGGAGGTGTTTGATTGCAGGATACTTCATTAAAATATTGAGCTTTTTCCCTAAATTAAGTATTGTTTGCAATATGCACTGAAGGGAAATTTTGAATTTTGTACCGAAATCAAAGTTTTAGCTGTTATTAAGCTTAATTAATCATATCTTTTAAAATATTGCACTTTTTAAAAATTTCCCTAGAGGGAAATTTTTTGGGAAATTTTTTATATTGCGCTAATTTTACAGCACATTGCCTAAAAAGACACATTTTTTAGTTAGACAACTTGAATAGCTATTTTCTTGACAATTGCGTCTAAAAAACTTTTCCATTTTTGAAAAAAAGCCATATGTACACATGTATGTAGAAAAAAAAAAGCCATTTGAGAGAGACTTTTTTCATTTTCTCTGCATACTTCTTCATCTACTCATCTACATTTTTAAGCACAATTTATGTACACTTCTGTTTTGGTACTATTAAAATTTATGTATGTTTCACAGACAAACAAACAAAAACTTGCAATAAAAAAGTTCAAAGCAAATAAATCATTTGCAATATGTTTACAAATAAATGTGAAGAGCTTACGTATATTTAGTGTTATATGAAGCTTAAATAAATGAATAAAATGCAGAGCAAAAAAACAAACAAAGGGTAGACACTATTGCTTGCTTAAACACACACACTTGCAAGCACATGCACCCACACCACTAATATCTATGACTATGCATGTGTCGCAGCTGTACCTAACCCAACCACAAAAAACTTTGAAATGCACTTTATCCCAGCTTACTTTATGCTTTACTTACTTTGGTTAGCCCTTTTTTTGAAATACATTGTGTGCACACACTTACATGTGGGCTTTGTGTGCGCCTTCTTGAACTGTACCTGCTACTGCAACAGCAAATAATGGGTTTAAGGTATTAAGGGATTTATTCAGAATGTGGAAGAATATGAATGTAGATCACACATTTTATTGTGTTTATAAAGAAATATAATAAATAAAGTTTGCTGTAAGTGTATGTGCAAAAGGTTACATATGTATGAGATCGCGTAACTATTGGCAAATTTACTAAAATTGAAACTACTGGAAAATAGCAGACTATCACAATGGGGTGTTTAAAAAATTTCCTTGAAGTAACATTTTGAGTTTTAAAGGAAATTACATACCTTTCAGAGGAATAACTTAATTTTATCTTAGGTTTTGGAAATTCTACCCTTTTAGAAAATTTCCCTCGGGGGATATTTTTGGGAAATTATCTCTTGTGTTCCAAATTTTACTAAAAGCACTCTTAATGGTAGAAAGATAAATTTCCGAAAATTTTTTTGTCAAATTTTCAAGTAGGAAATTTTATATTTTGTAAGATTTTTGAGAAAAAATTTAATTTTAAATGCATTAAATTAAAATTTCACTGAAAAAGGGTTTTTTGTGACATTTTTACTCTTTTTGAGTATTCAGATATTAAATTGTGGTGAAACTTAATTAATAATGTTGCCGCTTTTCGCCTTTGGAATTTCTTCTCCTCTACTTTTTCCATAAATATGTATAAACAAATTTAAAAAAAAACCCAGGCAGTAGAATTTTGAGCAGATTTTCGAAGGTTTTTTTTCATTTGAGTTATGTACATACAAAAACAAAGCTTTTGAGAGATAGTATTTATTTAGAGCAGTAGTTTCGAAAACTATCAGTTTGGGATTATAAAAATTATTTCAATTTCTTTTGATTAAAATAAGTAGACAACATTGTGAAAAGATGACATAAAGCTCCCTTCGTTTAAATGTGACTTTTCAAAAAAATTCCCTAGAGGGAATTTTTCAGCGATATTTTAATTTAACATTTATTTGTTGTCAAATTATACTTCAATTATACGTCATTGATTTTATAACACGTTTGTTTGCAAGAGCTTTTAAAATTTTTTCCGATATCGAGAATTTTTTGGTTTTGACTAAAACAAGTAAAAAAAACCCCATAAAAATACTGTACTGGAGTTGTTTTTGTTTAAATATGGTGTTTTGAAAAAGTTCCCTGGTGGGAAATTTTCAGGGAAATTTTATTTTTCCATATTTTTTTGGAAGCTTCTCCACCTATTCTTCCGCAACTATAAAATTATGTTTTTATCAAAATTTCCAAGAGTTTAAATCATACAGAAATGTTGTAAGCGCTTTTAAACAGTTTGTTCGCAATTGGAAAATTTTTGTTTTGGCTTTAAATAAATATAAAACATCATGCAAGTGCTGAATATGAGTTTTCGTTTAAATATGATGTTTAAAAAAAAAAATTCCATAGTGGGAAAAATCCAGGGAATTTTTTTTAGATAATATTTTTTTAGATTCTCAGCCAAATTCTTCTGCAAATCATGTTTTTTCTTAAAACATGCCGATTTTAATACGCTGTAAGCGATTTTAAACAATTTTTTCGCTATTGGGAAATTTTTGTTTTGGATTTCAATAAGTTTAAAACCTCATGAATATGCTGTTTAGGAGTTTTATGTTTAAATATGATGCTTTTAAAAAATTTCCCTAGTGGGAAATTTCCAGGGAAATTTTTGTTTCACATATTTTATTCGACTGCTGCCATTAAATCATGTTTTCAGCAGAATTTTCAGGAGTAATCAGGCTTTTAAAACCGTTTTTACTGTTGCATTATTGATATGAATTGAATTCTAATCAAAATTTGCTTAACAAGTACTTTCAAAAATACATTTCTACTAAATGGAATTATTCTGCAACATCGTAATTTTGTCTAATCCTATTTACTGATGCAGGCATGAGTAGCTCATGATAATGCATCAAACATGGCTTATGCTGATGCATTAACTCTAACGCCAACAGCTGTAACGCCGTAAATTATGCTACTTTTCACATAAGTATATGTGCTTCAATTTTACAAACATTTCCAATTTACTATAACCAGAAGCTGCTTAGGTTAGCAGCAAAAGATTTGTGTGTGCCTAATTCGACACTACTTAACAGCATTTAACATTTGCTGCACTACTACAACTGCAACTGCACACATGTACTATATTGTTGTGAAGTAATTTCCGTCTTAAACTCAGCCTCATACACGCTCCTTGCACACTTGCAAGCCGCAGCTAAAATTACAATGCCAAATGTTGCCATTATTACGGCTAATTGCAGTTGACATAGCTGCAGGGCTATAACGTACTTAGAGGGCACACACACACGCAAGCAGCAGTAGCTATTAAGCAACATTTCCGCTATACGCCTAATTGTATGCTATAAATAATTACATGCAGTTAAGCTGTTGCAGCAAATTTCATATATGTTTTGTGTTTGTGTGTGTTTTTGTTTGCTACACAGCAGAAGTTGTGCTATGATTGAAATATTACAAAATTTGCGCTTCACTGAAGCGCCTAAAATCATGCTACAACATATTTGTCATGTCGATTTTGATGTATATAAAGAGTGTGGGTGTGTGTGTGTGCAGCAAATATTTTGTTGAAAATTTGCTTGAAATTGAATTTTACAACATAATAAAATTTCTTCCTTTACGAATTAATTAGATTCTTGCTGACGCGCAGTCTACGGAAATGAAATGACAACTGTTGACAGTTAGAATGTCATTCTTCAAAAGTTTACTCATTCAACAAATGGATGGAGTGAGTGAGAAAGCTACAGTTCGGCTTGAAAAGTTTATATTTATGCTTCAAGCAGCTGTGTTTACTAACGCTGCTGATTTACACATAAAAATGTTGTAAAATATTTTGTAGCTTAAATGCTTCCTGAAAGCGCTGTAAAAGGCGCATAAATTTCATAGCATACTTATAGGCGTTTAGCTAAAAGTTGAAATGTAAACACTCAAGAAGCAGCTGTAGCTTGTAACGGCACGGCACAAAGCTAATGAGTTTTTAAATGTTTTTGAAAAAATTTAGATTTTGTTGCATATTTTCAGGCGCAAAGCTGAAAAGACAAGCAAAAGCTTAAGATTAGACAGCTAGCGCCCTGTAAAAGGTATGGGGTACGATGCTTAACTGCGCTGCTTGGGTGGCCCAATTAAAAAGTTGTACAGCTTGTCTACAAAATGAAAAATTATCGCTAGAACGCACACAAAAAGTATGCTACAATAGCTTTTGAGCAAGTGAAGCCAAGAGCGCAAAAATGTTAACTAAAAAACTTACTGTAAAAAAAATCAGCACACTCACTTTGTCACAACGCACAGCACAATAAAAAAACACAATATTTTACGTAGCGCCCAAAAGTATGCATTCAAAATACGCACAACGCTTTTTCAATAAATTCACTTTTTCTCCACTACGACTTCAATTTCATTTAGTCTCTGCAATTTATTTTTTGACATCACCATATTCACATTTCACACACATCTTACATTTGTAGCTGCGTGCAATTGTTGTGGACAAGCACAAGTTACGCTTGATTTACCTTGAATCGCGTTGTGCATCGCATTCGTATGAGCTATCAACAACGCTGTGTGTTGCATACTTTTGTGTGCAAAAATTATTATTTCTTTATTCAATTTGTTCATTATTTGTAAAGTATTTTTTTTTTTTTTTTTGTATATGAAATAATTCAATATTTCTGCATGATTGCCATTGAATAGTCGTTAAAAATCTGTCAACTGCAGTTATTTGGTGAGAGGAGAGAGTAGGGGAAATCACATTGGTTAATCGAAAAATTCGAGAAAGTACTGGAAATGGTGGAAAAATTGTTATTGAGAGGAATCGAATAGCTTTAAGTTTTCAAGTGATATGGGACGAAATGGATCAAATTTGGAGTGACTCACTTTTGAAGTAACTCACAATTGACTCTCAGTCGGAGCGCGATCCGATTTATACTTAGTAATAGTAACTAGTTACCCTGAAGATGGTTCAGTTTCTCCTTTCTAAAGAATTTACATAGTGTTACCTCAATAGTTTTGGTTGGGCAGCTAGTTCAGCTAAATGGATTCACCGTGTGGTAGCCTACTACCGACATCCTCTGCACCGAATGAAAGCTTAAGCATAAAACATCAATCAGGATCCATCATCGGCTACTTTTATTTCACCATTTTTATATTTATTTAACGCACTTTCTAGTAAAACCCCTCAAAGCTAAAGGGTGGCGCTGCACATTAGCACTTAAAACATACATATTTGCGTAAGAAAGTGCTCTCCGTTAAGAGTGCATTTGTTCATATAAAATAAAAATATTTATTTTTGCAACAAAAACAAAAAAAAGTTGCACTTTTCCTCTTGATTACGCTTAAATAAAGCAACCCTGCAGGCAATAGGACTAGATGAAAGCTATCAAATGAAAAAAATAAATAGAAAAAAATGCAATAAAATTTAAAAAAAAGTTTTTGCAAAAAATATAAAAAAAATAAAAAATTGAATAAAAATTAATAAAAAAAATTTAAAAAAAAATTTAATTAAATAAAATAAACTGGATCTAAAAAAAATTCAAATTTTAATACCATAGAATGAAATAAAATGTAATAAATAATAATAATAAAATAAATTAAAATAAAATAAAATGTTTATAACAAAAAAAAAATTTAAAAAAATTTTTTTTTTAAATAAATGAAATAAAATTACATTAAATAAAACTAAGTAGAATATAATAAAATGGAACAAAATTAAAGAAAGCAAAATAATTTGAAACAAAATAAAAATAAATTACATAAAAAACAAAATAAAAAAATAAAATCAAGTAACACAAAATAAAGAAAAATAAATTTGAAAAAAAAGTAAAACAAAATAAAAGTAAACTTAAATTTATTTATTTTTAAGCTGAAAAAAAAAAATAAAAATAAAAAAAATAAAAATTACTAACATAAAACCAAAGGAACTGCTTTTTCTCGGACTAGTTAAAAACACAACCCACAATTTACAAGTCTCTTTCTAGCTCGATTTAGCACTACAGGCTAGTTCACAAATAAGAAAGTGTGAGTCTCCCACATCTGCCACACGTTTTTGTTTACATACCACACTTCACTCCAATACAAACATACTTAATGGCCCCAAATGCTCAATGTTTGTTAATGAATTGCTCGACATTCATAATTTATAGTTGTTGTCATATTGGTTTTCGTCTGACCAACTATAGCTAAAGTCGACAATTGCACTTTATTACAAGTGCCCACAACCGCAATGGGGCACACAAACACACACATTGCACCCTGAGGAAGCTGAGCAAAGGGCTAACTAACTATGAAGTGAAAGCAAACATTAAACGTGCAGCTGCTTGTGAGTGCAATGGGAAGAGGTTTGCTCTGAGCTTTGGGGGTAGTAAGCTGAGCTTCTTTCACTCTTAAGCGGGCTACTCACCTGCCAATAAATGTCAAACTCCATATAAAAAAACGCTCAAGAAATGGTCAAGAACTGTTTTCACACGTCAGATTTTCTTAAGCCAATACTCAGCTCATAAGAAAAAATACTACAATTTTCGATGGTTGGCAATGCAGGTTTACCTCAAGAAATAAATATGCTCGTATATATTTCTTGAGGTAAACGTGCAGATCCACGGCAAAGGTGAGTACATATTTCGCTAAATATATTTTGTACATTTTTATAGGAGTAATTTGCAAAAAAATGGAAAATTTGGTAAACGTCAAAATTTCTTGACCAGGCACAAGAAATATATGCTCGCTTTTTTCTTGAGGCATTTCTTGGCAGGTGAGTAGCCCGCTTTACTACTAATGCATCTACACACGGAACTGCTCTATTTACACGCTTGTCTGCCTAAGTGTTCTTGTGGTCAAGTTTATGTACAGTACTTGGGGCGTATTGTGAGGTTGGTATAAAAGTTGTGTATACTTTTACATTCTTCACGCTCTCAATTGCCATTATTAATACCCTGCAAAAAGCGGGTGATGGACACCAATACACTCAAATGATTTTTTTTTTAATGCAACATAAGATAGAAATATGTAATAAAATGCAACTTTTTCAATCGCACACATATCCGTTCACGTCATTTGGTGCATCACTTGACACTAATTGGCAATGAGTCATTGTTGATGCAGTCAATCAAGTTTCACACATGCTAACATAAAATTTGATTAACGAAACAGAAGAGTACTTATTGAACGGAGAAATACGTAAGTGGGAAGAAGATGGAATCCATCAAGTTTTGCACATTGACTTTAAGAACTTGATGGCGGAACGTAATATACGTTTACATCAAGCTTGACCATCAAATGACTTATCACATGATAATCACTGTGTTTGCAGGTTTATTATGTGCCTGGTGGACTAATGTGGGATTTATGATGCATTAAAAATGCAGCATTTTGCTTTTTCGAACATGAGCTTTCGAGAAGCGTTCATGCTGCTGCATTTAGTAAATGCACATTTGGCTCAATTGGAATCATGGTTGCATTTTTTTTTTTAGGTTATGAGCACGTGTACACAATTTTACACTTTTTTATACATTTGATCCATTTAAATGGTTTTACAAACATCAGATCACTTATAGTTTCACTTTTTAAAGTTGTTTACGAATGAAAGTGAATTAAGGAAACCAGTACTGCCTACTCAACTTTTTGAGTTCGATTCCCGTTTTTTGTTCGAAGATTGCAGGGTTGATTCTGCATTTTAAATGCTAAATGCAGAAATAAAGTTGCATTAAGTAGCATTTAGCTGTCAAAATTTGTATGGTAAATGCAGAAATAAATGCTGCATTTTTAGCTAAATGCTAAAATGTGGAGATAATGCAAAATGCAGGCCTAGCATATAAGAGTGTGAGGCACAGTAAGTGTATTTTACAAATATAAAAAAAAAATAATTAAAATTCCGCACGGATTTTGTTCCCTCTCCCAAAAAGTGTTAACTAATTTAAACTAAAAACAGATGATTTCCAATACTTAAACTTTTCCCTAGAGAAAGGAATTGAAGGAATTTTTCCAAAAGAATACAAAGTTCCTAGGGAGAAAATTTCCGGGAGAATATTTAGTATAGCCTTGAAAAAACTATTAAAAAAAATGTAAAAAAACAAAAATGTAAATTTAAATAAAATACAAAAAAAAAAACCACCTACCCTAGCACTTAAAAGCACAGTTTAAAGTTTTATGTATGGTATATCCCTCTAAATATGTAAACAAACAAATAGCTTTTATCGACACTTGTCGAACGCTAATCATTACATATTTACTTACACAAATTGATAACTTTTTGCGAGCATTGGTGAGTAACAATCGATTGCTGGTGATTTTTAAAAAATAAAATTGTGTACGAAGTGACTAACTATTAAATAATGTTATCAGTTTTTGAGTTGTACTCAACATTTGAGATGTTACGAAGCTTTGCTACGGATATCGAAACGTCAGAGCTACGACGATTTAGACTTGTGAGTTCGAAAGTCGATCATTAGAAATTACTTGCAATATAAAGGCTTGACTTGTTAGCTGTCAAATTTGACATTGCAAGTTTTTGCTGTAACTCCTCAGCCCTTTAATTTGCCTTAACATGGGTAGATTTCCATCGCGTGAAAACCCGTTCCGCTATACTCACTTTCGTAACAGCCCTACTATATTTTATATGTATGTATCTGACACCTGTGATGTTCGTTAGTTTACAAAATACATGAAAAGATAAAAAATGATTTCCAATTCTGTTAAGATAAAATGATAATTAGCCAAATTGGCAAATTAATGCTGCGGAAATTGATGCGAAATTTAGTTTATGAGTAACTGTAAGAAGTGAAAGTTATGCGGTGCGTTGAAAAAAAAAATTTTTTTTTATAAAAATAAAAATATATTTTATTTAAAGCAAAGTAAAGTTGCAAACTAAGCAAAAACTATTTAAAAACGCATAGCTACGAAGTGTAAGTTTTCACAGAATTCACAGCAAATGTTCAAGATTTAAAAAAAAAATGAATTTTCTAATATATACAGTTTTGGCTATTCTCACTGCGAATAAAGGTGAGTTTATATTTCTTGATAGTGCGGTTTGAGTGAGGGTTTTCATAAATTTTACAAGTTTTTCGGGAGCGTTGAGATAGGTTTAAAAAAACCATTTTTATAAAGTCCAAAACTCACCACAGCTGACCGAAAAAACAATATTTTTGTAGTAGAAGCCAAAAATACACTTTTTAGAATTTTGTCTGTCTGTTTGTTCGCGCATCACCGAAAAACAGCTGGATGGAATTGAATGAAATATTCACCAATGTATTGCTAGATGTCCAACTTCAGTATTAGGATTAATTTTACCGGAGAAAATCACTTTATTCTCCCTGAAATAGTAGTGACTATGAAAGTGGCCAGAAATTATTTTTATATTGAAATGACTTGATAACAATTTCAAAGTTATAAAGGGGTTTCAGGCGCAAATGATGCTCTTCAAGATAGAAGAAACAGCGGGAGGGTGTGAAGCCAGAGTAACTCACCCCAATAGCTCAAGGTACTACCGTGAACCTTCCAACCCAATTAATTTTATAATTTTTTTGTTTCAGGTTATGCTGACTATCTACAATGCTATGTCTGCGAAGATTGCGAAGATAATGAAGTCCATTTGGAGTACTGTCCACCTCTCGAAGAGGTCGATTTAATGGTGCCAGATGCACAAGGAGCTGCGACGACAACAGAAAGTGATGTGGATATACCAGCTCAAGTGGTTTTCACTACAAGCAATACACCTGCTGTTATGGATTCAGGATCTGACTCAACAACGACCGGGCCTACTGAGAATACGACAGTGATAGAGCCAGTTGGACCAACATCGATGCCCATAACAGAAACCTCAGCTGCTATATCGGAGAGCCCCAACAATACTGAAACCAACAACTTGAACGCCGTGATGGGTAACAATTCCGCATTGAAACCAACAACAAACGCTACAAAGCTTGAAACCACAACAGAAATAGATGTATCAAGCTTGACCAGCCCAGGTAACGCAGAAACCAATAATACTGATGATATCTTAGAAAGCATTGAAAATATAGTGAACTTGGATCCTGAGTTCTCTAGACCAACAGTGAATTACGATAACCACACCACATCCAACCTAAATAGTACCGAAATTACACAGATGAATACTACGGATGTTGAGGTCTCCACAAACGATTTGAATGAGCTCGCTACTTATCCGCAAGGAGATATCAAGCCCATTCTGAATATCACAGAAGCTAATAACATGACTGTGTTGAGCACAAATGTAATAGCAGCAGGAGAGGGTGTCTTTGATGAAACTACATCGCTCTTGCCAACACCCATTCTCGGTAAAGGAAATCTGACAAGTTTTGAGTCGATAGCCGAATTTTTAAATAACAAGACGTTGAACCCGAATGTAGATGCTTTGACAAAATTGATCAATAAAGAAAAAGAGAAACCCACAAACACAAGCTTAAATGAAGATACCACCTTAGCTGGGAATAACCTGTCAGTAGAGGAGCTGGATGAGACGTTAGATGACTACGAAGAGTCGGATTTGGATGACCAGGGTGAAATCTCAACTGGAACTAACTTTGAGAATGTTATAGAAGATAGTGTGATAAGACCCGTCGGAGCAACCTTTTCGGAAACTAGTAGTGAACACATGTTGGGGGTACCCAATGGCACAGAGGTCAGCCTTGGACCTATCAGTGCAATTATCCCCAATTCAAGCATTAATCTAACTAACCTGCAGGCTGTGGAAATGAACAACATTAGTACTTCGGGGTTGATGGGGTCCGCTAACGATACTTTGGAAAACAACAGGCCTTTACCTAACCCTATAAACTCTACAACCACTACTGATTTACTGGAGCTAATGAAACCACAAAGTGGACTAGTAGCAAACCCGACACTTCTTGAAAGATACGCAGGTAGCACACAAAACCAAACCTCTTGGGGGCGGTTTCAAAGAAGTACAACTACAAAAAAGAAGCATGATCCCTCGCAGTCAAGAAACCAGACTCAACACAAAATACCAATTCTGGTGAGCCGCTTTAGAAACAATCGCGTACTCGCTCAGATGCAAACAGACAACATAACCTACAAATGTTATACTGTGCATATCAAAGGTGACTGCGTACAACATTAACAATAAATATTTGTATGTAAGTTTTTTTTAACATTTCTCCCTTCCCACGTTTTAGGCCAAAATAAGATCCAGATCAACAAAGGCTGTTTAGCAGTGCCAGCGGAGCGAGCGGCACTAGGAATATTGGCAAGTAAATACGGCCTGGAGACATTAGAAGATTGTCAAGTATGCTCAGAGACCAAATGTAATCGAAGTTCTGGAGTAGGATTGATATTTGCTGTCAAGAGTTTGGTTTTCATTATGTTTATGGGTTGGATAGCCCATTGAGAGTGCGAAATTTTGAATGTGCTCTAAAATTCCAAGAGAATATATTGTGTCAATAAATTCTGTAACCTCAAACCTAAACGATATCAAATTATACTCAATAAGTCGTGTCCCCTTCTAGTGTAAAAAAAAAAACGAACCGGCACCAAATAGCTATACTGTAAGATCTGTTAGGGTAAACTAGCTTGCAGTCCCAGGAGATTTTTCAATAAATCCAAAAACATTCTTGGCGCGATTCGATTTAAGAAAATCTAGGTAAAGGATTGGAGCATATTTGGAGAATATCCTAGCTCACTCTAACCGGCATTACTGGGAAGTAGCTCTACTGCTAACCACATCTGAAGCAACCTCGATTTATATTCCACTTCTGAATCATGGCTTGATGCCATCAGCTGATATTCCACTTCCGAACTTCACATGCTGCTTGCGGTCTTGGTTCCCCCGCAATTTCTTCAATATACTCGCGTTTTCCCTTCAAACGAAGAGCGCAACTCAGCTATTCTGATGTTTACTTATCGTGATTTCCTCTTCAACGTAACTGCTTAACAAATAAATTACCTGAAAACATGTTAAGTCCGCTTGAAATTCTTTTGAAAAATGCATTACTAACCTTTCTTTTGTTGTTCTTATCAGCATTATCTGATTTATTACCAACAATTCAACAGCAGGGTCGTATTCATAAATATTTAGTACTCCTTTACAATGTCAAGTGTCAATGCTAATGTTAAGCATCTGCAGCAACCACCAAGCATACGGGAAGGAAGTACTTTAATTTCTAGATGACAGTTCCCGTAAGTGAGATCTTAGCCAGAAAAAAATTTCAAAAGGGCAGCTGAAAGTGTTATCAAAAAAAATAAAAAAAAAAACACAACAAACGAGCATAAAAAATGACAAACGCTAGGTGAAAAGAGCTAATGAGCCTAAATGAGTAACCTTCCTAAAAGTCAACAAAAAGTAACGGTTGCCCGATAAATAAAATACAACCCTCTAATGTTAGTGAGAAAAATAATGCAGTAATGAATGGCGCAATGTCGTTAGTCAAGTGCTATGGTTGCAACCTTTAAGCGAAGAGGAGAAGTAGAATCTTGCTAAATGATGCATCAACCATGTTGAGGTGGGTGTGGTTTCAAACGTTCTTACTCAAATGAGTTAGTATCGTTTGGTGAACTGATGCGTAATGAAAGAAATAAACTTAAAAAAAAGAAGAAAATATAAAGAAAAAAACTAAATTTATAAAAGTGGGGCGATGATGCAAAATAAAATGAAAAATGAGGTTAGGTTCAACAAGTAAAACCTTCAAAAAGGTCACAATGTCAAATAGTTGAAAAGGAACGCACAATTATCAGTGTTCACAAAAAAAAAAAAAAAAAACACATATTATCTAAAGTTTTATCTTCACAAAATATATCAGAGATGGACGAGAACGGAATAAATAAATAATAAAAAGGTAACGTTATGTTTAGCATGAAATTTGGAATTTATTCCCGTAAATCGAATTCGCTCCAACAAAGCACCACACTTTCTCCTCTTTCAAATACTTAACAACCACAAAAGCAGCATTAAATTTAATTTACCAATTCAACATAACCAAAAAATGTTCTTGTTAACGAGATTTTACGCCTTTAATACGTGCTGTTAACAACTGTCAAATACAAAAACCTGCACACAAAGGCCAATAACAATACTCCAACATATTCACTCAAGTATACGAATGTTTCCACAAAACCCATTACAAAAACACAGCCAATTGATAAAATATGAATGAATAGCGTTGCAGAATTTTTCAATGGCTTAGTGTGAACAGGTTGTAAAGCACTATTGTGAGATTTGAAGGTACTTTTATGTACGTGCGTAAACGGATCATATTTGCTGAGTTTAAATATGATTAGTTGGTTTAAGCGGTCTACTGACCTGCCAAGAAATGCCTCAAGAAAAAACGAGCATATATTTCTTATGCCTGGTCAATTTTGACGTTTACAACATTTTCCGTTTCATTGCAAATTACTATTATAAAAATGTATAAAACACGTTTAGCGAAATATGTACTCACCTTTGCCGTGGATCTGCACAACCATTCTTGACCATTTCTTGAGCTTTTTTTATATGGAGTTTGACATTTCTTGGCAGGTGAGTAGCCCGCTTTAAACTGAAAAGTTGAAAAGCTATTGAAATGAAGTAAAATAAATTATGACCGCCATTTTTAAAGATTTTCAATAAAAAAAAAAAAAAAACAGTAACGAACAAGTAGTTATGGGCAAATTTCAAACACTTACCCACTACTAATTTTTTTTCTAAGTACTTTTTGAAAACTGACTACCAAGCTTAAAAGAGAAATCATAAATGTGGTGCACTTATAACGGTATTTTATTGCACTTATCGTTCTCGTAGCCAACACCAAAAATGTTTGGGAGTAGAATGTGTGGTTGTAATTCATACTTTTATTAACTCACATTGAATTAAATTGAAAGCGTGCTCCGCACCTAAGGAGACGTGTTATTTGTAGTTATTGCTTAGAAGTAGAGGAGTGAAGCAGTAGTAAAGATATTTTTTAGGAGTCTATTGAAGTGAAAGAAAGAAGGCTCCGAATAAAACAAAAATTTATTAATTTTATTTTTATTTATTTTATTTTACTGAAGTGCTATTTTAAGGAAGATGATGAAATGTATGTGGTGACAGATGCCGTAGTGTTCTCCTGCGTTGAATTTAAATCTTGAAAGTTTTGAGATAATGAAATAGGAGGAAATGCGCTGCAGGACGATCTTTTTTTAAGAATGATTTTGTTATAGAGTTTTCCTCCTCCCCTCTCTTTAAATGTTTCCAGTTTATAAGCTTCCTAAACGTTTTAAAAGTTTGTGTTGAACCCTGAAGATGTTAAGTACATTCTTATTTCACAAGGCTCTACCATTTCGAATCCTAATGATAATAATGATATTTAAGTAAATTTGTATAAGAGCGATCGGCGCTCCAACAGATGGTACTGCACCTTAGCCTGAGGTCCTGTATGGAAAGCTCTACATATGTATCTTTTTCAGCTTACAAGTATAATATAAAACATCATAAAACTGTAAATCCATCTATTGGAGTGAAGATGGAACTAAGCTCAGCGGTTAGCAAACTTGCAGCTAACCTACTACTAAACTTTTATTAAATAACTTTTTCAAGAAACTCATTTCTTGAATCAATTTTTTCGATAAGCCTTTTTAAAGCCTACCACTTCCACTTCCGATTTATCAACTAAGCAAATTTCTGCAGCGCATTTAATATGTCTTCCTCAAACTCCAACCTCTTTAAGGCACTTCAGCTTCCCTCGTATGAAATGACTGCCTGCCATGCAATCATATGCCCCATAAAGCACACGAAGTGTTCCACATCCTTAGATTCCATCAGCAGAAAAGGCTTTGTGGGTTCGGTGTGTGTAGTACGCATGCTAACCCCAACTCAAAATTTTAAATAGTCCTACTCTTTGACTTTTCATTCCTATGTTTTTTTTCATGTATTTCTTTTTTGCCAACGTGGTTTTTCCAAGCAAGCAAGTGGTATTATGTCGCGTAGCACCGTTATGAAGCTTATTCGTAACGCAACCACAGCACATGCAATTTGAAGTGGATTGTGTTTATATTTTTGATGTTTGTTATTGTAAATGAAAACTGTTCATGCTGTTCATGATAAGCTACCGTAATAGTAAGCGAAAATGAAACAGAGCTCAAGTGAAACACATACCAGGCCTACTTTTGTATATTTGCGTACCTTTGAGCTGCCTAGCAAAGGCGACAGGTTGAAGAGGCAACGGAACTTTCCAAAATCTATTATTGGGGTCTATCAGCTATTCCGACGAATTATGCATCGACTCTCCTGAATCATCCCCAACGGGAAACTCCGTCGGAATACCTGATAGACCCCAATGTATTGGACTAGATCTGCAAGGTATCATTTGCATGAAATTTGGTATACAGGTTACTTTCTCCCCAAGGTAGGTTGCTATGGAAAATGGGCGAATTCGGATGATAACCAAACCCCCTTTTTTCGATATCTAAAATTTCGAAAACCACATGATTTGGTAGATAAACCCTCCTCGTCATTCCATTGTGATTTTCTGTGGAACTTTAGAAGTGGACGTGGCACCTTGAAATTTTATTAGGGCAATTTTGAAAATTCGACTGGACATAACTTTAAAACTGATTATAGGAGAATAATGGAACTTAGCAGGTTTCAGGGTTGCCAGTATTTTTTTAAATATATCGCCAGATTCTTCCTAATGCGTCTGGCATTATTAAATTGGTGGTGCAGGTTTGATTGGAACCAATCTGATGGCTGTCCTCAATAATTCCAGAGGCTTCCGCGCTCTGCAGAATACTCCGATTCTACGGTTAGAAACCAAACTTGGCTCCCCTCATCCAGTCAAAGAATTTAGCCACGAAGCTACAACGTAGCAAAATCGATATTAGAATAATTGTAGAAAACTTTTTGGGACCCCCTTTCCATGCTAAAAATTCGCTGGCGTAGCTTGCCAATAACTGACAAAGGCATCAACGAAGATCAAAATAAAGTTCTAAAACGTCTCCTCAACGCATTCAGAGCAGCCCTGACCCCTCCTCCTCCTAACTGCTAGGCCTTAAATAACCCCGCTACAGCCATTCTGGCATAAAAGTAATATCCTCATTATCCTTTTCATCAAGCTTTAGCCAAACAAAGTATGCCTTACGCATATGTCTTATTAAAATTGTATGCCCCTAAGCGTTTAAGCAAAAAAAAATATCCATCAGATAACACTTAATACCAATCATTTCCGTTTTCACTATTTCTTTTTAATATCCGTTTCGCATGAAGTTTACTACCAACCGACACCCGTTGTCTACTCGTATAACTAAATAGTTAATACGCAGCCCTGCTGTTCATCATCCCTTTAATAAAATGAAGAATATGGAGGCACCGTAAAGAAAAACATCTTAATGCTTCGTGTGGGTGGGGGTCAGCTAAGTGACCTTTTTTACCCTCATATCAATTTCATGCCAATGCTGCAGTTTATAAATTGTGCCTTTTCGTTATATAGAAGTAAAACAGACTACAACAAAAATGTTTTAATAAAATGAAGAAAGGAATATGGTAGCTGTCCAAAAACGAAGAATTATTATGCTTATTAAGAGAGGGGGATGGGCTTGAAACGGGCATCTCTTTGTGGGGATGCCTAGGAAAAAATCTATATGGTCAATTTGTTATCTTATTTCAGGTAACTTTAGAGAAAGTAATCACCGTATACCTACTTAACCTTTTTTCTGAATTGACGGACATACCCTTTCACAGCTAGCATTGGGCAGGCCTGGGTATTTATTTTACTAAATTGGGCCTGGGTTTTCAGTTCATTTTTGAACCACAGGCTAAGTTGACTAGAGTTTAGCCCTGCCAATTTGGCCGTTTAAACTAGTCTAACTAGAGTTTCAAACTTGCACTGAAAACCCGGGTCTTAGCTGCATACGATGAGCCCAGAAGCCCCCTGCGGGTTAGGGGTTTAGAATATGCCCGAGGTAGGCATACCGGTCGTAAGAGGCGACTAATATGCACATAGGTAATTGAATTGCTACGCGATGGTTGATCTACGGATATGATGCCTCTCACCTCTCATTACCCATCTTCTCCTTCCTCACGGATGGAGGGATGCCATGACCTAGAAGGTTCCACTGGTCATACCAAATCGCTACCACGACAGTCGGGCAGTACCGCAAGGGAGTACCGCAGCGTACCGGGTTCATATCCGGCCAAGGACTGTCAACTTCGGCATCACTCTCCAAAACCTTCGGGGAGTGTTTTGCTGTTAACAACAACAACAACAACATCACAGTAATGCATTTTCTTTCGGTGACTTTTTGTCCTGGTAAAAGATTCTTGCAAGGAAGCTGAAGCCAAATGCAAATTTGCCAGTGTAAACGGTGTCGAACTGGCTCATTTGAATTTGCCAAATTTGATGCGATGTAAATGTACTATTAGCGAAATCTCGTGAAAGTGGTACATTTTTGGGTAAAATTTGCAACTTTAAATGCGAATTTCCTCTACCCGTCAAAAAAATCCGACCCATACATTAGCTTTGTTTCTTGAAATCTCCAGCAAAGAACTGTCAGCAGAAGAGAGTCTTGTAAAAAGCTGTCAAAATCTCATTTCTGCTAATTTTTCGTCGAACAGGGTTCAGCAGAAACTTGCAGACAAAACAGCGGTTACGTTTCTGATTGGCTAACAATTTGAATTTACATTTTTTGTTGTTGTTTTGCTATGTCATCGATCAGCTGTTCCTGCTTGCTGGTTTCTGCTGGACGAAAAATCGCCAGCAATAACTTGCAGCGAATTGGCGCTCTCTCTCTCAATTAGATGTCAAAAAGCTGCTGAATTCGCGGCTAATTTTTTCAAAGAACACTTTTTTAGGAATAATTATGCATAATTATTCATAATTAGCAGGAAAGAAACAAAGCTATTATTGGCTAGTAAAAAGTTATCGATTAAAGTAAAAATCGACTATTTATACACAACCCTACAAAACAAACAGTTGATCGACAAAACAAAAGCTGACAAAAATTTACAAGAACTTCAATTAGCACGCATTTCGGTTCTTTTTGGCTTATACATATGCAAAATTATTATTAAAAATATACAAAATAAATTTAAGAGCACCCAGGAACGATACAAATGTCTAAAAACAGCAGCCTAGTCTCACAAAGCTCTAGCACTATGTCGCTTGAGGATTGGGTAAGTTTTTCTATAATGGCACACACAATTCTTTCATGGAACTCACACAAATCTATTTATCTTTCACACAGACCGATCACATTAACACACGCCTCGATGTGATCTACAAAGACCTCTGCGATTTCGAGGAAAGCATTACTACACAAAATGATGGCACCCCAAAGGCAGCCAGCGAAGAAGTGAAACTAATGGAGCTACTCGAGGCTGTTAATGAAATACAACGCACAGCACGCAGCATTCGCCCTCTAACCGGTGCGGTTAAAGACAAACAGGGACCTTTGCGCGATAAAATGGAAATGTTGGAAGCATCAGTGAAGTTGTTGCAATTAGAGAATAGAACGTGCGCGGTGGATTTAAAACCGACCAAGGAGGAGGATGAAGCAATGGAATGACGAAGCAAATCTGCGACTTGTATCCAGTTAGAACTCCACTACGAGAGCCGCACATTTATACACTCAGCAAAATTACCACTTTTACTCGTACTTTATAAGTTTTGTAATTTTAATTCTAAATTAAGCGCTAAGATGTTAAGGCCGATTTTTGTTTTAATGTGTTTTAGTTTTAAATTGCCAATTTATTTATCGCAGCTGGAAGGAAGATCATCCCAATTTAAAATATTTTTAAAACTGCTAGAACTATTTCCGCGAATTTGATTCGAAAACGCCCCATCTCAAATTTTTATTCTGAATCGCTTCATCTCAACCTTGGTTGAAAAGTGCTCTTACAGTTGAAAATGTAATGAATTTTTGTTCATAAAAGCAACTCAATCTGAGATAAAGTGCTTTTGAAATAAATTCTTCTTATATAATTGAGATAAACGTTTTTTGAAAACTATTTTTAAGTAGGGTGATCTTCGAATCAGCCGTCGGTGTATAGGTATTTATGTATGTATATTAAGAAGTAACGCTAAATATATGAACTAGCTTTGTACTTTTGATAAAAAAAAACAAGTTTGTATTTTACTCATGCTACCAGAAAACCAGCTTTTTAATAGAGACGTATCTCTTGGACTCGAAAATACCCTGTAACAACGTCTCAAGGTAATGAATGAATGTCGACCTAGCGGAGTAGGCAACTCTACCTCCATCATCCAAAGGCCTACCTGCCACACTACCCCACAGATCTAAGAGAGTGTTAGCGCTTATGCCAGTCCTTTTGCAGGATGTTTGTCCAGTACAATCGGGTGATAGTATCCGATTCTGGTACTAGCCCAACAATCAAGGAACTCATTAATTTATCCCGTTTAACTTTCGATAGCTCTTAACTTGCTTATCCAAGCGGTTTGGTGATCACAGTGCAATTACGGAAAGTATTTAACAACGCTATACTGAATGAACAGCCCTTGGTTGAGTGAAGCTCAAAGCATAAATTCGGCTGTCGGCAGCTTATACATGTTATACATACATACTTAGTTCATGACAGAATATTCCACTTCTGAATTATGTTTTCAAAACTCCGTGAAGATTGTGTTATTGTAACTTATTCCTGATGAGAGAATTTTTTAAACGGCCATTTTCCTAATTTCGTTACTAAAATAAAGAAACTAATAGTTTTCAAGAATAATTTAGCTTGAAGCTACAGCTGTGTTTTGCATACCATTCAATAGCTGTTTCTCGCTACATTTGTTTACTGAAAAATAATAACCTCATAAGAACATACATATATAACATTTTTTTTATATATATGTAAGTACATAATAAATTTCATACATATATTTAATAATAATATCAATTTTAACTACTGAATACAAGGTTGAAACAATGGAGAGTAGGTAGTTGAACAGAAATAATAAATTTATAACTACTTTTCTAAATTAAATTGCGACTTTAGCTTGGAAAAAATTTGTTTATCACATTATACAAAATTTGTTTTAAGAAAAATCTTTTTAAAATTTCAAACAAATATTTAATTAATCATTTTTGAAGGTATATGGCATACGAAAAACGTATAATATATAAATACTATTTAGGTGGAATTTTAGCCACAGAATTTAGATAGTGTATGTCTGTATGTTTTGTTTAAAACTACAATTTAAATACTTCTTTAACTACAAAACTTATTGACTAAACTTACATGATGAAAGTTTATTAAGTGCTAAAGGGCATACTGATAAAATTAAAACTCTTAAAAAACTGGCAAATATTTTTAAGCCGTGGTATGCTTCGCATGTATGTTTGTTATTCCTAATAAATGACGTCATTTATTCTCCTCTACGCAAGCGCATTCATCCACAACATCATCAACAGCAACAAAGCCATCACTACCACCAGCACCGCTTCCGCCATTGCTGCGCACGCCAATAATTTGCAGCCAAGCCAAAAGCAGCTGTAACGCTGGCCATAATAGTACCAAATTTCAGATATCAGTATTAATACTAATACGCGTTAGAAACTCGCCTTGTGAATCGGCGACAGCGCGTATAATTTCCAGCAGCAATTCACGCGAGAGTGAACCAATTTTGGGCAAGCGTGCTACTTTAGTAAAATCCTTTACAATCAAGCGTAAAGCATAATCTTTTATATCGTAAATTTTCGTAATATCTGAAGCTTCAAGTGTTTGCAGCACATTTTCATAGGTGATGTTGTGTTCGAGTGAATATTTACAGAATGCTGCCAAACGATTATTAGCTAAACCGTAAAAGCAGGGTGCCTGAAAGAGATACAGGGCATCTTGTGGCGGCATTTTAGTTTCTCCATAATAAATGTAGCGCAACAGCGATTGGAAAGCCTCTTGCGAGGGAAATATTTCACCAATTTGTATCTGGAAGAGGTTACAAAAAAAATAAGTCATTCTATAATAAGAACTATTTATAAGTTCACACACATTCACTGTATTATCGGGTGGCATAAACGATCTAAACATGCCCTGAAAGTAGGAGCAGCGTGCTGCTAAAATGGATTTATGCGCTGACACAACTTGTCCATCCAACATGAGATTTATATCGCAGAAATCTTTGCCTGTCGATTCTAGAAAAACAGCCATATCGCTCTCCAAAGTGGTGCCTGTGGTGAGAGAAAGTTGTTAGGTAAAGAGATATGTATTTGATTTTAAAGCAATTATTAAAAAATGACCATCATTTTTCTCGGTAGTGGTTTCCATGATGATTTTGCTTGGGTTGAGACGCCTCCGTACAATTTCAACAATTAAAGCTTTATCCAAATCGCCAAATTCGCTAGACAAAACGACATCAGCATAATTTTCATCTTTTATAATGAATTGCATACAATGGTCCTTGATGATTTGGATTCTAAAAAAATTGAGTATAGTTGAAAAAAGGTTTAACAAAGAAGATTTCAACAGCATATCGATGACTGAGAAGATTACATCATTTAAAAATATTTTTCAGAAACACTCTCTCAGAATAGTTTCAAAACATTTGGTTGCAGAAACGCGCTTCCTCAGCATTTAATTGAAAAACGCCTTCACTCAGCTGAAAATGTATTAAGTGTTCGGTTTTGAAAATCATTCTGAGACCGGCCGTTATTGAACCAAATTTTAAAGCGATTTATTTCAAAATTTGGTTGAAGGAAGCCCTATTTTAGAATATTTTTCGTTTCTCAGCATTCGGTTCAAAAACGCTCTACCTCAGCGAAAATTAAATGCATTTGTAATTGCAGATACGTCATTTTTGAAACTCAATTTGATGAATGACCAGAAAAACTCTAATAAGGGCTTTACTGAAACCAAACTTGAGATAAAGATTTTTTGAAAAATATTTTGAAATAGGGTAATCTCCACTCGCCCGCCTGATTGATAATTCAGTTTTAAAGTCCAATAGAAACTCACTTATTCTTATCCGCATTGTAGAGCGCTTCCAGCACGTTCTGTTTGTTGATTTTAAAATCCAAATATTGTATGCAACCTTGCGCCAAGCGCGACATTAGGAAGCGCCCAGCCAATTGGTATATATCAGTTATTAATATAATTATATTCTTGCTATACGACTCCTTCAAATCAATTCTATCCGTATATATATAATTCAAAATAATCTCGAATGCTTCTGGCGAGGCCTGCGCCAAACGCACCTCCAACATAGGTGCACGATCCGCACCACCCGCACCCACAACCAGAGCGCTTTGCATATTCAGCGTCGGACCAAATACTTTCTCCATTTGTTGTTGACGAGCTTCACGAGCTGCCAAAATTTTTGTACGCAAATGTTTTGAACGCGCTGCAACAAATGCAATATGCGCCAAAATTTTCACCTCTTCGGCACCAACAATAAATTGTATATCACAAAATTGTTTGGCTTGAAAAAATTTGCCAAAATCATCACGTAGCGTACATTTTGGATAAGAAGAGAATTGAAAACGATAGGTATCGCCACGACGCACGCTATTATCTACAGTGCCACCAAAAATGTACATAGCATCGCCTATAACAGCGCTAGCATGAAATACACGCCCTGAAGGCATATCAGGATTTGCTTCTGGTGTGATGACAGACCACACTTGCGAATCCAAATCGAAACAATGCAAATCATTGGGTAGCGTAGAGTCTGCTGAGCCGCCAAAAACGTATAAGAAACGATCGTGATGCACCATAGTGTGACCGTAACGACGTGAGGGTGGCGCTGAGGCAGCACCACGTAACACTGATTCGTTGGAAATGCGACGCCAACTGTGGAAGAGAAGTACAATTACAAATATACTCATATATTCGTTCTCTTATTACTCACGTTTTAGTTTTGAAATGGAATTCGAAAAGTGAATTTGTGATTTGCAAACCACTTTGGCCGGAAAAGACATACATACAATCACGCGCTACAGCGACTGGAAAATTGCAGCATGTGGGTGGACGTTCACCTTTTTGTTCCACCTCCTCCCATTGATGGTTTTCACCCTGGGCGTATATTGATAATTTATTAGAGAGATATGAATAAAATGTTTGGCGTTAAGTCTACTCACTGTCAAATTAAGCGTCCACATGTCGTTGAGCCGTGCATTGCCATCATAGCCAGCATAAATCCACATTTTATTATCATAAACAGCAGCACCATGAGCCGAACGTGGAACGGGGACACTGGAATAAAAAAAGGAAATATTAGATTTTGTGGGCGATATGATACAAGTGATTGTAAGATTGTAAGGGGGTTAAAGTGACAGATAGGGGGTTAAAGTGATGGACAGTTATGCTCAATATCGATGCCGTCGGACATTTACTGATTTCGTCACAAGCTAATTACAATCCTTTCGCAATAGACAATTACTCAGATAATGTAGTCTATTATAGGTAAATGCACTCACCGTCCATTGAATCTCCATTCCACCCACATAGCATTCTGAAAATTATATTCGAACAAATCATTTTTGTTGGTCAAATTCGAGTTCGAATGTATATCGCCAGTATAACCACCAAAAATAAACATTGAGCTGCCGTTCACAACGGCCGAATGATGATAGCGCGGTGCTGGTGGCGTGCCAGTAGCGCAAGCACGTCCCCACGATTTATCCTTGACACCAAAACGTATTAAATCGTTCAGCATTGTTTTGCCATTATCGCCACCAAACACGAACATAGCATCCTTGTATGCCACAACCGTATGTTTGCTACGCCTGCAAAAAAGATGATGAATTTTAAAGAAATCTTCAAGCATTGCTTTTGCACACAACGAAACTTACTTGGCACCCACAAATTCGGCGCATTCCAACATTTTCGTCCACTGATGCGTTGCTGTGTACGAGCCAAAATCAATATTCAACGCATTCAAACTGCAACTACCCGGCGATATTGATTTACAGCTGCCTGCATCATATAAACACACCGCACCGGCGCCGGTGCTGCGACAACTGCTGCCGCTACTACCGCGTATCGAACTCGAGTTGGAGTGTGACATTTTAGTGCGTGCTGTGAAGCTTTTGCGACTCTTACGACTACCTGTATTGCTATAGCACCTACCTACCGAAGCTTGACAGGCAGTGCAATGGCCGCTGGAGGAGAGATTGCACGCAAAACTGCCGCTACCACCACTACCACTACCGGCGCCAGTGCTTACAATGCCACCGCAGGCCGTTTGACTGCAAATGCTACCCGTCCCAACAACGCTACTGCATGTAGCGCTTAAACTGCTTGCAGGCGAGCTAGATGCTAGGCTGCCACTAGCTCCTCCTCCAACGCCTGCACCGTTGCCACCAGCACTGCCGCTGCCAATGTTGCCACAGCTGCTGACGCTGCCGGCGCTACTATTACCTGCCTCTTCTGTCGGCGTTTCTGTGGACTCAGTGCCGAGCAAAGCCTTCAGCATTAACGAGTTACAGGTATAAAATCTCCTTCGTTGGCTTATTTTGATGGCTTGCTAAATAACTTGGACAGAGTGAAAACTTATTCGTTGTGCTAAATGAAAACAGTATTCTGTAATTGCTAACGCCCACTCGGCTCTAACGTTGCAATTGCAAACTTGAACGCACCAGGAGCAGTCCAATCAAAGACCTTTTACGTAAGGTCCAACACCACGCACTGCTCCACTTCAATTGCCGGCGTTATATTCGCTTATGTTTGTGTTTTTCTGCAATTATTTTCACAAAAAATTATTTTTTGTCCAACTTTTTCAACTTCTTTGTCTGTACACCAGAAAATAAAACCCCAAAGCCCCACTCCCGTCGCCAACAAAGAATTGTTGCAAAATTTATGAATGAAAATGACTTTGACGGCCAGCTGAGCGACAGGGCTGCCGTTTTTGTGTGTTGTAGAAACAAAAAATTTCAGTGCTGCCCATTCGTTCATGTTAGGCGGCTTCCGGTACAACACGGCGAAATTTGCCGTTTTATTTGAATAGTCGAATTAACAAACCGGGAAAGAAGACTTCGATAACAGGAAACTTAAATACTAGTATGAGAAGGTTAAAATTCTGTGGTGAGATTTGAGTGAAGTAAGATTAGAAAAGATGACATAAAATTGAAAAATAATACAAAAATACAATAAAATATATAAAATGATCTAAAAAATACTTAATTAATATAAAATAATATAGAATAAATGAAAATAAAGTAAAATAGATGTAAATAAATTTAATGAAGAAAAATAAGGCAGAGCAAAATAAACTTCCGAAATAATAATTATCTGTTTTCTGAGTTTCAAAAAAATCACAAAAATTAAAACATATTTAAAATGATATTATCGTAATAATTATGTTTGAGAAATATTTTTTTTGAGTCAGCCGTAATTATCCTTTTTGGGCCATATGGGGGTCAATTTGGGGTCATATTGCGATCATTTTGGAATCATTTTGAGACATTTTTTTTTTCTTTTCTAAGTAAAATAAAAAATTTCCACAAGCAAAAAAAGAAAAAAAATGTACCAACTACAGGGTATCGATATTTATCATAATCGATTTTTACTTTCGATTAGATTGGACTTCCGAATATAAGCACAGAGTTAGTGCACAGTTCTTTGCCGGAACCAATCCGGCACTCGCCACGTAAAACTGCCCCGGAAACGATTTCTTTTACTCGTTTTGTTGATTTTTGACAGGGTAGAAAGTTGATGTACATTATAACGGGTTTCTGTCATCTCTTGTCAAATTGGCTTTGTGTCAAACCGGTTTCTCAGTTTGGAACAGGCCATATCTATTTTCTGCCCAATTTAGCTTACCTTTATATCTTAGAAAAAAAAGTACCCAACTTTTGCGTATTACCTTGTCATTGCATAGCATCTTTATTTGGTATCACTTTTTATTTTGTTCATATTTGCTCTTCAAAATAAATATACAATATAATAAATATTTTTTTTTTAAATCCTTACTTAATATAAAAAGCCAGAAAAAGTATACAATCGTTTGTAAATAATTAATGTGTGTAATAGTAACGAATATGTTGTATTTACGTGAGGTATTCAATGGGCAAAATAAATAAGTATGACTTTGTTCGTGTAATCGATAATTAAAATATTATTTTTCACTTTTTTTAATTTTTTTTAGAAAGCAATATTATAGTTGCTTCTTTATTGTCAACGTTAGGCTAGTAACTCTTTCATTTTTATTTATTATTTATTTAATACTAAACTTATCACATTAATTAGTTTTTGGCAATTTTTGGGAATTAACACTAAAAAAGTCGGGATTTCATTTCTTTTTTGAGGAATGTAGTTCATACAAATTTCATCGAAAAATAGAGACCAATTAACAATTCCGTCGGAAGTAGAAATCATTCATTTTATAGAAATTCAGCAGATAATTTCGATAAATTTCGTGATTTTTATCGAGTTTTCCCACGGAATTGCAAAAAAACTAAAATGTTAAAAAGTAAGCCAATTTTGCACACCAACTTTGTTCTCAAAGCACATCTCCTGTGACACAACAAAACGAAGTAAGTTCCTCTCTCGTGACCTAACAAAACCAAGTAAGTCTCAGTTATTTTCCCAACTACTTGCTTGGTTTTGCAATTGATACGAGAGGGGCACTTACCTGGTTTGTTGTGTAACGGGAGACATAGCGGCATTTAAATTTGAAATAGCAGTTTATCGGCTGGCTTATATATTACATAAATGGCGACTCTTTTCTGTGTTAATATTTTAACTAACCTAATTGGAATGATTAAGTTTAAAAAGTGGTAATTTTAGGTTACATATGATTGAGGAAACAAAAAATAATACTAATAATGTCAGTTTGTTCGAAAAAATAAAATAAAAACTCTGGCAAACATATGGCATACCGTTATTTCTACCACTCTCATTCAGACAGCTGGAGAGTTACCAACATAGCATGCGAGTGAATATATGGATATCTTTGGTTGCAAAATAAAAGCGTTCAGGAGCTTGCTTTCTTATTTACGGTTCATCGGGTTTCGGTGTACGCTCTAATGGGAATCCTTCGGGCTTACTAATCTTACGCTGCGCTTGTGCGATCTGCACAATACGCGATAGTGGCGAATGTGTGCTACCAGTGGTAGGTGGACGTGTAGCCGCACCAATGGGCGTTGGAACTGTTGATGTGGTGGCAGGTAGTAGACGGCTAGTACTTGATACAGTTGTGCTACTCGTCGGGCTGGTAGGACTTGGATCGCCTGAGCTGCTGGTTGATGAAGGCGTTGTTGTTATATTGAGCTCGCGCGCTAGCGGCGATGGTCGCAATGAAAGTCGGCGTGGCATTACACTTTGTGCAGTAGCTGGCTGTAGAATCGTCGTTGTTGTGGCGCCTTGTTGCTGTGACGCGCTACTTATATTTACACCAGCTGGTGGCGCTTTTCCTGGAGGTATTTGCAGTGCAGTGGGACGTACGCTAAAACGACGTTTGAACTTGTTACCCACATTCGCAGGTGCTGCTGATGACGCATTAGTGTCGCGTTCGGAGTAACTTGGTGGTGGTTCGAGTCCTTGTTGTACAGCTGATGATTTACGTCTACGTGTCAAGACGCTTGTAGGACCCGTTGCCAACATGGACGATGGCGCTAGTGCTGATGTGGAGCCGGATGGTGTGTTGAAGGAGCTGGTGGGTAACGCGCCAACTACAGTAGAACGACGTGAAAACAAACGATTTGCAGCGCGCGTATTATCGCTGCCAAGTAGCGAAAATAATGGTGGCACATCGGGTAAATCAAGTGCTCCACTACTCTTCTTACGTGGTCGGTTTTCACTGGCACCAAAAATACCACCCATATCGCTGTGCGTTATAACTGGCGCACCATCGGCCTCTTCCTCCATTGCAGTTTGAGTGTGTAGCACTTCAAGCGCGCGTATCAAATCAGCAATTGTAGTATTTTCCAACACATCACGTTCGTCATCTGAGGCAACCGAGAAGAGGCTCGGACGACGGTCCGAACTACCACGCCCGCTTGGCGGAAAAAGACTGCCACGTCGTGATGGAGGACCTGCGGCAGCTAGAGCTGCACCAGCGCTAAAAACACTACCACGCCGCTGTGTGAGTCCAGCAGCATTTGAGGTGGGAAAAAGGCTACCGCGACGTGCCCCCACTGCTGGATTCTGCGTAAATATCGACTCACGCCGTTTGCGCGCAGCACCGACCGGCGGTGCATTGCTGCCACGGCGTGCGCCCGCTGCCACACCGTTAAGCGCATTCGTTGGTTGTTTTGACGTCAAACTGCCATCTGATGGATAACTGCTAGGTGGCACAACTAGCGTGGTGGGCTTACCATTGCCATAGTATGGCGCATTCGTATCAGAAGCAACCGTGCTATTATAATCTTGTGGTGCAGTGCGTTGCACATTCTCCGGCACACTCATAATCGAAAAACGACGTCCGCCATTAGGCATAGATATATCCGCGCTTGCGTCAGGTGCTGTTATGCGCTCTTGTGACGACCGTTTCCTTGAAGGGAACAACTTACGTAATCCATCTGGCATGGAGAACTTTTTGACGCGCGGTTTTTGTGGTTCTTCCTCCTCCACATTCACAACATAATCACGTGGCGGTAGACCGAAACTAGATCGATACAAATCTTCATTATCACCTTGCTTGTAACGATTGTTGATAGCTTCTTGTATGCGCTCATTATCACCGCTCCACGTCCATTCATTTGGCAATGCAGTTGGTCGGCGCTCACGCCATGGTGGTGCAAAGTTATAATCAGAGTTTGCGCGTCCTCGTGGTTTTGGTACGTCGTTAACACTCGGATACGACCACTCACTGGCAAGTATTTGTGAATCTGAGAAACCATGATAACCACCATACATACTGGCATCCTCTTCCTCCGGCACACGTACAGCGCCCAAAGCGTTAACCACTTTAGCCAAAAGTTCGGTAGTTTGTAGGAAAGCGTCTGCATCTTGAAATGACTTTTGCTTGTCAAGCTTATCGAGCTCCGTATCGGAGGAGGCATGCGTAGGCGCGAGTACACCGCGCGCTTCAACAACATCGTAGCTCTCTGAGAAGGCGCGTTTGCGTGGAAATTCTGGTGGAGGATCGACACGGTACATGGTAAGTTCGGGCGCCGAGTTGGAACGATGTAACACGTGTTCCTCATCTGCTTCGGTATAGACAGGCTGTGCAAAGAAAATTGTAATATTAATCAAATATAAAGTAAGCGTTAAAACCAAATATAAAAATATGATGCAAACCTATTAAACAAAAAAAAAATTAACCAATTTTTACAAAAAATAGTAAAAAATTTAAGTTATGTGCACACGAAATTAAAAAACCAAACATACAAATTAAAACCATACTCAAATACAGTGAAATAGGAAACATTTTGTTTAGTGCGTTTTGTCCCCAATGCATACTTACAACAAATTTCTTGGCGCCAATATTAGAGATTATTTTATTAAAATAACTATAAAAAATTGAGAAAAAAATAAATTGCTCTAAATTTTTGTATTTTTGAAATGAGTTTAACCCGCTTAGTAATTGTGGTACACAAATTAACAATTTCAAAAAAATTAGTTTCAACAAATAGTGTTTTTTGTTTACTGTAAAAAGCAAGGTTCAAAGTAACTGACTTTTAGTCGGTCAAAGGTTAAACGTGTTTTTGAAAAATATGCAAATAACCCAAAACTAAGTGTAAGCGAAATTTTTTGATTCTTAGTAAGGTATGTACAACATAAAATAAAATTGCATAATAATGAAACTAAAGCTTTATTGCAATAGGGCTCTTACTATTCTGTTAGTCAATTACTCGAATATGCTATACTAATAAACTTCCTGCATGTGTAGGTATACCCCAACTTTATTATCTACTTTCACTATTCGATTAATGACTCGATTCAACTTTTAGTCAAGTTGATATTTGAGTAAGCGACTAACCGGATTATCGTTTGTATCCAAGAGCGCTACTATCAATAATTAGCCCATTAACGTAATAGTCGAACTACTTCAGCTACTTGATCTTACCACAGTTATTGAATTTTAAGCCCTCTCGAAAGCGGTAAAATAGATTAAGATTCGAAATAGATTAGATTTTTTTTAAATAATGTGCCTTCAGTTCATCACTTATTATTTAATATTACAATACCACAATTCATCGATTTAACAGATTATCTGGACACTTACTTTTTTTTAAAGAAATTAAGAGAGAAAAAAGTCAAAAATAAACAAAGTAATTTTTTGGGGTGTATTTAACCCTTCTACATTCCAAAAGTAATCGATATCGGCTAAAGTAAATTATCAACCTAATGGCTCGTTCACATTTATAAAATGACTTTTTACTGAAGGCACGGAAGTATGTGAAAGGACCTAATTTGGACTAACTAATTAATTTAAGAAAAAGTTTTCTTAATTCATTCAAATTTTTACCTTAACTCTCAGTATATAAAGTTCGTTTAATATCCTCCGTAAATGTCCAACATCCTTAGTAACACCAGTCCAAATACGATTTTGTGTTGTTTTTATATTTGTTGAGAATTGTTGCTCTAAACGTCTTAGTTTCTTACTTTGTAAGCCTCTGTAAACAATTTATTAATTATAGGGTGCATGTTTCAAATTTAAATTATTTAAACTATTTTTATTTTGCACATTAAAAACAACAACATATTGTTACTAAATATGTTATTAAAATGATATATGACACCCAGTGTCTAATGCACTCTGAGGCCTTGTGCTCTACAATATGTATTGAGAAAATTAGTGAAGATGATGATGATGATCTAATGCATTATTAGTTAGTGCGGTTAGCCAGACAAGCAAATCTTGCGTACCAGTGGAAACCCTTGTTTTTTTATATCCTTCATGAACATGAAATGGTATTATAACTTTGGTCCGATGTTTGTAAGCATAAAAAGAAGAGATGGACCCATCAATAAGTATACCGAAATGCTCAGGATGACAATCTGAGTTGATTTAGCCATGTCCGTCTGTCTGCCTGTCTATTTGAACGCAAACTGTTCCCTCAATTTTTGAGATATCTCGCTGAAATTTTGTATGTGGCCACCATTTTGTAATATAGGAATCATTTGTCGGAACTGGCAAGATCGAACCAGTATACCATATAACCCCCATACAACCGATTGTTCCGATATAAGGTTTTTTGACCAAACTTCCGTAATTAAGAAGTTAGGAACATAATTTTTTGCAACTTGAGCACTTTCTATTTATGTAATGTGTGGAGTGAAAATCAACAAGATCGGGTAAATATAACATATAGCTCCCATACAATCGAGTATTCCGATATAAGGTTTATGGGCCATAACTCCTGTAATAAAATAGGTAGGAATGTGAAATTTTGTAGCTACGGCTCTTTTTGCATGAGCAATATTGATGTTGAAAATCATTCAGACTAGATTAATATTTTACATAGCCCCCATACAATCGATAGTTCCGATAAACGGATTTTGGGCTATAACTCCTGTTATTAAACAGGTAGAAATGTTAATATTGCTCTTTTTGAATGTGCATTGATGCCCAAAAACATACAGACAGACAGACAGACAGAAATCTACAATTTTATTGTATGTAAAGTTTATTCTTCTCTATATGCAGGGTTAAATCGAATATGATACGAAATTTGTACACCTCATTTTTTATATTTTTCCACTGATTGATATGTGTCACTTAAGTTAGTAAACCCAATTACAGTTAAATGACAATTTTATTACCGCCACTGTACATAAATACCCATCTCTATGTTGTTGTTTATCCATTGAGTTAGCGATGACAGTCCCGTGAAAAAAATTAGTTTACGAAAACAAGCAACACAGAAATACATACAGTTAGGTTATTTTACAAATGTGCTTAAATTTATATAAGGAGTAAAATTTACCTTGTTATAAAGCCCATAATCATTACCAAGTAGCCTAATGCGAATATAAACCAGAATATTATAAATATCTCATAAACCACAAACCAAGCACCAAAATCGCGTGGCTGAAACGAAATGCAAAATAAAATAAAAATATGCCGTTAATATGGTACACAACATTTGGTAAACTCAATATAACTTTGAATAAGTGGTGATGTAATAATAATAATATACAACAGCTGATCCAGGAAATAGAAATATTTTTCTACTGTGATTTTTTCAGTTTCATTGGTTATAGCTATGGCAAAGCTTAAAACGTCATGTTAAATCGTTTGTACCTGATGCTCTCCAAAAGTGGGTACATAATCGCCGAAACCAATAGTGGTGGTAGTGACATAAGAGAAATAAATCGCTACCAAATATGTCCAATTTTCCAAATATGTAAAAACAAGTGCTGGTAATAATATAAAAAGTCCTATGCCGGGTATTAAAGCTATTAATATTGCGGTAATCAAACCCAATTGTGGTGGCATATAATGTTTATCACGTGAAGTTTTATATTCCTTATACCGGCGATAGATTAATTCAAACTGCAAATAAAATATTAGTAAAAAATATTTTAATTAGAAAACAAGGACATTCACTCATTCACTGCGACTCACAGTTTTTCCAAAATATTCTCCCAGTCCCGCAAAAAGTATACCATTCACCGGTATGCCAATGATAGAGTAAAAGATCATAATAATTTTCCCCGCATCCGTTGTGGGAAATAAATTACCATAACCGACTGTTGAGCAAACAGTAAAAGCGAAGAAGAATGAGTGATAAAACGTCCATTTGTAAGGTTTTTCAAACTCATCTGCTGTATCGTTTTTAACTGATTTACCACAATAATCTGATATTTTTGTAAGTATGTTATCGATGGTGCTTTCATTTTTGCCAGCTAATTCATCGACGAGGTATTCTGGAAAGATTATTAAAAAATATGTTTTTTTATCAGCGGTTTTTTATTTATTTTTATACTTAGATAACTAGAAAGGATGTATCATGTCTCACTGTTGCAATACCTCCGGGAAATATGGATTGAAATGACAAATTATCATAAGCAATTCAATCGGATTACATTTTGATAGAATAAATTGAAAATCTGGAAAACAGCGTTTTTTGAAGTGCTTTCTTTGTATATCCCAGCTATTTTGACATTTTAATCATAAACGGCATATCCCTAATGAATTGGCATTAAATTTTCCGTTTTGACAAAAAAGGTATTAGCACAATTTTCAACAGGGCATTTGTGAAAAATATTTTAAAATACCCTCAAATAGAAAAAAGTAGCCGATTTCAACAATTCATTAGTCATATACACACAGAAAAATTTCCATGGAAAATCAACACTTTTTTCACACTTTTTCAGGTTATTATTTTTCAACACTATCGATCGTGTTATTTTAACGTGAACCTCATGGTGAATAACTTCACTTCGTGTTAAAGTAACATGAATTTCTGTTAAAGTAACATGAATTCCTGTTAGAACAACACTATCTGCCTCATTATATCATGCGAATTTAACAGGATCTTTCTTGTTAGTTTAACATGGTTAATGTTGGCAAAAATTATTTTGTGCGTACTTTAACCATGATCGCTAATTTGAAACACATCTTTATGGCAATATCGTTATTTTCGATGACTTAAGAGCCCATCACAATTTTTATTGTTTTATTAATGGTAATACCCACTACATATAACAAAATTGTAACAGTTCGATGTCTGTAAATTGCAGATATTAGAAAAAATGTGTAGGAGGGATCATAACTAAGTAGAATTTAAAACATTCAAAAACTACTACATGTTTAACCTAAAATTTAAGATAAGATATATGGTCCACGGGTCACTCAAAATGTGTTATTATCTAACGGGCAGATTTCAATTTCAATATCTCAGCTGAGAAATGTCTCAATTCAATGATTTTATGGCACATATCAATCAGCTGCTGGTCACTTTATCTCGCTGTGAACAATCGACTTTCAAGATCAACTGATTTCAATTTACCGCCTCTTAAGTGAATTTCCTTTAGCCTCTGTGATTTTTTAGACTACATAAGAGAGATTGAAGAATAAAAGAGGTATTGTATTTGTCACATACATACATAAATACAAATTTATAAACTATTCAAGATTTATTACAATTTAAAGTAATAACCTGAATAATGCAAGTGACTTATTAGTACTTGCAGTTCGGTAATCTCATCATACCTTCTTTATGCACAGTGGATTTATATACAGACGGTAGTACAGATGTGCAACATTGTACTAATGATTCTCAGCGTCGTGCACAATTTACTTAAACAAGTTAAACGTTTACCTAAATTAGATGCAATTTTAGGTTATTAAGTTTTTTTTTCGTTTTTTATTTCCTTATCAAAATTGCTTTAAACAAATGTGTGTAAATTAAAAGCAAAAACGTGGGCGTTTTTGTCTATACATAGCATGAAATTTGGAGCATTGCATTTAGAAGTCAAGAGATTTTTTTCTAATTACAAATATTCTCGACAAATATTACCTTTGAATAAGGAAAGAGTAAAGAGCAAAACAAGTTAGACTTGCAGCAATTTTCGTGGACTTCCATTAAGTAGAAAACGCAACGAAGAAGCTGACAGCCACAGTTGTGATGAAATATCTGTATAAATGCTGCAAGTATGACAGGTCGTATGAGTAATATTTTATAATCTATTATCAAATCGATAAATCGACAAATAGGCGTTTATTATGAGATAAACTCGTTCTTACAGCCATACCCAAATAAGAGCGTCATAAATGTCAAAATTATTTTGAACTCTACTGAAATGTATGAAAGCTGGTCAAGTGGCAGCCTTACTTTGCTTGCTTGAAGCGCCTTAAAGCGTCGAATAGCTAAAATCTCCATTCGACAGCGTTTTATAGGCTTCACTATTGGTCTTGTTGTTGTCTTGTTTGCCTCATCTCTTTATTTCTGACAACTTTTGAAGCTTATATTTGGCCATAGGAGTTTTCAAAGAAAAGCAAGGTAAGGCTAGGTAAGCTAGGCAAGCAAAGCAAGTGCAAAAAAGCTGTCAAAAATCCTCATGCCCATACAATTTGTATGAATCATACCGAAACAGTTACAAAAATCCAAATTCATTCGTTTCGTTTGCTTCTTTTTTCTCTTATATTTCACAGGTGCGTTTTCGTGTTTGGGTAAATACAAATAGTCGCTGCTTTCTTAAGAATAAACATGAAAAGGAAGGCAAATGATAAAATGTAAGTCATGGAAATAATGGGACTATTAATTTCTGGTTGAAATCATACTAGTCCAGGTTCAATCATCAATTATTAAATTTTTTTGATAACGGCCAAATTGACAAAGTTAACGTATGTTTAATTTTTATTTCAGTTTAAAATAGCACTCGAAACTAAACCATAATGCGATTAAACTTATTATGTAAGCTAAAATTCAAGATGCACTCGGTTTTATTATTCATTTAATTTATATTACAAGTGGAACATTTTATTTTGATTACATTAGCTAACCGTTGCTGATAAGCCAAATAGCCCTAATCTTTGCGTCAAGCAGTTTAATAACTAAATAAGAAATTAAAGTGTCATTAAAATGTTGTAAATGTCGATAATATGTAATTAACAAATAATAGGGAGCGTCATACTGTAGGTACACAAATAAATGTTCATCGTATATACATATATGTTTAGTCAAAAAGCAACTTAAACAAATCTGTTTTAGTTATCAGCGCATGTAATCCAAATTAATTAATTACAAATCTAAAACGATTTTAAAAACAAAGTAATGCTGATTTAGTGATAAGCGGATTGCTTTGGAATCAATGAAGCAAAAATTGCGAATTACGTTCTATTACATATGTATGCAATCAAGTGAAAAATAAAATTATCAACGATATTAGGTCGATAGCAATAGCAAGCCTGTATCTTTACTTTTTCACTGTCACTGTGACACTTTTACCTTGACATTTTAAATGCCGTTACTTCCTAATATCATCAATTACTGACGTAATATTATATGGCGGCATAAACAAAAGTGTTTTTGAAAACAATTAATTGGGGTATAAAAGGTATTTAGAATTTTCTTTTAGATTATCGCTGCCGTTTGTAACACAAAAATCATACAAAGGCACTGTGATCTGTGATTTCCGCGCACTTCAACTGAAATTTGTACTTCCGCGCGCAAACATACAAACACACGTAAGTATTTATCCAGCGATGTCAAGCCGGCAAGCGGAAACTATGTGCTCACAAACATACTAAACAAAGTCTAGTTTGTGCGTTTGTGTGGATGTATGGGTACAGCCGACGAGGCACATCAATCGGCTCGGTTTAGTCAGTTCATTGAGCAAATCGCTTAGTTTGTGTTGGGCTTATTAGTCGCTCAGCTAAATTTCAATTAACAAAGCGAAAAACTACAAAAAGGAATAACAATGCAAATAATCATAAAAACAAACCGATCGTAGGTGTGTTGCACATACAAATTAATTCGTGCCCGCCAGCGTCGTTAGTTTACGGAAGAAGTTATACGTTGGTCAGCGCGCATAGTCATACACTCGTCCAATATAAATTTACATACTATTGTTTGTACGTGCCACTATGAATTACACACTACACCCCCTTAATTTGGCAACGAAATTTTTTTGTTCAAGTTCGATGTCAATGTTTTGTTTGCAAGACTTTTGATTTTTTTATTCATTGGTTCGGCTTTGTTTATGGGATCTCCCAGTCATGTATGGGTTTTTGAGATGTGGTGTTTCGGTCTTTTTTTGGGCTACCACTCCAATCACTGGGTCCAGTGTATTAGCCGCGTACCGGTTGTGACCACATTTATCCAACAAGGTATTTTCCACTCACTGCTTTTTAAACCACTTATTCTCCCATATGAACTTAAGCAGGAGGGACAGTTGGTCTTGGTAACTTTAGCCACACTCTCTGCAGTCGTGGACATCAACAAGATGATGGAGCAACTCCTCTTACTGCGCATTGTTCCAGCTTCTTCATAAGGGACTTTTATTACTATATTCTCCCACGCCATTCTAGCTGGCCTTTATACGACATAGATTTCCGCTTAGAAGATATTGAAGGATTCACAAAGTCGAAATGATTGCTGACTTATAGATCCTCAGAGTATAGTTCCATTTTCTATTAGTTGTAATTTCTCTATCATAGATTAAACTGTCCTCTTATTCCTCCCTCGAGGGATACCCCATTTCACATGGCTTTCATCCCCATTTTTCTTCTTTCGAAACAAAATTTGATTATCTATTGCTTAGTTTCGCGTTAATGCTGTTGTTTTCCGGGATCTTTATTTATATACCCTCAATAATTATACAATGACTCTCCACTGCGGCCATTCCTGGCCATTTATTGAAGAGGGGTTTTGCTGCGAGGCGAATGGACATCTCTGCCGTAGGTGATATTAATTACTTACTTAAAATAGCCTTTAACAGCCTACGCGATTTTGGCCGTCCAACATGTTACGTCAGTGGGGTCTTTGTTGAGCCAACTGCCGCCAATTGGACACACCACGTGTTCTAAGATCCTCCTCCACTGGTCCTGCCATCGAAGTGGTGGTCTCCCTCTTCCTCTACTTCCACCGGCCGGTGCCGATAAGGATCGTCTTCGTTCAGTCGCACTACGTGTCCTAGGCAGCGAAGCCGCTGGGTTTTAATTCGCTGATCTATGCCGACATCTGCGTAAAACTCATATAGTTCATCATTATATCTTCCTCGGTACTCGCCACAGATGATATAGAGACCGGAAATAGAGCGCACACCCCGGATACTGGGGATATGTCTGCCGTTGATCATGACGTTAATGAGTTTTCGATAAATTAGCAGACGTTTTTATTTTTGCAAACTATGCACTAAAAAAATAATTATCGTTAAAAAGTCTGAGCAAACAAGATGCCAGTGCGTCAATGTTAGCTACTAAAAATACACGCAAAATCACACATTTTCTAGGTTTCACTTTATTTCATCCTCGACTAAAAAGATATACAACTCCCACAAAAAAATTAAATATTTTACGAAGTCTCTGCTTTGATTTGCTCAGGTAAATATAAGTTATTGTTATAATTTATTTATATATGAAATTAACACTATACAAAATCTGTGCTAATAAATCGAATATTATAGTCACACACTGCGCGTGTTTAAGTGACAGTGATGTGCATACGATAATCGATAATCAAACTGAAATGATTGTAGTTTCAAAAATAAATCGCTGCATTTAAAAGTGCTAACGAATTTGATTGATGTTAGCAAATCGTGCATGTTAAAACAGTTAGCGATGTGCCTGTGTATGTGAATGAAGCGTTTGTTTAAATTAAAATATATTTTGTCAAAAAAAATGTAATTGATTTTTTCTTTTTGATGCAGCGTTAATTTTTTTCAAAAGTTTTGTGAAAATTTGTATGATTAGAGATTTCTGTTTTGAGAACACAATGCTGGCAATATATTATTTTCTACCTGTCTTAAGTTAAGCCTGTTCTCTCGCCATAGATTTGTCGCTTACATCAAATTTCTATTCCTCGTAATTTTGTACCTTTACTTCCGAAATCTAAGAAAATTTTACAGAGAATACGATCGACCTATATCAAAAAAAAAAATTATCGGGTCATTTACGTTTTTTTGGCAGTTAGTGCGCGATATGATAATTCGAGAATGATAAGAAAAATTTACATAAAATGGCAGCGTCAAATTTAAATGCAAAATTTATGACTCAAAATTTTGCTTTTATGTGAAGAGCAACCAGGTTTATGCACTTTCAAATTGATTACATTTACTTTGTAAATAACTGTAAAATATTTTAACATAGCTGTAAAATAAAAACTTAAATTTTATAATCCAAATATGACTGTCGACGAAGCAACTGATATTCATTTGGTTAACGGGTTGCCTCACAGTTTAATGCACTTTCATGAGCTACCACGGCGAAATTCGCGATTATTAAATTTCAAACCATTGCCAATGAAATACAGATTTACCAAAATCGATGTGACTTTTTAGGTAGTAATAAACATAGGCGTTAGTAGCGAAATTCCGCATATCTAATGAGTTCAATCAAAAAACGGTAGCCCCTGTTAGTAATTTAAATATTTTGTATACAGATTTTAAAAAACTTGCTCATTATATTTCTTAAATTTTTATTATAAAAAAAAATACTAATATAAAAATAGTAACAAATACTTACTGTTCATTTCAATTCGGGCTTTTAAATCATCCGCACGAGTTTGTTTTTCCAACGCATGCTCTATGTGATAATAGATGCTGGCGCCGAACATCAAGTACGCAATGTAAAATATAAGCAACAATATTAAGCGTCGCGGTGACATCACTCTGTGGGCAAAATCCTGTTGCCGATGTCTTCCGAAAAGCTCTTTCTTGCGATCAGTTGATAAACGAAATGCAGCAAATGCTTTTGAAAACAAAAAGTAATGCATTTTGACGATTTTTTTTAATTAAAGAATATTTTTTTATATGTATGTACATATTTTTATTTTTAAATGGAAATCATTTTGAAGGTAATTTTCGCACAACACTCTTGTCCTTGATTTAAAAGTGCGTAAGCCTCAAACGAATTATAAATTTCGCGTTTCACGAGCGTCGCGCACATTACGCTAAGAATATAATACGCAAACTGATAGCACCAGATTTTATAAGAGTATTTTAAGGTAACAAAGTAGTAGTTAGTAAAAGCGGTACCCATAGGAGAAAAAAAGGTGAAATACATAACAGAATACATTCAGTAGAAGCCGAAGTGAACACTTAAGTACATATTGTTTGAAGTAGTGGCGCATTATCGGTCTTATGCCAACACCGTGCACACCCCAGCACACCGATAGGCAGACAGCAAGGCATTCGATAATTAAGAGGGTAACTAATTTTTTTTTAATATATTTTTTTTAAGATATAAGCAATCGAACGATAAAAATTTAAGACATAGCGTTGACAATATTTGTATTTTTATGTTTACCATTAAATTTGTTTAAAAAATTGTTTACATGCTGTTATCAAAAATAATTGTGTATTATCGATACCCAAACCAGTATTTAGATTAAAAAATACCTGAAGACAGACCAAATTGCACGCAACAGCAACAAAATAGTCGCAATAAATTGCAAAATTAATGGGTATCATTTAAAATAAAACAAAAACATGATATTACCAATAAGACTGGACCACCTAATCCAGCTAAGAGTACTCTATGTTACACAAAAAGTCCAACTAGATTACTCCATAAGGTACTTCAAAGCAAAGCGAGTGTGTAACTCGTGTGTGTGTAAAATGCAGCACGAGATGGAGTACTCCTATGTACATAGTTGTACCAACACTAGGATATCGCCATGTAAATTGGACCACCTTTTTTGTATCAAATTGGACTGTTATTCGAGTATATTTACACCGGAAGTGCTCAAATTCGACCTAAACAGTTTTAAGGCTTTCGATCATAACTTATTTGCGGATTAAGGGGATGGGTCCTAAACTTTCTATAGCGTATGTGCATTTGTATAATATCCTACCTTTAACATGTGATCAAATCAGCTATATTAAAACGGTATTGTAAGAATGGATGGGCTTTTTTTACTGTGTCGTCTCCATGGAGTCTTCCTCTACTTCAAAGAGGAATATACATACAATTTACAGTTATAAATTCTACTGATTATGAATATACTTTTTAAAAAAAATCAAACAATACATGGTGCTTAGTTCTTATCTGTTCTAGAACGCAAGTACTTTTATGTTATACAATTTTATACAGTATAGTAGAGTTTCAACATAATCATGACCATACACAATGTAGAAAATATTATACTATTTTTTTTTTATTATCTAGTGTGTGTATCACATCTGCCAGTAGATTAGAACTGAAGCAATTACCCAATTAATTAATGTAGTTAATTGCTTTTTTATAAGCTACTTACTGATACTAAGTAATCTCATAACGAGGCGAAAGTATATTGTGTTCTACAAAGAAAATGCTTCAATTATGTAGTAAGATATAGTTATTCGTACGTTGATTTTTACGTGCTTAGATTGAAAGTATGAATGAATGAAAGACATAAAGAAGGGTGGTACTCTGCATTCTATTATAAAAAATAAAGTATTATTGGAAATGCACGAACAATGCTGCCATATAAAATCCGATGATCAAAAAGCCATTAACTTATCTCTTAATTATCGAAAGCTTTACAATGTGGTATGATACTTTCTAATGATAAATTTTAAATTTGCATAGTTGCCTATCAGCTATTCCGACGGAGGTGCCTCTAACAATTTTCGATAACATCGTTGAAATATCTATCGACTTTTCCGAATTTTTCCAATAGGAAGCTCCGTCGGAATTGCTGATAGACCCCAAATTCTGACTGCTTGTATTGCTTGTGGCCGTATCATGAAAAAAATGCTCATTGGAATTCACCGAAACTTTCACTCTTGCATTACTACACCTCTAAAGTTTTTGGCTGATTTCGGAACTATAGACCAATATTTGCACCAACTATCTACCTTTGGACGGGATAACATTTGCCAGGTCTACAAGTACTAAAAATGTATTTTGAAAACACAGACTTTGATGAGAGGAAAATTTGCTTTTACAAGTGCAGTGGTTGGCGGGTGTTGTGCGAATGAGGCACGAGTAATAAGTATTTTGCTTGTTTTAAAACTTTGATATATTATCAAAAACAATATAGTAATGACACTCAAGGCGGGCTAAATATATGGAATTGCAGCTTTTATTAATTGTTTCAATAACAATAACAGCCTTTAGTCATTTCATTCAAGCTTTCGTGCATACAAGAAGAGGAATGCACTTACTACTAGGAATACTTATCTGCTATCAGTTGTTCGCTCTTATAACAGTTAACGTAAATGATAATAATTAAGTACTTACAGTTTCGTTCACTTTCAAGTGCTTAATTTTTAATAGTTAGCTTTTAATAGGAAAAAATTTACGATCTTCAGATTTGATCTTTAAATCTGGGAGGTCATGTTATCCTAAAAACCGATAACATATATGTTAAATGTCCTAGTAGCTCTCCAGACCTGAGAGAGGATCTCAAAAAAGAAAAGTTTTTCAAAAACTTTTTAAAATGACATTTCCATGCAAATTTTGAACTATAGAAGCTTATTAAACCTTTTATATTTTCTATAAATTTGGGGGTAAGTATGTAGGGAGCTTTATAAAAGTGGACGAATATCTGACATAGGAGTCATAGTCGAGATAAAGTTAGCGCCAGCTTTTTTGAAAGTTAGGCCGTTGGAAATGGTGTCAAAAAGCTGACGCTAAAGTTAGCATCCACTTTATCTCGAGTATGATTATGCCCCATAGGTTCTCTTTGCTACTTATTAGCAGTTGTTTGACATTTATTTATCGAAATAACGCATATTATATGCTTAACGTAAACGCCCCGCTACTCATTTAGCAAAAATTAGTAACTGAGATTTTTCAGCAAATACGTGAAAATAAAAAGACAAAAAAGCAAGCGGCGTCAGTAAGCACAAAAGAGTATGTCACAGTGTATGCGCAGGTGTAAATGCATGCTTATTTGATCTAAATATGTACGTGATCAGTGCTAAATTGTGTTTATTACTGACATTCTTGGCAATAATTATAATATACTTATATATAGATGGAAAGTGGCAAAGGAGGTGTATGAGATTCACTTTACTATTATCACATATAGCACATGGAAGATTCATAAAAGTAAAAATCACTACCCTGCGACCTTTTCAGTTACTTTTGACGACTTAAAACAGCCAATTTCACGATTGAGAGAATTGATAATGCGCCCCTCTTATGCGCTGAATATGATTTATTGGAAATGCAACAAAATGCATAACGATCATGAGTCATGTTGGTTCGTTTTTCCTTTTTTTTTGTACTTCAATTTACAATTTTTAATATTAGTCGCATTTTCAACGAAATCGCGCGTGGTGCTAAATAATTAAATATTCTCCAGCACTAAGTCAAGTGTCGAAAATAATTAAGAGTAGGTAAACATTTGCATATATGTATATCACACGGTTTATTGTAAACAAACTTAAATTTTTTGGAATTTTGTTATACATCAAAGTAACCGACTGATAAGATTATACCCAGAGGCATAGAATGCTCAAAGACACAAAAACCTCCGGGAAACCTAGTTTGGCTTTAGACAAACAGATCCTGTGTTGATCTGTGAACAATGCTGTGAATACAGAATGCCCGCTTATTTACTTTTTATTGACTTTAAATAGCTTTTGATAGTCTCGACAAGAAATACTACTAAAAAAGCGTATGCCACGATATACCAACAGGTTATCACTGTCGAAGCCCTACGCTTCACATGGAAATCAGAACATCAGTAAGGAAGTAATGGGCAAAGGCCCTTTTTATCATGAAACTTCACCGTGATCTGGTGTGTTAAATCCTTTTTTACTTAGATTTAGTTTCTTTACCAAAGTTGATCAGATTGATCCTTAGCACATTTCTGGAGGTTTTTCGGGGTTTTCTCTCTACAAATCAACCCACTCTAATTCAGACCCTACACAATCAGTATTTCTCGGGAGACTGGTGGACTTCCAATGGCATACATATATTAAATGTCTGTTTAAAAAATAAGCACATATTTATATGACTATTTAAATCTTGCAGGAGAGTCTAAGGGCCTCATTATGTATGGCGAACGATAGCTTAGACGAACGATTCGTCTGCTCACAAAATCGCAATTTCTTTCATTTTTGTTTTTTATGTCAATGAAAAGTCGAAAATATTATAAAAAGAATCTATGAAGCAAAAGAAAATGATTGATAATGCGATGGCTACGCGATATTGTGAGCAGACGAATCGTTCGTCTGAGCTTTCGTTCGCCATACATAATGAGGCCCTAAAAAGGCTTTAATATGATTAGCCCCTTTATAAGAAAAAGGCACTGGTCGGTAATTTTTGTATTACTTAAGCTACCTTTTTACTATTCATGTCAGAGCTGATAGTCATGGCAGCTAATGCTCTTTCATTTATATTAGCCAATTAATTTATTTAATTTGTTAATAAATAATAATAATACTATTCATGTCAAACTCAAGATTATAAACACAATTTTTTTCTAAGTAAAAGCACTGGCCGGTAATTTTTGTATAACTAAAGCTAACTTTTTTCTATTAAGATATTTGAAATATTTGGTAAATTTTTTCTTGTGACCAGCTGCTACACATTTTTGTAGCTTTTTTGACTAGCTTATGTTTCTATGAAATTATTATATTGTATATTTACGTTATTTGTATGACGTTTAGAGTAATTGTCACTCTATTTATGCCATTTGCCGACTTCTGTATATTTGCATACCCACCTAGGTGTCGAATATTTCGTGTGAATTCAATAAATTGTCATATTTTCGCTTCTAATAATAGAATGGTTAACAATTTAAGATACAAAAACGTAAGTAAATAAATCAGTAAGCAAAAAAGTATACTATGAAAGTAATAAGCTCAGCAAATAACGTAAATTTATGCATTGTTCGTGATTTTTTACCAGAAATAAAGGTTTTGTTATCAAAACGTTTAAAGAGCATCTAGTTTTTTTAAATGTTATTCGAAAAACTTTTTGTGTTCTTGTAATTGCAGTTGAGTATTTTCATAATTCAATAGTGCTGAAGTTTTATTGAACCTTCAGGAATCAAGCTGCAATGTGGGGTGTTCAAAAATTTAGAGTTTATAGCTAAATAGAATTTATTTTATAAAGCTTGGTACTGCTAGTGCTTGATTAATAATGTAGAGATAACACAAAGCAAGTAATTTCGGAAATGCTAAAGTAAAATTAAAAATAACAATGTAATCGTGATTGATTTAAAAAAGTTAAAATAATAATCATCTAAGCAAATAATCTCTCAAAATGCAAACCACGAGAAAATGTGTCAGTAATAATAATCTTAAGCTCAATACGCATATTTATATTTGAAAGAATTATATATCGCTATACTTTGTCATACATTCTCTGACCATGCGCTAGTCTATTTGTTGACTGACAAATACGCACAAATAAAAATAGACATATGTATTAATCGCATTACATTCATTTCGAGTGTCACTTCAACTTCATACGCAAACTTCGATAAGATTGCGCCAGCTTGCAACTCTCAGTAGCCAGCCCATCGGTAGTTAACTTGCTGTGATCGCGTTAACTGACAATGTTGATATCGTAAATTAAGCAATGTAACATGATTGCAGGCAGATATCGCAATTATTGCATTTTTGCTTTAAAGCTACTAAATACATTGAAAGTTATTAACACATTTCCTTCGAAATATGCATTTTTAGAGACAAGCAGTTGTCTCGCATTTTTACACATACTTATTATTCACGCTTAATTAGTTTTATATAAATTTATGTTACAAATTGATTTAGTTTCAGCGCACACTAATTTTATGTCGTGACACCCGCTAATACAAAAAATAAAACAAATACAAAAAATATCGTTGTCACTTTCGAAATCCGTTAAATCAAGTTCAGTAGTAAATTATTTGTAAATAATACTAGTAAATGTCAACTGTCACTAGAAACATGATAAGTTATTATTTGCATACTTAATTTAGTTTTAAATTCTTTGCTAAATTTTGTGCGTAGGATTATCAATGCTTTTGAGCTTATTTTGGGTACCTTAAGCTACGTTTACACTGCACCAAACGCGTCACTTTTGGCTAAGTTTTTTCGAGACCGTTCAACGGCAGATTGAATTTGATCACCAAATTAGGTCAAATTAAATTAAATTCATCTAACTTGGCAAACAAATTCATTCTGCGGACAAACATTCTCGAAATAACTTCGCCAAATGCGACGCATTTCGTGCAATGTAAATGTATCATTATAGATATTTGAATAAGAGGGTCTACTATGCCTGAAAATTGATGACTGCGGTAAACGTACTAATAATCGATCGATTAATAATGCTCAGCAAAAATTCATATTTTTAAGTCATACGGAATTACAAAAGCAAAGTACATGCATTACTACTTGCTCAAAAGTATCCACTATTTATTTATGGCAACTTATTTAGATGACGTTACACCGGCCGGTAGGCCTTCACAGGTTCATTAACACGGATCGCACAACGTATAAATTTAAAACGCTATTTGAATATCAATTGGCTTGCGGAAGTTTTTTATGCATGTCCGTCCGTCTGTCCGTGTACACGATAACTTGAGTAAAAATTGAGATATTTGCCTGAAATTTTGTACACAGGTTACTTTTTGGACAAAATATGTTGCTATTGAAAATGGACGAAATCGGATGATAACCACGCCCCTTTTTCGGTATCAAATATTTCGAAAATCACATAAATTGACATATCTCGGTAACGGAAATGGCTGAAATGATATACTTTTATTGGTGAATCCCCTGGTCATTATATAATGATTTTTTGAAATGGAAAATTCCGCAAATCGTATGAAAACTACCCCTAGGTATTTTAATGTTCGGTTTACCTGAACTTAGACTTCCTTACTTGATGTTGGTTTTGCCGAGCATTGATATGACACGACTTGGCGTAGTAGGCCGAGCACTTAACCGCTACACATAGATCGCTTAATAAAAATAAACAAAGCCGGTACATACATTTTTTTTCTTTTTGACTATTATCGTTACTCTTTAAAAAATACTGTTATGCCAAATTCAAAATTGAATTTGTTTTGTTATGAAACGCTGACGGCTCGAAGTTAGACAGCAGAGTTGGAGGAGGGGTTTATTCAAGGGATCTGGAACTTGAGCTCTTCAGACTACCTGATCATTCCAGCGTATTTCAGGCTGAAGTCTCAGCAATCTTGAATGCCGAGGTCTGGATAGGTAAACGCGCTATCGGGGAGGATTTCGTTATTTTCAGCGACAGCCAAGCGGCCATCAAAGCTCTTGGTTCTTATTCGTTCAACTCTGAACTGACGCTCAGCTGTCGTCGATCTCTTCAAGAGATGGCCCAACAGAACCGCGTGAACATCAAACTGTAAGGCAGACGAACTTGCCAGGCAGGGCAAGACCAAGCAGGTTCTTCGGGATAAAGAGCGCTTATGTATCCCGTTTGCCACATACAAGGTAATGTTGAAGGAGTACACACTCCGTCAAGCCAACGAAAGTTGGCAACAATCCCCAGGGTGCCGGATATCCACACAAACCTGGCCAAAATGGGATCATAAAACATCTAGAGACATTCACGCCCTAAAGGCACGGTCAATTTGCTGGTCGATTTTTATCGAATCGACCCGTGTAAACAGCAATTCGATCGATCTTCACTTTGTATTTAAGGGTTGAACACAAGTGGTTCGACAAATATCGACCAGAAAATCGACCCGTGTAAATAAGCCTTTAGAAAGAGAGAAATCTCCATATTAATAGGTGTTTTAACCGGGCACTGCCTTATTGGTAGGCACGCAGAAAAGCTAGGTATGCCCTACCGACGATGCTGTAGGTGTTGCAAAGATGAGGAAGAGGAAACGGTGGAGCACTTCATCTGCAACTGCCCGGTTATAAGCGGCACGAGAACGCGCTTTTTGGGAGTTTCCCTCCTGGATAGCCTACGTCAGATCCCTGGAAATAAAGGACTTGATGACCTTCATAAAGTCATCTAAGTGGTTCGAGGAGGAGTAATGGTGTCGTTTTAGGAGTGTCAGTTTCGGGATTCTGCTATATGGAGAATCCCAACAACTCTGGGATTTTCCATAAGGACGGGTCCCGGGACTGACTTTCCTAGTGTTGGTGGTATCACAACGGGCCTTTCAAAACTAACCTAAGCCTCTGCGGCAGCCACTTCAACCTAACCTAACCTAAACGCTTATTTCCAGTATCAGTGCCCACTTGAACCGAACCTAACCTAAGCGCTTATTTGCAGTATCAGTGCTCAAAAATGATAACTACTAGGTAGAAATACTATAATACCTAAATAATGAAGTTTAAAAGATTTCTACTCATTAACTTTTTACTGATTGTTTTTTTTTTTTTGTATAAAAAAGTTGCTATGTCTGTAGGTACACATAATTGATAGGTGAACAAGTATTAAATTCATATCGGCGAATTTATCAATGCAATAGTACAGGTATTTGGTGGATTAAATTTTGTAAGAACTATATAAAAAGTGTGCTGGTCGTGACAGGTTACTAATCGATTATTGACAAGTGGATTTACGGTCTTAAGGTTTAAAAAAATTTACCTTTTAACTTTTATTTGGTGACATTTCTCACCCTTAATTTTAGATATTTATACATTGACTGTAAATTGGCGATAAAGACTTTATTTCTCAACCCTGAACATTCAAAGAAAATCTGACAAAAAATTGTGTTCCGTAATTTTTGAACTTACGTTATTACTAGAAACGGATAGATTGCAATCGTCTGCCAAAATCAGAGACACAGTTAAATTTCCTTGTCAAAAATATGTCTGCCTATACAAATGGTACTAATTTGGCGTGTTCGTTAAGCTGTGACATGTTGGTATTAAAATGTTTCTGGTTATTATTGATTCAAAACTTCATAATTCATATCATCCTTGGACAAGCCATTATCTTTTTATATTGAAATGATAAAAATGTTGGGATCGTGCTTGTATACAGTGAACTTTGTGAAAAGTACGTGTGATTTTTGTTGAGGAAAAAATATCACGTAAGGCCCAGTGAACAACTTTCAGCAAAATTATCAAGAAAGCTTAATTTTAAGGTAGCGCAAAAAGGCAGGTATTTAATGTTGTAATATATTATTCCAGAATTCGAATTTGGTTAGCGAATTCTTAATGTAACAGTAATTATAACGTTTAATTATGTAAGTAAATGAGTTTAAGTGTGCAATTAATGCAAACACATTTGCATATCAATACAAATCATTGGGAAAGTAAATCGGATTTCGCGTTTTAAAGTCAGAAGACACTCGTCACGTGCATTCGTAAGTTCATCTGGCGCCTTAAAATATTTTTAGTTTTTACTTAAGCGTACCCCAAATCTACACGTGCATACACACTTTAAAGTTTAACACGCATTTTAAGACTTATTATTACACATTCAGCTACCGTTTAGGTATGAGTAAATTTTATAAAGACAAGAAAGTGACAAGAGATGAGAAAGAAAGAACGAAGTTGAATACTTAGGCTCATTTGCGGAGGAAAAGTATGTACACTATAACCTCTAAATTGCGGATTGGTTTCAAGAATTCGAGAGTAGCCAAAAGTGGTTTTATACCAACAGATAATTAAAAGCGATGCGGTTGCATCAGTAAGTAGTATGTAAAATGTAATTCCTCCTGTTCTTCCAAATGGCACGTTGTTGGAAATTGTAAACGTGCTTAAACTTTCACGATACTTAAAAGGGAATGGGCATGTAGCTCGACATAATTTGCAAAGGCGTCTACACTTCGAAGACCAGGTGTATACAGTCTCCAATTAGTAAACTAAGTCATAAAGAAAAACCTGGCATTTCACTATAATACAGCTTGGGAATAAGGGACTCGGTTGAATTTGCAACACTATACATATTTCAGTTACGAACACTTTCGTAAATAACAAAAATAATAACAATACTTTAAACGGAAAAACCAAATAGTTTTATGTAAAACCATTTCCTCAAACAAACCCTTCTATGTTTAGAGAAAATTTAAATAATAAAAATGACATAAAGAACAACCTGCTAAGCCAAATTATTGTAGCACATTGGAGCTTTGAAGTACGGACAATTAGATATTTTCAGTCGAGGCCCTTCAAAAGATTTCCATTTAAGTAATAAATATTTGAACTTTTAAAAACACTCAGCCTACAATTGTTTAAAAATTAAGTCACGTCAACAGCTGTTTGAGCTGCTGTTGATCCTTTTTCGTTGCTGCTGCTGATTTATTGATGAGCTTTTCGGATTAACTGTGAAATGCTGCTAACGGCAATATTATGTTAAAATTAAAAAAAATATGAATGTAAATATTATTTCTAAACTTTTGGACAACATTGTAGAACTAAATACGGTAGCGACACGTCAAAAATTTCAGCTGGTTGCATTTCTTTACGACTTATCATTTTTTTTTTGTTTTACTTGGTATGAATTTATGCTGCGTTTGTGAATTTTTATTTGCACAACAAATGTACTGGCCACCGAAAACTTATTTAAATTAATTTTTGTTTTTTTGTTATAATTAGTCGTAATACATTTGTATTTATGTATGTATGTTTACACCTGTGTAGACTTGTTAATTTCGCGCCTCGACAAAATGTATGCAAACGTATAAGCGAATTTATGGAGTTCCGATTACCAATAGCAGATCATAACATTGAGTGACGCTTACAAATTTCGTGTTTAATCAGCACAGCGCCCTTGAGTTTGGTTAAAATTTTCTTTTAAATGTTACAAACGATTTTTTTGCAAAAGCTTAATTTAAAATACGTATTAGCTCGACTGCGTTAAAATAATTTTTTTTTTATTATTTGTACTTTTTTTTAATTAAAAAAGTAACACTGCGCACCGGCAAACGCTTACCGGAACGTCCATCATATGACTGACCGGTTTAAAGCGTGCACCGCTAACGTTAAATGAAAATTTTATTTTTTCAGAAAAAAAACTAATAATAAATAAAAAGAAATATTAAAAATATTTTTAAACGCGCTCACAACACAGAATATTGAACAAAGTTTTCTTGACGCGCCGTTACTGTGTGTTGTGCTGACTCCTACTGACTGCTTTTGCTTACTACGATTACTGCTGATGTTGCTATTGCTGCTATTGATGCGACTGTGATTTGTTGCTGTTTGCTTAGTGTTGTTGTCGTTTTTCTATTTCACACCCAGCCAATGAGCGATATTTGTTGCTGTTGCTCTGGTACCGCTCTATATACGCACACATTTCACTTTGGGGGTAGTGCGCGATCGTGCCTATGCACACCTTCATATATATGCATCCACCTGTTTACCATAAGCACACTGTATCGCGCGTAAGTGTCACACATACAAATACACTTGTGATCCACGCTACAGTTCAACTGAATCCGCGTGGCTTTAAGAATGCCGAGCAATAATAAATACATTTAAATTTGCTACTGTTATATGGGTAGGGTAAGTTTGTCTGTGAACAGTCTTGCTGTAGTTCCGTTGTTTTGGTAAAATGCTATCGATGAAGGTATGCATTTTCTGACGTTTCGGGTATATGATTCGAAGACCTCACAAAGATAAATTTCTTAAGGGTCGAATACATAAAGCTTTGTTAACCTCGCCTGACATTTGCTACCTCAAAACTTTGCGTCCAACTTCAGAGGTATGCTACAATGAACGCCTTGACGCTTCTCTTTTATACATTTGTTTTCGTTATTTTTTTCTTTGCATTCGTAGTGTTTTAGTTAATTTATTAATTTAATATAGAAAAAATGAATTAATTATTATTTCCTCCAACTTTTTATTCTTTAATTAAAGCAGTAATCCAGATCTGATTGTCAAAGCAAGCAAAGCAAGCAAAATTTGAGAGTTTGCCAAATTTTACCCCCGAATTCTGTAAGCTGTCTCTAGTCACTAATAGAGACAATAGTCACTAATAGAGACAATTCGTGTTCCAATTCCATGTTGTCCAATTACAAACCTCAAATGACAGATCTCAATTTTGTGACTTGAGATGAGACAAAATTACAGAATTCCAGGGTTAACCTTGCTTCAACTTTGAGGTCTCCAATTTGCCATGCTTCGTTTAAATACGTATACTGAACTTTTCTGTCAAAGTCAAAGTTTGAGGTAAAGTCAAAATAAAGCTTTATGTAACCGACCCTTTAGGGCGGATTCACTGTCAGTTTAACAGCCAGTTCACAGTAACAGGAGGATGAACTGCCCGATAAAATTTAAAGTGAGCGTTATGTTGACGGCTAGTTGAGAAATCCGCCCTTAAAATGTACTTATTGGAAATGCAAGGAATTTATAAAGTTGTTGTAACGAAGAGTAGCCACGCGCCGACGTAACACTCATTTCCCTAAACTGCCTTCTAACGCGGAGTCCAAGAAAACTAGACGCTTCAATAGGGTATGATTTGGATTAAATTACTACTATGTTGCCATGTTTTTATGATAGTACTTCCGTCTAGAAAGAAATTTGTTGTTCAAACTTAAAAAAGTGTTAGTTGTCCGGTTACTGGCTTTTTTACCCTACATACACACAAGTGAACGAAGTTTAATTCGCATTCGGTGGATTAGCGCGCTGCTATCACATTGTTAGCAAATACATATAAATATTCTGAGCTCGTTGAAGGCATTTCAAGCGACGCCTTTGGAGAGCGCTCATGTTGATTGAGCTGAGCGTGCGTTATTGAAGAGCTGAGTTTTAGTATCAATTTAAAAATTTGTTTTATTGTAAGTTCTTTTTTAGTAGCCACCAGCATTGTTGTTCACATACATTTTTATTTTGTAACAAAATAAATATATATGTAAATGATTTTTTTGTTGCTCAGGTTTGTGACATATAAGAGTAAATAAATACATTTAAAGTCTTCAAACAAACATCACCGCCTGGATGTGCATACATACACATATATCTTGAATTCAAACGTGCCTTCTTGTGAGACAGCTATTAGAACTTATTCGTAGCAGCGGCACTGCACTTTTGACAACTCTTGTGCTAATTTCAAATGAGTATTATTTTTGCTTGTGTGTAATTTATAGCATACCATAAAATCTATTGTCAAACATTTAGAATATTAAACGCTGCCCAATACACATGCTGGTCCTATAAACATTTACACAAGCGCACATAATACATACTTAGATTATTTCAGTTTCGTAAATTTTGCAATCAAATGAAAAAAACTCGACCAGTCTGCCATACAGGGTTCTCCAAATATAATATGGTTCTAATTTTATCGGCAGACAAGCAATATAAGCCTAATTAACTCATCAAAAGCGTATGGCGCGATATAGCTACGGTTTATCATTAGCAACCTCTGATTTGCGCCGAGCTTTCCTTTCAATTTGTAGTGTGCTGCTTTGAGTTTTCACTACAAATTGCCGGGACTACTCCGGTCGGCAAACCACCGGAGAACCTCCTAAAAAATCAACGAGTTGGGTTAATGCGATGTCCCCTTTCATTTTGTCGAAAGGGTAAACTAAAATATTTTATGGAATCATGAAAGATTTCTGACGAATAATCTAAAATATCAAATTGTTCTTAGCTCGATTTGAGCTGTGAATTCTTATCACATATATCATATAAAAAGGACTATTCGAAGCGCCAATTCCCCTAAGTATGTTATAACCGGAAACGGTCAAAATTCTAAAATTAAAATTCTGAAGTCAAAATTCCGGAGTCAAAATTCTGGGTCGACAAAATTCTGGAAATCGGAATTCCGCACTTCCTTCGCCTTTTTTGGCTGTATTTCAAAATTCTGGTTTTTCATAATTCCGGAATTTACGTTTTCCAGAATTAATTCTGGAAATTTTTTCCCCAGAATTTGAGCAAAATCGAGTATTTTTATAAATTGTGCTTATATTTAAGAAATATACATTGGCTTTGATTTTTTGGTCATAAGACAGAAAACCAGCGGAACAATTTGTATACTCAGCCGTGTATGGAAAATAGCTGCCTCATCATCGTTGGAACAACGTCAAATTTACCGTCCATAATCCAGCAGTCGCTCTCATTTAACAACTGCAGCGAAGATTTTGTTTCAAAAATAAGAATGCATTCGCCATAACTTTAATAACTTTCTTACTTAAAATAAATAGTTGACCTTCCAAAACATAAAGTGATAATAAAGGAATGTCTATTTTTTCAACACAAGTTGGCTCTTTAAAACATTTTAAACTGTTCCGTTGTCTTCTAATTTTTAACTTAAGGGCACTTCTTGATTGCAGATAATGTCCAATGTGTTTTTCTGTCATAGATACCGAACGCTGAATTATTTGGCTAGGCTGCAGAAAACTCAAGCGAAACCATATTTTTAAAAAGATTATTTGGATCTGCAACCGATTTTTTATGCGCACATGGATCATGAGAATATTAATTTTTTTTTTTTTCGTATAACATTTCACAGCCGTGAAATTGTGTGTCAATACGCACGGTACATTTGTTTTTAAGTCCTTCAGAACAATTCCAGTTAAATGTTAAAGGCAAAATTCTGTAATTAATGATTAAAAATGCGTGTTGATAACAAAAAAGTGCGCACTTACAGATTTTTGAATTTCCGAACTTTGGTTTCCAGAATTTCGCAATTTAGAATTTCGTTATCCAGAATTTTGGATTCCAGAGTATTGACTTCCATAATTTTGATTTCCGGTGTTTCGACTTCCGGAATTATGAATGCAGAATTTCCAAAAAAGCAGAATTTTTACCCCAACCCTATTATAACTGATCTGTCCTGCTTTCAACTGTGTCCTTTTTTGAAACATTAAAACGAGTGCTCTTTCTGTTGCTTATGGTTATCATTTTAAAATGTGCGATCAACTTAAAAATTGGTCGTAAGATATCAATTTAAATTTTTTTTACACTAGTTGTATAATATACGGCTGGTGTTGGTGTTTTTCTAACTTTACCTTTCATTATATTCCTACTCGAAAACTGTTCTTTAAGGGTAGATTGATAGGCTATATGCAAGGTATAGATGGTAGAATCCCAATGACTTAAAAAAACTATTTACTTTGCGATACCGTTCTGCTAAATTTCTCATTATTTGGAGCACCCTGTACCTTATACTCGTTTATTTAATTTGTTAGACTTAAGCTAACTAAATAAATAAACACAGTTAAAGAAAAAAATTACATACAAAATTGCAATGCACGTATAAATTTGAGTTAGACAAGCAATAACTGTAGTAATAGTATTCCTATTTATGGTGTGGGCAGGGCCGTATTATATGCTGAGTCTACGGGGCCCTGAGCCAGCACAAAATCAAACAAGGGGCAACCAAGTTGCAGCATTGCGAGGAGTAAGTTCTAGAAACCTTTACGCAGGCCGGAAATGCAGTAAGTGTTTTTCAGAGAACGCTTCCTAATAAGGAAAAAATGTATCGCTCTTGGTTTTGTTTTGCACCTTCGGCTGACAAAATTGAATGCTTCGCTTGTATTCTTTTAGCTGAAGAAAGAGAATCTCATTTCATATTAAATGGATTTTGTAACTGGAGACACGCATGACATTCTTGAAAGGTTCGATTCAACCATCAAATCCCTGCAAAGTCCCACGATTACACTACGAATTGCTGTTAACTGTCTGTTATCTTTGAATTCATTCGTGAGACTCACGAATGTGTGTGGAAAGTTATGGTCAAAAAACCGAAAATTGACCCGAGTCCGGTACAAAAATTGGGGCGAATTCTCTTCAGAGAAGCAAAATATCAAAAAGCGCTTCCGGATTCGTGATCCTGAGGCCAAACCCCGTCTTTTGAGCTATCTCCCATAATTCTAGCTAATTTATTAGCAGTTGACCCCTAAAGGAAACAAATACCAAATGTTGGGGTGCAGGTGTACTGTTATATAGTTATAGCCTCGTTGCATTCATTTAAGTTAAACTGTTAAGATATGTATTTGATAGTAAATCTATCAAAAAACATCGTACATACATGTTTCCAAATACAAGAAGGTAACCAGATTTTTCCAGTGTGACTTTCACAATTTCCGTATATGTAAGTTTAAAGGTCCAACTTAAAACTGTTGGCATCTTCCATTAACTCTAGCCGCCAGTTTAATGTACAGAAAGCGTTTGTTATCTATCATAAAAAGTGTTGGTTAGTGCTAACGTGATAGTGAAAAAAACGTTTGTTTTCATTTTCAGTCTAATTTCTCATTTCGAAGATAATTACCTTAAATTTTTTCTGTAAAATAAATAAAATTTGCTAGTTTTAAGTTTTTTTATTTTATGTTTTTTTTTCTTTGATATAAAGTATAATAAAAGTATAAACTGAAAGATTCGCTTAAAAGTTGCCCTACAAACTGGAGTGAAAAAGTTGTGCAACACAGCAACACTTTTGTGCAAACAAGAACCCTGTTTCATTGATATTCGGTCCTGCACAAAACCCTGTTTTGCCGAGTGCAACGAAAACAACAATAGCAACCCAGATTTTCCCGTTAGAATTTGCCAATTTTTGACAGCGATTTGTAAGCCAACAACAATTTTTTGACGTCGATTTGTGCTGTCAAAAGAAGAGTTTACACTTGTACTGATACACTATGGAGACGTACGAAGAAACTGCCGGAGAATCTGTCCGAGTAAGATCAGCAAATGTTCGTTTTCAACCTCTTGGTTTTCAGGCATCGGCAGTGCAACTTTCAGGGAGGGACAAATTTCGTACGGAGATTTTTCTTCTTGACATTGATTTTGTTCCCACTACCAAAAATTATTTACTAATTTAATGACTTAAATTAAATTTAACGTTCGCACTATCATGTCAAATGTCACAACAATGATTTCCAATACTTGAAATTTTTCCTTGAGAAAGGAATTCAAGGAACTTTTGCAAAATAATACAAAATCCCTAGGGAGAAAAATTCCGAGAGAATATTTATAATTTCCCTGAAAATTTCCGCTTAAGAGTTGATTTTCCAGTGATTTAACTTTATTGTTGAGCTAATTCACATGAAATTCGATCATATCGACCTGAACGCAAAAAAACTTGTGCAATCATGCGCAAGAGCTTAGAAGCTTCCTCGGGGAATGAGCTCATCCGAAAAAAAATCTCAAAGGGCCCCACACGTATGTCGGTCCCGAGGCCTCCACATTCTTAATGCGGTCCTGTGTGTTGCTGGTGAGTATTTAATGCATTTTCCTCCAAAGTAAATTTGTTTAAATGGACAACAATTGTAACATGCAAACACTCCTGTTTCATGTCATTCGAGTATATAGCAATACATTTTCAAAAATCACATACCTTGTAAATTGTTAAATTCTTTAATTTTCTTCTCTAATATTCCACTTCTGAATTGTTTTCCATCCCTGTCATGACATAGTTATGCGCGACAAAAACTTTGCAGGAACTAAAACCAAAACAAGGTTAACTTATTTGTTTTGATCTCTATAGCTGCGAGTCGATCTCATAAAATTCATGATAGGGCGGAATTTTATATTCCACTTCTGAATTTTGCTTTATTCCACCATCCAGCTTGTCTTTCGAAGGTTTTTTCCACCGTCGCTTTAAGCATCTCTGGAACATCTTATATTTCGCTGATACTTGCATCAAGTCGATAACAAGTTTCGCAAATATATATTATTAAATTTATCAAAGAAATTACAAACAATTAAATAAAATAAATACTTAAATTAACCAAAATTTCGGAACTACAGCAAAGTTTTATTTCTTAGAAGATAATAGTAATTTGGCATGTTATAACTTAAAGCAATGTTGCCCAAAGATTTCTTATAAGTGAGCTAGTCACAAATACATTTATAAACAAGTAAGGAAGTCTAAGTTCGGGTGAACCGAACATTATATACCAAGCGGTAATTTTCGGAACGGGATAACAAAGATATAGGCCCTAGCAGGATTTACCTAAATTTTCTACTATCTTAGCTATTTACCTTACCGAATTATGTCAATTTATGTGATTTTCGAAATTTTCCATATCGAAAGTGGGCGTGGTCGGGAAGAGATCTCGTCCAATTTCATCACCTATATTGCTAGTATAATTTGTGCCAAATTTCATGAGTCTGAAGTAATAAGTTTAAAAGTTTGGACCAGTCGAATATTCCAAATGCCTTCTTTAAAGGTGGGCGTTGCCACGCCCACATCTAAACATTTATCAAAAATCATAATAGATTGATTGAGGTGTTCAACCTACCAGCCTATATCATTTTATCCATTTTCGTTACCGAATTATGTCAATTTATTAGATTTTCGAAATGTTCCATATCGAAAGTGGGCGTGGTCGGAAAGCGATTTCGTCCAATTACATCAGGTATGCTCCCTATTATGCTAGTATACCTTGTACCAGTTTCATCGTTCTACCGTAATCAGTTTAAAAGTTATGACCCGTGAAATTTTCAAATATGCCTCCCTAAAAAGTGGGCGACGCCACGCCTACTTTTAAAAATTTATCAAAAAATCATAATATAATGACTAGGAGGTTCATCCTACCAAACTATATCATTTTAGCCATTTCCGTTTATCATTTAGCCATTTTACCCTGCGGGTTAGGGGTTTAGAATATGCCCGAGGTAGGCATACCGGTCGTAAGAGGCGACTAATATGCACATAGGTAATTGACGTGCTAACCCGATGGTTGATCTACGGATATGATACCTCTCACCTCTCATTACCCATCTTCTCCTTCCTCATGGATGGAGGGATGCCATGACCTAGAAGGTTCCACTGGTCATACCAAATCGCTACCACGACAGTCGGGCAGTACCGCAAGGGAGCACCGCAGCGTACCGGGGTCATATCCGGCCAAGGACTGTCAACTTCGGCATCACTCCCCAAAACCTTCGGGGAGTGTTTTGTTGTTAACAACAACAACAACAACAGCCATTTCCGTTACCGAAGTATGTCAATTTATGTGATTTTCGAAATTTTCGATATCGAAAGTGGGCGTGATTGGAGAGCGATTTTTTTAGAGTTTCATCAGGTATACTCCCAACGATACTAGTATGCTTTCTGTCAAATATCATCGTTCTACCCTAATCAGTTTAAAAATTACGACCAGTCGAATTTTCAAAAATGTCCCCTTAAAAGTGGGCGGTGCTACGCCCACTATAATATTTTTTTGGAAAAATTATAAAAGAATGACCAGGGGGGTTCATCTATAAAATTATATCATTTTAGCCATTTCAGCTGCCGAGATATGCCAATTTGTGTGATTTTCGAAATCTTCGATATCGAAAGTGGGCGTGGTTGGAGGGCGATTTTATCCAATTTCATCAGGTATACTCCCAACGATACTAGTATGCTTTGTGCCAAATTCCATCATTCTATCGTAATCCGTTTAAAAGTTACACCCAGTCGAATTTTCAAAAATGCCTCCCTTAAAAGTGGGCGGTGCCACGCCCACTATAAAATTTTTTGCAAAAATCATAAAAGAATGACCAGGGGGGTTCATCTATAAAATTATATCATTTTAGCCATTTCAGCTGCCGAGATATGCCAATTTGTGTGATTTTCGAAATTTTCGATATCGAAAAAGGGGGCGTGGTTATCATCCGATTTCGCCCATTTTCAATAGCAACCTACCTTGGCCAGAAAGTAACCTGTATACAAAATTTCATGCAAATATCTCAATTTTTACTCAAGTTATCGTGTACACGAACGAACAGACGGACAGACTGACAGACATGCCTAAATAAACTCCTCTTTTAATCCTAAGAACTTTCATATATGGAACTCTATATCTATCTCGATTATTTTGTGCCGTTACAAACAACCCTTATGTGAACAAAATTAATATACCCTTGTACTAGTACTAGTACGCTGGGTATAAAAATGTATAGATACATATATCCAATAAATTTTTTCCAAGCACCATCAACAAGAACAAAAAACACACGTATTTTTTTTTGCATGAATGAAAAAAATGTATAGAGAAGACCCCTAATATTTTGCACAATGTAAATATTTTGTTTTTTTATTTCAATAGAAATTTTTTTCGTATGGGTGAGCATTACATAAACAAAATGAGTAACGAAGTATAGGGCCTGGGCAACTATGACTTAGAGGAATAGAGGGGGGGTTTTCATATTATTTCTGATGCAGCATCTCCTAAATATATTTGCTGACAAAAACGAACTTCCGAAGGGCACCCCCGATTTTTTCTCAATTTTTAGAAGTGTTTTCATTAAGCTGTATCGCCATTTGAACTTGGGCGCATTGGGTATGGTAGGCGAGCACAATCTTCAAAAATTCCTATCAAAATCGACATCAAAGACGTTTGATAATTCAAATTATCATATTAGATTTTAAGTACATATGTAAACATTAAGGAGTTGACATCTGACGCACTTACAAGCCTAATTTGTCATAAACTGATAATCAAGTTTAAAAAAGGTATCATCACTGTCTAACATATGTTTGTATGTTCATACCTACCTACCAACTGATAAACGATAATTGATAATTGCCTTAAGATAAGTGGTGATATAAGGTGCTGTCTCTTTGCACAGTTAAAGAGTACGAACAACAAATAGAAGTAAGGAGCGTCTGTGACGCATGCGTTTGACAAGATGTCCATATAAATTATAGGAGTGGTACACCCATTTGGGTGGCACATGCAATAAATGATATTCGCGCATTTTATTACACTTTAAAAGTTGTAGGTTTGCGCTTTCGATACAGGCTTGCCAGTACTGGCGACTTTTCACAAACTATGGCGACCGCATTATGAAAATTGGCGATGGCGACTAACAAAATATTATGAAACTTGAGTAAATTCTAACTCTGTTTTTATCTTTTATCTACACCTTTCCAATACATCTTATAAGACGTAGAAATCAAACGAGCATTTAAAGCAGATCAATACGCAAGATCATTACTCGTATCATATGTTAAGAAAATAAATACGTTAAATCACATTAGAACGATGTACGGGGGGATTTGTCTTGTTGGCGACTTATTTAGAGACATGCTAGTAAAATTGGGCGACTTTTTAGGAAGAATTTGGCAACATATTTAATAACAATACTGACAACCCTGTTTCGATATACTACTGCAATTTATCAAAATTCAATGAGTTATTTACATTAAACATTACTCTATTTAAATTAATTTTAATTGATGACAGTTAATCAATCAAATTGAAATGCGTATAAGTATAAATAAGTACCTGGGCATATGCACACACGCTTAGCGATACATAGGAGCTAACAGCCCTGAAATCGTAGTGTTTACTTATCAAATAATTATGAATACCTCTTATCCTCCGCCACTTTTTATTTGTAACTAGTTTAAAAGTTTCAAGGTGCTTTACTCAAGGGCGTACCTATACCTGGAATGCCCAGATCGCTAGTGGGGAGAGGGTTCCTAGAAATTCCATTAAAACTAAGCTCAAGCATCATTCGATGTGACAATGAATCGTAGCACCTGCACTTCGTCATCTACGTCAGTGTTGACAAGTCCAAGCCCCAGCGGGTTAGGGGCAAAGGATAAAGCCGGTGTAGGAATGCTTGTCATAAAAAACCCCTAAAATCCATGACCCAAAGGTTTATCGGGGTCAAACACTTAGGCTCCGGTAACACTCCCCTAAAGCGGCTGCACCCTCCTATACCTTAATTTTTTTTTTTTAGATAATGATTTCTTTTTCTGCCTTATTAGACTCCGCCATCTCTCTGCCATCAATTTCATCACCCTCACACACAAAAATCATAACACATTTGGATATTTTCCATCATAAAATCATAATCTCAACCAAAAAATCTATTATCGGGCGTGTTTCAATTGTTTGATTAGTTGAAAAAGAGTGAAGCTTCGCCTATTTCTTGGAAATGATAAAAAAGTATGAATAAATAAACGAGTGGCATAACGGCCCAACAAACCGAAGGTCCCAAGTTCAAGCCTGGACAAGTTTACCCAAATTCGAAAAATATTTCGAGGATTAAACGCCTCTCAGCACAAATTCGTCAGTCTCATTTGAAACATTTAAATTCCACGAAATTGTATGAATAAATTTAAAGAAGCACACCAAAAATCAGAAGATAAACCTGGCCACAACCTCTTTGAAGGTATAGCGCGCCAAATTATTATTACTTTTACATAAATGATTAATAACCGCAAATAACCATCTTTGCAAACTTTTTAAATTTCTACCCTTTTTTGTTTTATACAATTAACGATTGTTTAGATATAAATATAGTTAACGAAAATTAAGAAAGTTATTTACCTTTAAAGGAACTTCTCGAGCATTTTTTTGACAATAAATTTGTAGTTCGCAATATTATGGCCGCCTTTGCTGCCTGCGTCAAATGCGATATATGTAGTATTTACTTTTACTACTTTTTTGTTGACACGCCCAAATCGCTTAAATAAGTATTTAAGCTCATTTGCTCGGCCGTATTTAGCATGTGATTCTGTAAGGCTTTAGCTTGTTTTTGGCTGCAAAATAGTAAAAATTATTACTAAAAATTAAAAGCCATATCAATTTAGGTAAACGGAAATATTTCTTTAACTACAATCTTGTGTAAATAACACATAAACATACACAAATAATTACATACTTACATATGTGGTAATATATTGTCGCTATTTACATTCAAATTATGTGTATAATGATTGAGATGTTTGAGCGCTAACAAACGATTGTTGCCCGTAGTGGGTGGCAGTTTTTTTAAGGATTCTTGTAGAAATTGCAATACTTGCAACACAACATTGGCACAAAGTATGCTGGGTGTGAGTGCAGATGGCAGCTGATCAATGAACTTTTTCTGAGCGCGTATAACGGACTAGAAAGAAAAATATAATCATACAATTTTATATGGGCTTAGAGGAAAATTCGGGTTTATTGTTGAGCTGTTTTTCTAATTGATGCATGCATTTTGAAGTTGCAGATGCTCTTTCCAATTTTTTGCGATATTTCCAAAAATCTCTGCCAAGAGTGTACTCTTCTGCAGCAACAATAAATCCATCTTACCTGTATATCATCCATTTTAATTGGTGGTTTCTGTTTATATAAATTATATACCACAACAGCTGATATAGAAGGAAAAATCTTGAACTGATGTGTAGTTAAGGCTTCCATGAATATTAGCAATTCTTTATTAAATTTGTGCGATTTCTAAAAGAAAGTATATTTGGGGTTTTTTTAGAAGTATAGAATACTTTTAAAAACTGATTTTAACACCAAAAATCGTTGCATACTTTTAAAATGAAATAAAGTAGTTCTTACTTTTTTTTTAGTCTGGATAAAATTATTTTGTAAGGTTAGTAGGTAACACATAAATTGGGCAGACAATTTCGCAGAAAAATCTTTGTACATATTTTTTTTAATTAATTTGAAAACTACTTTTGAGGAGTTCACACAAAAAGTTTTTTCATATTTCAGGGAGAATGCTTTTTTTAATTATTTTTTTTTTTATTTCATATTATTCAATTTTATTATTTTATTCTATTTTTTCTTATTCTATTTTATTTTAATTCATTTTGTTTTATCTCATTTTATTATTTTTATATTTTTATACATTATTTCATATTACTTATTTTTTTTTATTTTTTATTTTTTATTTTTTTTTTTTTTTTTTTTAATTTCATTCATGTTATTTCATTTTTTTTTTTTTTCGTTTAATTTCATATAATTTTGGTTTGTTTTTATTTTCTTTTCTTTTGTTTTATTATTTTGTTTTTTTTAGGCGCCCTTTTTTTTGTATATAATACCAAATTTTTTATGTAGATTTAAGCCAGAAAGGTTCAAATTGTTTAAACTCTCTTAGGCCCGGTTTTTCAGTGCAAGTTTAAACTTCAGTGGGAGTTTAAATTTAGTTTAAACGGCCCTTTTGCATGGGAGAAACTCTAGTCAACTTGCCTGTGGTTTAAAAAGGCACTGAAACCCCGGGCCTTAGTAACATAAGCAGATACAAATGTTACATTTAGGGCGGATTTCTCAACTAGCCGTCAACTTAACGCTCACTTTAAATTTTATCGGGCAGTTCATCCTCCTGTTAAATAAAGGCAAATGAACTGGCTGTTAAACTGACAGTGAACTTTGACGTTAACAGGCAGTCGAGAAATCCGCCCTTAACATTGCAATACAAACCATACATTTGTATTTGCATCCTAAAAGTATGCAACGAATAACAAGTAGGCATTGAAACTATTTCATACCAAACCATAGTGCAGGCAGACCTTCCAAGCAGCACGCGAGGGCAGCACAATATATTTTGAGGAATGTAGCTGTGTAAATTTTCGAAACATAAACTTTTGATATTGCGTAATATACTGTGAATGCAATTCCAAATTTTTCTCAGTAACTGGGTGCGATGATGCTGTTGCTGGAATTGCCTTTCTACGTAAGCAACTAACTACAAGTGTTTCAACTAATATGTTATATGCACCCAAAGCAAGTGGTAGCTTACAAAAGCTAGATGAATTGTGGAAAGTGCAATATAAATTTACAATACAAATAAAATACTAAAATTGAACGAAATAAAAATAATAATTTTATTAGAATTGATACCTAGAATAAACCACAAAACAAAAACAATTACCGTTTTCAAGCGATTCATTTGCGCATTGGTTTTCGACTCAGCACTACTTAGTTCATTTAGTAAATATGTTTCCAACCCTTTGACTTGCTTGATGAGCCATTGCTGTGTGCTAGTTATTAAATCTTTACTGACCGAAAGTTGTATGCAACCATTCACCAGTAATTCTATAGCGTAAATATCTGCATTTATAAAAATTTTAATTAGAAAATTGCATAAGCGAGCGATTAGTTTTAAGTTATACCAATAAAAAGTTGATGCTTATTAGCAATCTCATTTATCTGCGGCTTTTCTATTAAACGCGCGCTTAGCGTACGTATTATGTGCTCCAGATTGTCAAACATATTGTAATCTACTTGCAATAATACACAGAGTTTTTGTAAAATATCATGATAGTACATTGCTTGCGTATTATTTGGCAACGCTTCAAGTGCCCGCTCCATTTCGCCATATTCTGCACAGACGTATAGCACACACATTTCTAATTTTTCAAAGCTTTTGGTATCGCTCAAGAAACGTGTAAATTGCATAAATAATTTTAAAAGGTATGGATATTGAAAGTTTTTGGCATTTTGAAATTCTGAAACAAAGTAATTTTCAAAGTCAACAAAGAACTGCGAACAAAGAAATAAAGCATGAATAAATTTTAAAAAGCATTTTGACTTAAGCTTATCCAGTATTTTTCTTACCTCGCTTGTACCGCAAGTATTGCGTACCAACTCTAGCTCGGTAAAGCTATATAATTGTAGTAGAATGCCTTTCAAACATTGGCTATTTAAAGATTTAAATAGTGTAGGCAAAGCTTTAAAAACGTATATAATTTCTGATGCAAATTTTTCTGTAGGTTAAAGTTAGTTAATGTAAATAAATTTGTAAGTAAATTTCATCAGTTATTTTTTTTACCAGTGTTTTCCAACATTTTTCTATAAATTACAGTAACAAATTGTGCTATAAAATATCTCATACTCAAAGGCACATCTTCATCTTTTATTAAATCGAAATAAATTTGTATTGTTGTCATGTAGCTGAAATTTGGCCAAAGAGCATTGATGTAATGAGACAGTGAGTCGATGGAATTCTGTAATAAGTAAAAATTAAATTTATTTAATGAAAATGCTTGGTAATGTATAGAGTTCGGAATGCATGCAAACGGTAACTCTTAAAATCATAAGTAAAGCCTTATATCCTCCTTTCAGGTTTATTTCTATGTAGATATATCATAAAAAAAATATTTATTTAAATTAAAATAAAATAAAAGTTAAAGTCTGAAATAATATTAAGTATTAAAAATCAATTTAAAAACATAGGAAACTATTAAAAAAAAATTAAGTAAAAGGAAAAATATAAAAAAAAAATGTAAATGAATTAAAAAAAAATAATAATTACGAAAAAATTGAATTTAGTGAAATATAAATAAAATAAAATAAGAAAATTAAAAAAATAAAATTAAAAAAAAAATGAATTAAAGCAAAATAAATATAGCATAGAACAAATTGAAGAAAAAAAAAAAAAAAAAAAAAAAACAATTAAAAAAAAAACATATTCGCCTTTCGTTTTTAGACGTCGTCGCTCTTGCACTATGGAGCATATCTATATGCCGCCAAATATGAAAAGCCAAAATTAAATCGAATTTCTTTGAGCCCAGAAAAATTGGTAAATTATTAGAAATTATTTTTTTTTTACAACTGCCCATCTCTCTACAAACCACCCTCTGGAGAGACAATCTACGATGAACCGAATAATCTGACTTCATATTTGGATTCAGCACACCCAAAAGCTTGAGACCGTTAAGAAACCCCGTGGGATTTTCAAAACTTAAATTTTCTTGTACAATGTAATTTCCTGAATATTTTTCTTCACTGTGGTAAAGTACTCTGTCCATAGAAGTATCTTTAATTTTACGGTCTAATAGTCAAATAGTGAAAAGTTCGCGCCCAGAAGCGGGCAGGGTACCATCTCTGACAATAAAATTCGATCTCCTAATTATCATGTAGCCTTAAAATACCAAATGTTGCATATTTTCCTTTTCGCTGAAAATGCAGTTATGAGTAACATATTTCTAAAAAAAAAAAAAAAAACAATTTACCATTTCTTCAAAATAATATTCGAGTATATGCTTTAGCAATGTATCATCAGCGTTCGCTTTACGACGCGCCATAGTAATATAAAGTTCGGCAGCCACGTCAGAAATGCTCTGATCCGTGTGCAGCACAAGCGCAAGTATGGCTTCCAAAAAGGTTTGCGAAAAGCAATTCAAATCAAGAAGCTGCCTATAATAGAGCAAAATTTTCCAGTTATTGGTAAATCCAAAAATAACCATAACTCATTACTTACTCTTGTAAAGTATGCAAAAACTTTAACGTGGGCAATAATAAACGCTTTATTTTCTCTACTTTCAATGTAGTATAGTATATCTCTTGCATATGTTTTTCAATTAGGAAACTTAAAAATGTGCGATAGACATTGGTATCTTGAAAAGGTGCCAGTTTACTTAACATGCGAGCAAGGCATTTAAAAAGATTGCAATGTGTCGTCTTTTGTGTCTAAAGAATAAGAATGATTGATTTACATTTGTTTCATTAGTTTTCAATGCTGCTTTACCTCTACACAAAATGCTTGTGTAATGACTTTGAAGCAGTCTTTGTTGAAGGCGTCGCATAACCCGAAATGCGTCTCCACTAGGGCGATTAGACCTTGAAAGATGGAATAGTGGCTTTCCTTGAAGCTGTAAAGTAAAAAACAAAAATGAAGTAAAAAACATAGAAACTAAGAAATACATACTAACAATAGTCCATCCAACGCGCTATCTAATAAAACTGTGCACATATCATCAAGCTGTGGAAAACTGGCACCATATTTCTCTCTTATTTTATGCAAACCAAAGAAAAGCCTGTAATCTTTATATAAATATGGTTAAACTGAGTTCATTGGGCAAATAACCTATACTTGTTACATACTTATACGCGCAAGTGGTTCCTGAAAATACTGCGCTTGCAAAATATCCTGTCCCAATAAATCCAAATAACAATTACACCAAACAGCCAGCATATTGTTTAGACGGCTAATTGGCAAGCAATTTGTAGCTGCATCATCACAATCGTTCTGCTCTTCCAATACCTTAAGGCAAAGTTGGTCGAGGAAACGTTCGAAAGCTCTGAAGAAAATCATGTTGCAATGGAAAATGTAGTGACCACAACCTGCCGCAACCCAATCGAAGCCTTTGCCAGCCTGTAGCTGCTCACCGGTAATGTTAGTTTGTAAACCAATAGCTTTGAATAGTTCATTGATTAATTCAGTAGCCAATGTTTGTTCGTCGGTACGATGAAGTAGTTGCTGCACGCATCTGGTTGCTTCCACCTGTTGTTTGTTTAATGAAAGCCCATGACTTGGTTGAATGCTTCTGAAAATAACTCACCTCAGGTGTTGTGCCGCATTTTAATGAAGCCACGAAATTCATTTTGCCATTCCACAAAAAGAAAAGCTGTGGAAAATTTCAACTCTCACCCGCGAAAAATTGTAAAAACGATACAAATATTTAACTGTAAAACTTTATTTTTTCGTTATAAAAGCAAAATTTTTCGTGTAGAGCTTTTTTTGCCGCCGTTTCCGTTGGTTTTTGAAATCGATAAGTTTTGTAAATCGATGAATGGAGTGTTGGAGAGTGCACAGTTAAACTAATAGCCAGATGTCACACCTTACATCCCTACTGTCACAATTCATGGTTGTAACATCCATACTGAACATTTAGCATGAAAAATTCTTTCATCGCGATCCATTTCGTAAAATGTTTAGAAATTTTGGGTAATTGTCTAAAGCTACGTTTACACTGCACCAAATGCGTCACTTTTGGCCACTTTTGCGAGAACGTTTATCCGCAGATTGAATTTGATCACCAAATTAGGTCAAATTAAATTAAATTCGTCTAATTTGGCAAACAAATTCATTCTGCGGAGAAACATTCTCGAAATAACTGCGCCAAAAGCGACGCATTTGGTGCAGTGTTAATGTATCATAATTTAGGTGTTAACTGCCAATAAATTAGTTAAAATTATGAGAGGGGCTCAAAAGGCGGGGTTTGGCCTTCAGGATCAAGAGTCTGGAAGCGCTTTCTTAATTGGCTTCTCTTTCGGTGGCTTCATGTGCTGGTAGAAAATTCTTGCAGGGAAGGCGAAGCCAATGTAGGCTAATTTGAATTCGTAATTTTGGTACAGTGTAGATGTATTATTATTTTTTTCGGTATTTCACTTTCTCTTGTTGTTGTGCAATCGACGCCATGGCAAAATAATTGAATGGTAATCGCAGCCCAAAACAGAATACGAAATTACCGTTTTGGCCCGAACTTTTGTGTCAAAAGCAGTGGCAAAACAACAAACGCATAAAAACACGTGAGCAAACGATATACTTATTTTTCCTGGCTTTTTACTTGTTTTTCCACATTTTCTAAAGAGATTATCACAAAGCACTCACTAAATTTCTTTTCGCAACTATTTTTTTTCTAAAAAAATTAACTAAAACTCATTAAAACACGCAAACGAATTCCGTAGCTTTTCCACGAACTTTGCAAAGAATGTAAACAAGAACACAAAAAGGGTGATAGTTTGAGTGATAAAAAATCAACAAAGCATGAAAGAACCGTTAGCCACAGCTGTCAATACAACCAGTAGTTATTGAGCCATGATCGACGCTATACGGCATCACTCTCGCTGTCACGAACAGCTGGTTCTGCTGTTGCGCTGCTCACGTCGCTGACACGTTTATTGGCACAGTTTTTTTACATCTTCCAATTTATTTAAGTTATCATTTTATTTATTTCACCAGCTGCAGAAATCGGCAGCAAACAATAGAGTTTAACGAATTTCTAATACATATCTGCACAAAAAATTACGCTAAACAACGAAGTTACATCATGGACCCTGAACTAGACGAAGGCTGGTATCTGCGTCCGCTTGTCGATCCAAGATCAACGTGAGTGCATTTTGATTACGTTTTTGTGGTTTTATGAATTTTTTGTTCCACATTATCCTTTAGTAACACTCCCGTACAAGTCGCGCCACCTAAAGTTGCTGTTAAGACAGAGTTACAAGAGTTAAGACTTTCTGAAGCGTCACAGAAACTGACAATGGAAACACTCCGTGCAATACATGGTCCAGACTTTCGCCTCAACGATCCATCAATATATAGTGATCGTGGTGGTCAAATGAAGAAAGCCTATTGGGAAGATCGTGGCACGTTGGTTGTATCAAGTGTTACCGATTTTTCAGCGAACAAAGAAAGTGACAATAGGCCGGAAGATCGTTTGAGACGTTTCGCATTGCTGAAATTGGAAAATTATGGTTTTGCGCCTTTACATTGTGTAGAAGCTTACGATCATTGCAATGGCGATACCGATGCAGCCTTATTGCTCCTCTATCGAAAATATATGCGCATACCAATGGAGTCCACTGAATTGTCAAATAAGGATCTCAGTAAAGAAGATTTGCTTGAGATGCGTATTGATGAAAAGGCAGCATTGGAGTCGATTTATGATAAAGCTTTTGAGGAGAAAGAAAAAAACTTGGTTTGGAATGTGAAATTTAAAATTGATCATTTATTAATACACAGCCCATCGGAGCGACGTAAACGCATGAATATAACAGCTGAGGCAAAGAAGACAAAAACGAAACCTAAAGTTATTGGGAAACCACGTTGTCGAAATTTTGATCGTGATGGCACGTGTAGATTTGGACCAAAATGCCGCTTTGCACATTTGGCGCCATCAACGCTGGAGGAAGATAAGCAACGTGAAAGGAAAGAAGGTAAATACCGTCATTTATGACTAGCATTTTTGATTTAACTTACCATGTATTAACTTTCAGGATACCTTGCTGATAACGACGATGACAACTGGTTCTTTTTGGAGATACGTTTCCCACCTGATACCAAGTATCCTTATGAAGCACCATTTATCTACCTCAAAACTACATGCCTCGATCTGCCGCGCGATTTATTGCTACTTGTATCACGTCGTTTATATCGCGAAGCATGCAATATATGCGCTGATGGCATGGGTTGTGTATATAGTATATGTGAAGCGCTACAAAATGAAGAAGCTTATTCACAATTACCTAAAGCTGATAAATATCCATTTCCATCGGAGGAAAAGTCACTTTTCGCCAGCAGTGATGGCATTGATGTCACAGCTAATAGCGACGATGAGCCGCTAGTACTTCCAACTCACTACGAACGTGGTCAGACTTCACACAGCGAACAGCAACGCTCCACAAAACAGGTGGAGAACGAAGATCGTGTATTAGTGCGCAAATTTTTGCAACGACAAGAAGATGAAAGGTATCGCGCAATGATGAAAGGACGTCGTAATTTGCCAGCGTTTGGCAAAATGATGGAGATACTCGATTTAATAGATAAGTCGCAGGTACTTTAAAATTGTTTTAACTTATTTTTTATAAAATACACTAATAATAAATATTTATGTAGGTTATTGTGATATCAGGCGAAACTGGCTGTGGCAAATCGACACAAGTGCCACAATTCATACTCGATAATTGGCTATTCCAGGCTTCACAGCTCAAAGAACCTAACAAGTTACCACATGTTGAGGTCGTTTGTACGCAACCACGTCGTCTCTCGGCAATCGGTGTTGCTGAACGCGTAGCTGATGAACGCACTGAACGTGTCGGTCAAACCGTGGGTTATCAAATACGTTTGGAGAACAAAATTTCATCTTCCACACGTTTAACTTTCTGTACAACTGGTATACTGTTGCGCCGTCTAACCGCAGATCCATTACTTAGCAGCGTATCGCATATCATAGTTGATGAAGTGCATGAACGCAGCGAAGAATCGGATTTTCTGCTCATGATACTAAAGGATTTACTCAAACAGCGCCCTGAACTCAAAGTTATTCTTATGTCAGCCACTTTAAACGCCAAATTATTTTCGGAGTACTTTGGTGGTGCGCCTGCTTTGGATATTCCTGGGCGTACTTTCCATGTAGAGCAGCTGTTTCTTGAAGATATTCTTGAAGTTTGTGATTATGTAATGGAATGTGATTCTCAATATTGTCGCAAGATAACAAAAAAGGAAGAGGGAGAATTGATGCGTGAGTTAGAATATTCAGATGTCAAGTCAGAAGCTGCAGCGCCTGGAAAGAGCATAAAAGATGATAAGCTTACGTTGGCACAAATGTATGGACGTTACAGTGGTGAGTGTAAGAAAATGATGCTGTAGAAGTCTAACAGCTTTATATATACTAAGGGTAGATATATAATCTCAACTTCTAGATTGAAGACGACCAAGGCTTTTTAGATTCTCAGTTCAAAGAGCCGTTCTGCTCTCACTAAAGCTGAATTCGGAGGTCATTCCTGTTACATAATTCGTCTTTAATCAGGAGTTGAAATCATGATTTCCAAAAACTAAAAAATTTTTTACTTATTTTTTACTCATCTCTTTTGCGTAGAATATTCGAAGAAAACTTGCAAAAGTATATACTTAATGGAACCAATGAAAATCAATCCAGAATTGGTGGAATCTGTACTCAAACACATTGTGGAAGGTGAGCACAATTGGCCCAGAGAAGGCACGATACTTGTATTCCTGCCAGGTTTACAGGAGATACAAGCAATACATGACGCGCTGGCGGATAGTGTCTTATTTGGAAAGAGGTGTTTTTTGGAAATCGACTATTTTTCATATTTAAGTTTAAATATTAATTTTTCTACTACCAACAGAAGCGGCAACTTCCTTGTCATACCGCTCCACTCATCTCTAACTAGCGAAGAACAATCCGCTATTTTCCGTCCTGCACCGAAAGGCAAACGAAAAATTGTGCTCAGCACCAATATTGCCGAAACTTCAATCACCATCGATGATTGTGTATTTGTGGTTGACTATGGCCTAATGAAAGAGAAACGCTTTGATTCCAATCGTAATATGGAATCCTTAGAGCTAGTTTGGGTATCACGTGCGAATGCATTGCAACGCAAAGGACGTGCTGGTCGTGTCATGCCTGGCGTTTGTATACATCTCTTCACAGGTCACCGTTTTCGGCACAACTTCCTGGCACAACCAGTACCTGAAATACATCGAGTGCCATTGGAACAGTTGGTGTTGCGCATAAAGACACTACCCTGCTTTAGTGCCAAGAATACGCTCGAAGTATTGGGACGCACACTTGAACCGCCAACGGAGGAAAATATTTTATCAGCTGTACGACGGCTTCAGGATGTTGGCGCTTTAGATGAAAATCAAAATTTAACCTCTCTAGGACATCATTTGTCTGCTCTGCCCGTCGATGTGCGTATCGGTAAACTTATGTTGTATGGCGCTATATTTCAATGTTTGGATAGTGTGCTGACAATTGCCGCATGTTTGAGCAACAAATCACCATTTGTTAGTCCATTCAGTAAACGTGCTGAAGCAGAAAAGCGTAAAAGAGAGTTTGCAATTTGTAATAGTGATCACTTGACGATGCTATTGGCATATAAGGTATTTATAAATTTACTACATTTCACCCGCGACTACGTTGGATAGGAATTGGTAATCCATATCCCGATTTTCAAGCAAATGGCATTATTAATAAGAAAAGTTGAATTTTTGTAAGACCAACTAAAATGTAATTATTAAATCTATTTTTCAGAAATGGCTTGATGTGTCGCGGCGCAGCTATTTCGCTAGTCGTAATTACGCAGATGAACACTTCCTTTCTTTGAAAACTTTAGACACCATATCGGAGGTGAAATATCAATTCTTAGAACTACTTGTTTCTATTGGTTTCGTGCCTGTGAACATACCACGAAAGCGCAAGAACGCCGGCGACAATATACTCGAACTTACAGGTAAGTAAATATGAAATATATCGTCGCGTTTCTGCCCTAACCTCGTAACTACACTATTTAGACAACTCGTTTTTACATTTTTTGTATGCAAAACTTGAGAATTTAAGTTGGTTTTCTTTGTTTTTTGAAATATTAGCTGTTTTTTTTTTTGAAGATACGAGCTTAAGGCAAAAACGGGCTGAATATAACCCTTTAGTTAGCACGCCCACTTCAACTGACTTCTCTTCTTTCCCCACAGGCCCAGACTTGAATGTAAATGGCGACAACAACCGTCTACTAATATCTCTACTTTGCGCTGCGCTCTATCCCAACATTGTTAAAGTGCTGACACCGGAACGCAGCTACGTTTCAACTGTTGGCGGTGCCATGGCCAAAGCTAACTCATCGAGAGATTTACGTTTCAAGACACGTGAAGATGGCTATGTTGCACTACATCCATCTTCGATCAACTCGATTGTTGGCACTTTTCAATCTCCTTTTCTTATCTATCAGGAAAAAGTGAAAACGTCACGCATATTTATACGCGAATGCTCCATGTTGCCATTGACGCCTTTGGTGCTTTTCGCTGGTAGTGATTTAAAAATCGAATTGCATGGTGGTGATTTTCTGTTTTTGCTCGAAGAGGGTTGGATTATATTAAAATCTCATACGCATGAAACTGCTGAAATGATACAATGTTTACGTTTAGAATTAATGAAGTTGTTGGAGGAGAAAATTAGCGATCCTTGCCTAAATTTGTTAAATCATGAAAATGGTTTAAAAATTATTAAAACAATTGTATATCTAATATCTAATAATAATTAAGTATGTAGTTGAATGTGTGTATGTATATTATACGTATTAGAAAATCAGTATACATGTGTGCATGTGTAGCTAAAAAATGTTCTAAACAAAATTAAATACTTGGGTTAACTTATGTGAAAATGATGGGAGCACGTCTTATTTAAAAAGTTTGTTCCAGCCTATCTTTCACAAAACTGAACATGGCGAATATATATATGTATGTATGCTGTGTGATAAAATTTTTTAGCTATGAAAAAATTTGGAATGTTGTACATTATTAAATTTTTTTATTTAATTATAATATTTGTGTTAAATACAAAAAACAGCAAAGCTTTGATATTGACAAAGAAAATGCCTAACTAAACACCACATACTGTAAAACTTTAATTAATTTGTACTAATTTTAATACTCTTGTAATTGAATTCAATTGTTTCTTTATTTTTTTATTTTTTTAAATAGTAAATAAAATAGTTTACTATTTTTTAACTGAAAATGAAAGTTGCAGCAAATTGTTTTGAATGCCCTACATGGGTACCACATATGGTCATTATCACGTCAAACAGCTGGACGTTTATTAGAGGGGCGAGGCGAACTTCACCTCCCGATTTCGTTTACGGTAGGTGGCCCTAACAACTTTTGGAAAACAGATGTGAAAGATTTGTCGACTTGAAGGTGACCACCAGATTTGTAGCAGCTATATGAAAAATCTGAGGCATCCATCAGTAGTTGTTAGTACGGATCTGCCGCCTTTAAAATACCAACAATGCGTTCTAAATCCTTTATTCTCATTTCACGGTACGAGTCGCTTTTTTATTTCCTTTTTGATTTTTTTTTTAATATCGGTCAAACCGTTATTGAGTAGATAATATGTAAAATATTCTATAATAAGGTTTAAAAAAAATATTATGATATACACCGTATTAGAATCAGATCGAAAACATTAAAAAAAAAATATCAGGTCAATCCAATTATGAGTGAAATCGAGTTATTCAAACACATTCATTTTTATTCGTACATAGTTTGTGTGAGTTGTTTTATTCCCTTTTTAATTCAATATTTTATTTTATTTCATTTCAGTTCATTCCGTTTTATTTTTTTTTTTTTTTCGTTTATTTTAAATGTTTTTTTAATTTTATTTTTTTTTATTTCTTTTTTATTTCATTGAAAATGCTCGCCAACAACATCTGTTACTGAAAAATTTCGCTCATCAAAAACTATTGAACACAGCCACACCTAAAAGCAATTAAACCCAGGATATATCTGGCTTTAATCGTTGTTGTTGCTTTTACATATGAATTTTTTTATCTATCTCGGGTTCACTACCAGAAGAATGCGGCTAATAAGCATAGCGGTCGACAGGCAGTGTTACGGGAACACAGCTATTTGCTTGTATTAATCGATTATTGAATATCGAAAATTCTGAATTCTAAAAAAATTTAAATGCTTCTGTGGGGTTTTTTGGAAATATCTCAATTAAGTTAATAAAATGACAAAAAAAGTATTGAAAAAAACTTTTGAAGAAAACATAAGTTAATTTAACACAAAAAACCTTCTCTCTTTACGATATTTTTCGATACCACAACGCATAGTTCGAACTTCGAAGTACGCAGTCTGGCAGCACAAATAAAAATTTGTTTGCGCCAACGGAGGACATTTTGGAAAATTTGAGTGCCTAACAAAATATTTGCAATTATTGTGCAAATGCAAAAATAGATATAAAAACTTTTGTATATAAACAATTCATAGGCGACGCAAACAAGCTTCAAGATGAGTTTGAGCCTTTGCCGTAAGCGGCGCTCCAAAGAAAATAGCGACGCATCGACCGTTTGCACCGACATCACAATTTCTACGCAGGGAAATCACCAACAAAATACGCAGCAACAACGCAAAACACTTGCGCTACCTGCTGCTCCCAGAGATCCGCTGCAGGATGATGCACCGTCATGCAGTCAGGCGAAGCGTATGAAAAGAAGTGAAGCGCATTTGGTAAGTAAATAGTGAGAGGAGAGAAAACACACAACTATATCTGTTTTTTTTTTATGTTTCAATTTTTTTAGTCGCAATCGCAATTGCTGCAGGAGGCTGCACGTTGTGGAAAAATCAAAAAAGTGGTTTTGATCAATTTTATGTGTCATGCACATTATTGTGTTGATTTGCATTCGCGCGTCAATTTTATGGTTGGACGCAATGGTAGTGGCAAGAGTGCTATACTTGCTGCATTGGTTGTAGGAATGGGTGGACGTGCGCGTGCAACCAATCGCTCAACGTCTTTACACAGTAAGTACACATATCCATACCACGCAGAAAAAATATTCCACCGGCAACTTTGCCCTCATACACTTGCATATCACCAACTGGACGAAGTTACAAGTCTGCCAGAATACTGCTATCAGAACTGCTACGGGATGTCTCCTTATGTCTGCTGAGTCTCACCTCCATCAAGAAGCAAAATTGCTTAATGAGAGCACGCGGAAATGCTGAGCAGACAGTTCCGTCTTAGCTGCCACAAGCCGGGACATCCAAAGCTTCATCTTTTGGACACAGACCCGCCCCCAAGAAACATAGGAAAACATGTCCGTAAGCATAATGACGACATCCGACATCATATTACCATGCCGTTTGATCTGCGGAATCATAAGCGGACTTTAACCGACATCCGCACTGAGTCGGTTGATCCCTTTGTCATATCTCGGCCTGTGAACCCTGTTTTAAATTATCTTCCACCAGATATTGCTGAAGAAGAACGCACCTTACCAAGGGAGACTAGAGTCATTATGGCCCAGCTTTGGTCTGGATACAGTGTGAGGTTAAACTCTTACTTATCCAGCCTGAATGATACAATTTCAAATACATGTCCTGCATGTGGTAGAACCACCATGATACCCTACATCTCTTCAATTGTCCAATTGAACCTACTCTTCTAACCCCTCTGTCTCTCTGGTCCAACCCTTTTGAAACTGCACGTTTCCTTGGACTCGCGATAGAAGAGCTTGATGAAAATCTTCGGAATGATCTTACACTCTATGCAGGGCGATGCATAACAACCAACAGCAACCAACCATATGTACTTTGCATTAACAAATAAGTACAAATTCTAAACACTCATTGTCCTTAATAGGTTTAATAAAAAATGGTCAGAGTAGTGGACGTGTCGAAATTACAATTTCCAATGAGGGTCCTGAGGCTTTTAAACCAGAAGTCTACGGCGATCAAATAACAATTGTACGTAACCTTACGCAATCGTCGAGTAATTATAAAATTAAGGATGCACGCGGACGTGTTGTTGCAGAGAAATTTGATGAGTTAAAACGTATTATAGAAATACACAATATACAAGTGGATAATCCAGCTTTCGTAATGAATCAAGATAGTGCGCGTGAATTTCTCAAAGAGTGAGTCAAAAGCATTTGAAACAGAATTTTTAGTTGTATGCATGTTTTTTCATATAAAATACGCTTTCTTTTTAATAGAATGGAACCAAAGAAAAATTATCAGCTTTTCTTAAAAGCCACACAGCTTGACTCAATACAAGAACAACTATACAAATGTTGCTATGAATATCAGGATCACAAACAGCGTTTAAAACACATCGAGACGGTTTGCTAATTAAAAGAGTTGTGTATAATTATGTGTATTAACTTAAATATTTTGTACAGAAATTGGAACAAGACCAACAAAGGATCGCTGTGCTAGAAACTGAATATAATAAACTTTTATCATTTTCACAATTGAAAGTAAGACACGTTTTTTTTTTACTAAATGGAAAATGTTATAACTCTATTATTTACAGCATGAAATTAATCAGAAAAAAACTGAATATGAATGGTCAGTGGTAAATCAATTGGAAATCGAGCTCAATGAAATTGAAGAAGCTCTAGCCACAGCTGTACAAGAACATGACAAATTGGAAGAGCAAGCACAGCGGAAAAATGAGATTGAAAGGGAACGCAAAGCGGAAATAAAGTATTTTTTTTTTTTTAATTTAATCGGTAGAACTCAAAGTTCTAATCTAATTTTTTCTGTCATTCTATTTTAGTCAATGCATGGAAGTCGTTAATTTGAAGCGTCAAGAGTATAGTCAAAAAAACGAATACGTTCAAACAATAAATGCGCGTTTAAAGGAAAAATCAAAAAACGTTCATGGTTTGAAATATGATGTTGAAAATTTCAATAAACGTGTGACGCATTTGAAATCGCTAATAGCTGACTTGCAACAGAATATTGCGCAACGTTCAAAGTGAGTTTTCTTTGAGTATTTCGAACATACGAACTATTCGATAAGTCAGTATTCTAATAGTAAAATTCGAATTCCAACATCCGTTGTCGTATATCAAAAAACCCGTTAATCGAAGCTTCGAATATTCGAACTATTCAAATAATTTTAACAGCCCTATTAAAAAGCTTAGTATCGAAGACTAAAGTTTAGAAAGTGTTGCATATTTTGATATTCTTTTTAAACTTTGTATTTTAGAAATAATATTATTTATTAAATTTTAAAATGTTAAAAATTTTAAAAGGAGCCAGACAATCTGGACATTATTCTTAAATTTCACTTTTTCAACTGCTGTTACTTTACTATTAGGTCAATGGGCGTGGAAGAGTTGCGACGCCGCAATGAAGCCGAGCTAGAGGCTCTCCGTAAAAAACATCGCGAAAATAAAGCAATGAGCGAATCAGCTAAACGTGAACATGAAATTTTTGTTGAAAATAAATCACAAAAGGAAGAAGATTGTAGAAATTTTAAACATCAAATTGAAAATTCAGGTCGCAGAATGGGTTAGTCGTTTTACTCAATTTAAATAAGGTTTATAACTAAAAAAACTAAATTTTCCTTTACAAATTAACCAACAGATAATCTCAGGCGTGAAATCGTCAATTTGCAAGCCAACAAAAAGAATCGTTTTTCTATTTATGGACACGAAATGCAAACACTATTGGATGAAATCGAACGTCAATGTCGCGCACGTAAATTTAGCGAGCGTCCACGTGGCCCCATTGGCAGTTATTTAGATGTGCCTGAGCAAAAGTATCGTGATGTTATTGAAAATCAAATTGGTGGTTTATTGCGCGCTTTTATAGTAAATAATACTGCCGATCGTATGCTATTGAATAATATTATAAGACAACTTTGTCCCAATTTGTCTGTGACAATTATAACAGCAAAGTTTTTGAATAAGGTTTGCTATTATACATATGTGTTAACAATTTCTATTTAGAAAACTTTAAAACCACAATTTTCACTACAGATACATGATGTACGTTCTGGGCGTGTACATCCACCACCTGGCACACGTTTGCTATTCGATGTCATCAAATGTCGTGATCCAGTTGTAATGAATTGTTTAATCGACCAGTTGTCTATTGAGACAGTTTTACTTGCTGATACCAAAAATGTTGCTGAACATTTTACTATACAACAAGAACAAGTGCCGCAGAATTTGCGTAAGATTATTGTAGCAACACAGCCAGCTTTGGAATATTTTCCAGATCCAAAGTTTCGTATGTATTCATTTAATATTAGACCTGCACGTTTAATACAAGTGAATGTGGATGAATGTATAAGGTTGGTATATAAAATACATATAAATATTAAAAATGCCCTTACTGAGTACATAAAATTATTTTCAGCCAACTTGAGCATGAATATCGCAAAATTGAAAATGGCAAATTGCAAATTCATCAGTCGTTTACCGCAGCCGAGCGTGAACTGCTTGCTTCTGCACAACAGCTCAAAGAAAAATTGCGACTAATGCAACGACACAAAGAAGAAGTCATGCAATTGGAGCAACGCATCAATGATTTGGAAAATTTTGAATATCCTGATACAAATGAATGTTGCATATTGGTATGTGCGAAAGACACACTAAAGGGTCCTTTTTATATTAATTTTATCTCTCTTCTTCACATAGCAAAAAGAGCTCGCTGAAAATGAGCGCAAACTTGAGGAGTACTTAGAAAAATTAGAGCAGAAGAAAAAGGAATGTATTGATGCTGAGAATCAAAAACAAAATGTGGAAATTGAATTAAGAAAACATACAGACAAAATTAATGAAATACAGCGTAGTATTCGCGAAAAAGAGGTAGGCAAAGAATACTTATGGGAATATGTAGACTCTTGATGGTTCGGCAGACGTTGTGCTGGCCAGAAATCCACTCTCCTCAATCAGAGAAAAATGATTCCCCGCTTATCTGTCTTTTCCTATTCTGTGATGTATTTTTTCTCTTTTTTCCTCTTCCTTATTGTTTTAATCCTTCATCTACAAAAATATTTATCGAACTTCTGAAGTTAGTTGTGTTTTGGAAGTTTTTCGAAGTTACATTTTTTATCTAGAACAAAAAAAAAAATTAGGTACACAAAATTTCACAAAGAAATATAGCGAAGAACTGAGGGTTTAGAAGGCTTTTTTCGAAAGTTATAAGAATTTCAAAACAATTTTCGAAGATACATTTCTTGTATCCATTATCGGCGAGAAAGGTCTATTGCACAAGAAAATCTATAAAAAAATTAAAATGATTTTTAAATTTTCGAAAATATTCGAACTTCGAAAACCTATTGAAATTGAATCTTAAACTCATAAACTCATCTATAAAAATATTTATCAAACTTCTCAAGTTAGTTGTGTGTTGGAAGTTTTTCGAAGTTAAAAAATGTAATTTCCTCGATTATCGAAGTTTACCTCCAAAACTTAGTTATGGGCGGCTTTCGAAGTGGGACCCCTCGTTTTTCTAATTGTTTTATTTAGAAAATTTTCCTGTCAAGCGGAAGAATTACTAAATCTATTTAAACAAAATTTCAGAACGAAGCAACTGAAATACAAATGCGACTACGCGGCATGATGGACACTTTCCAAAAATTCGAAGATAAAAAGAGACGTATAGAAGAGCGCATCGAGTCAAGTGAGGTGAGTTAAAGGTGAATTTTGAAGTTAGTTACATAATTCATGCTACTTTTTACTTAGTCCGAAAAAACCGCCAAACAAGGAGAACTAGATAACAAATTGCGAATCGCACAAAAACGTGGAGAACGTTGTGAAACTGAACGCTCTCCTGAGACAATACTCGATGAGATAAAAGTATGTGAAGTTAAACTAAAACAGGGTGCACCAATAAAAGAGGACCCACAAAAACTAGAAGAGGAAATAAAACGTTCAAAACGCACAATCTCTGTTGATCGGAGCACTTTTAAAACGCTTAAATTGGTCGTCGAGCAATTAAGACAATCACAAGTGAAACGTATGAATTTCGTTAAACATTTTAGAGGACACATGGTAACAATGCTGCAGTATACATTTAATGTTAGTATGCACTTTTGTTAGAATACTTAAACAATGCTACAAAACATGATTTTTATTGTTTTATTTTTTAATGCAGAAAGTGCTAAGCAAGCGTCGCTTTACCGGCTCCATTGAAGTCAACCACAAGGAAACTACAATGGAGATTTCTGTGGTGCCACGCGACAATCACATTGCCGATGCTGTCACAAATACAAAGTCGCTATCCGGTGGCGAGCGCTCATATACAACTGTCGCCTTTTTAATCTCACTATGGGCTTGCGTTGATCATCCATTTTTCTTTTTGGACGAATATGATGTATTTGCGGTAAGTTGTGTGTAATTTTCAAATTATCTCTTTGTGAGGTTTATTTTTAATTATACCGTTCACGTGTTTATTTGAAATCATTTAGGATGAAGTTAATCGCGAATATATGACACGTTTATTGCAAAATGAAGGCAAAAGGCGTACAAATCGTCAATTTGTATTTTTGACTCCACAAGATATGACTATTGATGCTTGTGACTATATAAGAATTCATCGGTGCGTATAACAACAACATAAGTATTTTATAGTTCTCACTCTTTTTTCTCTTCTAGTCTGGCCGAACCAGCTCGTAACTAATAGTAGCATTTTACTCATGCCTACTTTCGAACAGCCGTTCGATTTGTTACACAAAATGCTAGTTTCCTTATCGGCTTGTGCCACCAGATTGTTGTTGGATCAACAGCCATCGTTATCCAGTATTGGTTTGAATTTAAACTAACCACAATTTAATGTATGAATAATTTTTGTTTTATTTTTATTTATAAGATGTATATGTAATCATGTGTGATATGTGCACATTCCTACACTGACATTTATATGTTTATCTATTTGTATTCTTTGAAGATTAGACACTCAAAGAACCAAAAAGAAAATGAAGGTGTTAATTTTGAAGCGTGTTGAAAAATTTAATATGTTTCGTTAAATCGTTGAATTAAATGTGTTTTATGTTTCTATAAATTAAAATTTTTTTATAAATAAACGTTACTAATTGGTTATACAAAACGGGGTAATTTTTATTGTAAAATGGTTCTAAATATTAAAAAAATATATATAATTTTTTTATTTTATATTAGTTTGGTTTTTATATGTTCATGCATATTAATATTTTTATATTATATTTAGGTATATTATATATATGTATGTATATATTTTTTTTTGAATTTTATTTTATTTTTTTAATTTAATTTAATTTATTTTTTTTTTTATAATTATAATTATTATTTTTTTTTAATTTATTAACATTTTGTGCAAAATATTTGAAAAAAATGTATGTTAATACATTATATATTTTTTCCATTTCTTGTTTTGTTTTTATTTTTTTTTTATGCTTTATCTATTAATTTTTTATTAAAATTTTTTTTTTTCATATTAGTTTTATTTTATTTTAGCATTTACCCGACACCTTTTCCACATCTTCGCGTTTTGTGCTGGAACGTGCTTTCTTACATTCTTTCACCACTTCTTGCAACAGCTCGATCTCGTCCTTAATAAAATCTAATTCTTTTTCGACTTCATGACGTTGGTAAGCGGGTTCACGACCTGAAAAAGAGAGCCACAGTGAAAATATGCACAAATTCAACAACGCCCTTACCTTGTCTACGCCGTAACATTCTATACACATCGCGTATACCATCCAAAGCGCGATCCTTATTTAGTTCATTCGTTGCCACACAATCCTTAGCTTTGGCCAAAATGCGCTCCCAACGCAAGCACTCGCTACGTGCCTGATTATACGAACGTTCCAACTCAGCTAAGTCGTTCTTCAAGCCCAACACTGTTAGCGCCGCTTCATTGGTCACTTTCACCATACGCTTGCGCATCTCTTCGATTTCAAAGAATTTTTCCTGCTCCAAGCGTGAAATTTCAACTTGCGCCAACACTGCATTTAAACCCGAAAACACACAACATCAGCATTACAAAAAAAGGAATAAGCTCAGTAAACGAAACGAATTAAAAAGAAAAATACTTCAAAAAGCGAAAAGCACGTACTCAACGCATCACAGCGGTCCATGCAATCTTTCACCGAATCAAATATTTCTGACTTCTCAACCACTTCTTGTATGACCGTTTCATAAGGCTCCAGCTCGTCTACGGTTGCTTTAAGCACTTCACGAAATTCATCCAATTCCCAAATGGCACGCTTAAACTTTTCAATACCCTCCGCTAATTCTTCATGCAGTGCTAACTCTTCGGATACTTTCTTCTCGGCTATACGTTTTTTATCATCGCAATCCTTTATGAAACTATTCACTTCAATGAAGCGTTTACGTAGATTTGCTTGTATTTTGTAGAGTTTGCGTATGCGACTAGCATTACTGGCCGCTTGACGTTTTGAATTCTCGAGCATTTCTTCTTGCAGTCGCAGCATGGCAGAATGTTCACGTTCATTGCGTATGTAAAGCAATTCAATGGAGTCACCAGCCGAATCCCAATTTGGTGGTTTGCTAGGATTTTTTTTAAATTAAAGAAAAGGAAAATATAAATCCAAACGACTAAGTGGAAGATCGCTCCATCTGAGCTGGGCTACTGTTTCGAAAATGCGCTTTCGCAGCCAACTTTTTAAGAACGCCCAGTTTCCGAAGTATTTCCGACAACAAACTCATCACTGATACTGTATTTTTCCTAGGACTTCGGTTAGAAGAGATTAATGACCGCCTCGGAAATTTTTATACCGATTAAGCAGTTCAAGGTACTGTAAAACAACAGAGTGCTTTAGAAACAAATTCTAAGTTGGGCCATCTAAAGAAAGAGAGCGATTGAACAAGAGATCTACAACAGAATTGTGATATAAGCATGTTCAACCGTTTGTCAAGATAGAACATTTTCGAATCAGCAATCAAAATGTGATCATCTTCCATTCACACACCAAATCACGATAGCTTACACAAAATATGCATCCTGCTGCTTCGATTCGATGTAATCGCCGACTGCATTCTCGGGACTCAAATCCAAATTGCCGATTACATCAATTTTCGTTGTAGGCTTAAGACGTGGCATTATTCAGGGATTTTATATAAACGCTGCTAGGAAGTATAATTAAGACGGCTCTAGAATATAATCGTACCGGCAGACTGTTATTTTTTCCTTTTAAATTTTGTTTATTTCTGTCGCTGTGACAACTGGCTGAGTAGCTGGAGTTTCCATGATTGTTTTAGGTGATTGAAGTTTGGGGTTGTTCTTTTACTAAACAACGGGATCGGATTCATGTAACTGAGCCGACTTTATTATGTCACTAGTTCTCGTCCCAGAGTATACGATCCAAATAAACTAACGATTTTTTCCGTTTACAGTTTGTGAGGTCTGATATAGTAGCAATGTGTGGCATGGATCCTCTGGCCTATGCTGCGACCAGTATTCCCATCCTACAGTGAAGGAAACAGGAACATCAATCAATAGTATCTTCTTGGGGTAGGCCCTGGGGAAACTATACCTTTCGGGATCGACCAAAACTCACCTCATTCTTAAAATCGCCTTCATAGCTATCGAAATATAAAACTATATTTTTTTAACATTTTATTCCCTTTTAAATTTATTTTTTTTTTTTTAATGTAACGCTAGGTTAGGTTATGTGCAGCAGTTATACATAATTAAAATACACAAAATGAACGCATCTAAAACTTTTATTTTATATATAATTTTTTTTTTACTTTTTCAAGAATTAAACAATACTGAGAATAATTTTAGTGGATAGCGGTATTGCGTGTCGAGCGACGATATTTTACAATAACTTTTCCAAATACAACTGCAATTTTTTCAAGCCATACTGTGAATTTATTTTAAATTGCAAAAGATGAAAATATTCTGTTGAACTAGGGATGTTACGGAAGTTAATTTACCGGAACCGGAAACGTATTTTTTAAATATGCTTCATCAGAAATGAAATCTAAATATGTATTCAAATTTGCTTCATCGGAAGTGGAATATAATTTGCTTTATCGGAAGTGGAATAGAGTTTGCTTTATCAGAAGTGGAATATAATTTTTTTTTTTAATTCAGAAGTGGAATCGGAAGTGCAAAGGAAGTCGAGGAATGGTACAAAAGAAACATATAATTAAATGCTGCTTTTATATTCAAAATACATCTCGGGAAAATACATGTAAAACGTCGAAGGTGTATGTATGTGTGAAGACAGCAAGCAGCTCAAATCCCAGTTGAAAAAACTGCTGGCTACGGGTTTACTCGACCACCACGCCGAAGCTATGTTACCACAACAACGGCAACCATTTGCAACAGATACATTCCACTGAACGACTTCCGCCGTAGCGCGATACTAAAGATTCGAAATCGGAATCAGAAGGCCTAACCAACCGGGATCCAAGCTTCGTAACATCCCTATTTTGTTCCTATGTACAATGTACTTTACTATATATTATTTTTTAAATCAATTTTTTTTAATGTTTTTTATTATTTTTTTTTTTGCGCAAAAGATCTTCACTTCATTTTAAATGACCTTTTTATGCAATAAAATAGATCAATTTGGCATTTCATCCATATTTTTAATTCTATTTATTTTTTCATTTCGTCCATTTCAGCGTACCTAAATGCTTTGAAGTTTCAAGTCAACACTTTTTTATTTTTTTTTTTATTAATATTAATAAAATTTATAATAACCTGTTTTTCTAATTTTCCTCTCATTTAATTTAAATCTTTTAAATTTGCGAAGTTGAAAAATTTTGAAAGACCTTCTAAATATATGTATTTGCGCTTTTCTAAAATTCATTTAACTTTTCCTGAAATACATAACCTTTTTCTAAAAATACAGTTGAAAAAAGTCTAGTTTGGAGGAAAAAAATCAGCAATTTCAAACACAAAGTTTTTTCACTAATTATTTAAATTTTTTCAAATTTTTTTTTTTGTTCTTAACTTTTCTCAAAATCATGAAAAATTTTTTTAAATTACAAACTAACGTTAATCGTTAACGCTTTATTTTTCTAAGAAAATCCGTTGAGCGCGTTGCATGGAACCAAAAGAGAGAGCGTAGGGCGTGGTTGTATACATACACTATGAGGCGCCAAGCTAACTAACGGAATGAAATGTTGTTGGTATGCTTGTGATGTTTAGATCTATTTATAACTGTAAAAAGACAGTAGAGAGATTAGTTTTAATTACACTTTGAGGGTAGGGGTCAGTGTAAATGAATTTGTGAGAAAAAAATATTATAAAAAAATTGTTTGCTTAGTGTGAAAAAAATTGCGTATAAAGAAAAAATACAACTAAAAAAGGTTAAAAAAGTAAAAAGGCAAAAAGTAAGCTGCGGTAAAGTGGACGACATACGCCTGAGTTCAAGTACCGGATTAATACTGTTTCATATCCAGACTTAAGTCTGAGATACCTTACTGATGATGCGCACTCAGAGTTCACCATGTTCTTCGCGATAACTATAGATTTTTACGACGGCTCAAACAGTCGTTGATTATTCAGAAGGAGCAGAGATTATGATAGGCGCAGGTGCAATCACTGCCAACAAAGTATGGAGCACTCCCGAAAAGGGACTCCGTCCTAACAATCCTGCAGGAGCGAAAAGGAAGTCATAAAGGCCACCGCATGGGAGAGTTTGCGGATTTCATTGAAGAGTAAACATTTGATGAGATTTGGCACCTTGCCGTTTGATCCAGAGGTACATGTGCAGGTCCTGAAGCACATCTATGATACGTCTGTTGTCTCCCATCTTCAGCTCTGTCCGGTGAATACCGTTTTGCATACTTTAACACCACGCTGATGAGGAACGTCATCTTCCTCGAGAGACAAAGTTCTAGTTCTTTTTCTAGACAGAGTTCTAGTGTAGTTCTCTACTGTTGCCTTCGAATAGAGAATTACCCTAGTTATCTAACGTAAAGATTTGGTATATTTTTTACGAGAAGTGTATTCTATAAATTTATTGAGAAGATGTTTGACGGAATAAATAAAATATATTTTAGAGAAATCCACCCGCAATGCGATGCGAAAGAGAAGTCGAACTTGTGTCTAAACCGAAGTAAATTACACATATTTGAAGCGTTGTAAAAATAAACTCCCCACTTTTTTTATTTTTTATTAATAGATATTTATTAACTAAAAAGTTGTGTTTTCGCTTAAATAAACAAACAAAAATTACCATAAATTTTTCATTTTCATTTACTTTCTTTTGTTGCTGAGCACTTGTTGGCCAACTCTTTAGCATTTGTTTAACACTACACGTGAATTACATATTTTGATTTTATATAGGTTTTAGATTTATGTTTTAAATTTCTAGTTTTTTGTTTGTTTTAGTTAAAAAAAACATACTGTAAGCCAAGTAATTGGCGCAAGGGGAATGAAGTTTTCAAAAAATAACATACAACTGTTTCAAATACATAAAAAGTAGAAAATACAAAAACAAAAAAAAAAGAGAAAAAAATAACCAAAAGTTGAACTAAGTATGTAGTATGTACTAATGTACGTAAAAGCAATGATAAGACAACAAAGCACGTAATATGTAATTAAACAAACGAACAACTTGTAAATGTAATTTTAAATTGATAATTGTAATAATGGTAATGTATGTTTTATATAATAATTAATATTATTTATATTTATTATATATGTAGTTATACTTGTAATACATTTATGTATAATTGTATATCGCTTTAAATATATGCAAAATATATGCGGAACACACGCTTTAACGGTTTTTTTTTTTTGTTGTAGGTTTGTATGTAGTGAAATGTAGTGATTTCTCTCATTTAACTGCTACATGTACATGGGAAATTTAAATTTCGAATTTATACTATTTCGTATCTTCTTTTTTTTTGTTGCAAATTTTGTCGAATGTATGTGTTTTGGTTTTTTTAACGTAATGCATAAGTGTTTTGAGTTTTTATTGTTGTTCTTGGTTAGGTTGCAGTTCTTAAATTTTGTTTTACTTAGTTTTATTGTATATTTTTTGTGTTAATAAAATAGTGGTGTTGTTGTGTGTTGCATTTGTTGCCTACATTCCATAGCCGGGATAAGGCATATTTGGCGCATAACCAGGCGCCGCCGTATAATTTTGCGCATATTGTGGTGGTATGCCCATAGACGGTCCAGCGGTTATCATCAACTGTGGCTCCATTGTGATGATGCTCTTGTGTTCGACAGTTTCATCCTCTTTCTCTCGTTGCGCTTCGTTTTGTTCCAATTTATCCACTTTTGCTGTGTATTCGCGTATTACCTGAAATGGGTATTTGGTTGAGTGTTAATATTTAATATATATTTGTTTTAAGTTTTAACGAGCTCACGTCCAATTGATTACGTGCAATGTACAACAGCCAAAAAATCCCAGAGGGTTTATCATCGGTTTCTAAGGCGTTAGAATGTGCTGAATCTGAAGTCAGATTTTTCGGGTAATCCGCAGTTTTATCTCCAGAAATCGGTAGTAGTAAACATTTTTTTATATTTACTTAATAACTTACTATACCCCAATTTTTTGCACTACGGAACATCTGTATGATGCCAAATATAAAAACCAAAACTTAATTATGGTTCCTTGGCCCCAGAAAAATTGTTAAATAAAAAAAAATATTTTTTTTTACAACTATCGATCTCTTTGCAAACCATTCTCTGGAGAGAAAACCTAGGGTTACCCAAAAAATGTGACTTCATATTCAAAATCAGCGCACCCAAAAGCTTCAGAAACCGTCGAGAACCCGGTAGGATTTTAAAAAACTTCAATTTTGTTGTACAGTGTTATTATTCAATTATTATTTTTATTTTAAAGAAAGCAAAAAATAATTGTGATACTTGTCTAAAGTAATACTTCTTGAGAATAAACACTCACCTGTATCATATACGGCATAGCAAAGTCCATGATGTTGTGTTTCCATGCCAATTCTAGAATAACATCAGGCCGCAGCAAATCGTAGCACTGTAAAAGATTGTAATTTTAATTGTCGTGAATTTTCGTCATTTTTTTCATGCACTTTCGTCCCTTTTAGGCTGTTTTATTCCTCTCAGATTCCCTTTCATCTTCTCCCCTTTTCTCTTTCCTTCTAATTGGAATTTTTCTCTCACTTTCCAGTGCTCTATTTTTTATTCTTTAGCCTCTCCTCGTGTCCTCTTAACTTTCGATTACCCTTTCTTCCTATCAGAAGCCCATGTTTAAACTGAATTCCTAATTATATTTTTAATTCAAAACTGTGCTCCCAATTTTCTCCCTCAATTTTTTTCACTTATTATCTTTCTGACTCTATAGGTGAATCTTGCTCCCATTATCTTTATTTTACTCGCGCTATGCCGATCCTGTTTTCTACGCCGCTTTGTTATTTTCTCTTCTGTACACTTTTCTTTGCAATTGATTTATTGCCCCTCTCCACTCTCTTCTTTCTTCTATAGTTTTTGGGAAATCTTATTCGACGAACTCTTTAACTGTATTTCCAATTAATTTTACTCTTCCAAATTTGTGTTCCAATGTTTCTCTAAATATCTTTCCCACATTATCATTCTGCTTTTTCTATCCTTTCTTCCTCCCATTCTCTGTTTTACTCGCGCTATGGCGCTCTTATTTCCTACACTTGCCCTCTCTTTCTCATCATTCTCTTGAGAGACATTTTGTTTTTTCTATAAAACTTTAGGAATTTTTTTTGTGACGAATAATCTCAAAACCTAGTAAAGGGAGTTTCTCCAAATTTCAACAGTTTATTTTTCGCATAAGTCCCTTCCACATAGGCTATATTTGAAGCATCATCGCGAATAACGTTCTAAGTGTCAATTTTTTCAAAACCGGTTTTATTGCATATTACCTTTTGTATTGCTCTCCTGCATTGTTCAGATAACAAATTTTCTAAAATTTTGCACGCCTAACTGTAAAAATGTATTTATAAATAGTAGGGTAATGTAAAGTGACATACATCATTTTGCATAGAAGCGTCGAAAGTTATTCGAAAAGGCACTGGAAGATCATAAGGAAGGTGTAAAACTGATAATATGAAAGATATAAATCAAAAAGTGAAGGAGACAGTTGAAAGAAATAAATTAAAAAACGATGACTTTAGCGTTTTTTTGCTCTCTTGACAAAATCTGAACGTTATTCGCGATGATCCTTCATTTGTTCCCGCTATATGACTTTGTTTGTTTTTGGCACGAATGTTTAATGTTATAAAAACCCCGCCAGGCGCGCTGTAGTCGAGATATAAAAAAACCTTTTTATGGTAATATTGAGTACTCACTTGAAATAGACAGGCGGCAAAACAGTCGTGAGCATTACGTTCAAGGAACCAGCCCAAAAGTTCTTCAGCAATATCTTGTTTGCCCGATTCGGCCGCATACTCCATTGCATCCTTGTAGAGTTTATCCTTTTTACACAATTCGACGCTCTGCTTCCAGCGATTGTTGCCTAATAGAATTTAAGTCATATTAAGGATTTTAAATATATTCAAGCAAAAATCCAAAACTTAGCATTCTAGATTTCGAGAATATTCAAAAGTTTACAAACGTATGTTCCCCATTTAAAAACAGGGTTGCCTTTGCTCCTCAACCCGTACTCACCTTTGTACAAATAGGCAGCAATGCGTCGGAATTCGGTCAACTCGTGTTTCTCCAGTTTTTGTGCCAAAGCGATTGTGTCGAAATTATCGAATCCATCAATTGAATTACGTAATCCCTGATAATCTTCCTCCTCGATGAGTAGTCCATTAAGCGCTTCATTGATCGCCTTATTGTTGAGCGATTGTACCGATCGTAAATATGGTTTCACCAATTGTAGATGCCCGCTCTTTGAGAAGAAACTAACAGCACGTGTATGATCCATACGCGGTGCCAATACCAATAACATATCATTCAACAACAATGGTTTATAATCCAAATAAAATTGTATAGCTTTATAATAGAGTTCGATATTTGCCACTTTGGTAATAATATCCTTAAAGTGTCCCTCACGCCAAGCCTCCGTCGGATGTGCCATCATGGCTAGCACTGCATTATCGTACTCTTCATACTTGTCGTAGAGAAATACCAGTTCGGACCAAAGATGTGCCGATTCGGCAGCGCGCAACACTTTAGGTATGTTGACACGCGACCAGAACAGCTCAAGATGTTCACGCATTTTAGATGGTTTAAATTTCGAATAAAGTATAGCCAGCTCAGTAAACATGCCCATATGAGCGCGTTCCAAGCCCAAAGCAGACTCCAACAATGCAATCAACTCCTCAAAATAACCACGATCTTGATAATAATTGATTAAATCCTCTAATTCATCGGCGTGCACGACAATATGCAAGCCACACATTTGCGCTAGACGGAATTCTTCAGCATCGACACATGCAAAGCACACCTCCTTCCAGGTGCGTGTCGAATTTGCTTTACGTGCTGAATCAACAGCACCCTGAAACTCTTTCAAATACACCAATGTAATAGCGAGACGTGCAAAGTTGCTAACATTGTTGTACAACAACTTGGCAGCATCGTACATGCCATCGTTGAAGCAACGATCGCCAATCTTTTGTATATCTGCATGATTTGGTCCAGATATAAATTCTTCTAAATCAGCCAGGCGTCCAGTGCGTGCGTAGGCATAGATCAACTCGCTCTCAATGTACGATTCACGTGCCTTCTTGCGTGCCATTTGCAAATAGCGCACAAGGTCGTCCCATGAGTCGGCCTTAGAGGCAACGTCGACCACATCCATGTACGCGCTAGGATCGTCCGCTTTTATGTATGAGTCAATGGCCTCCTTTACGAGACCCTGTTGCAGTTGCGCCTTGGCGAGCTGTGACCAAACAGCCGGTTCATTGCAGCGCTCAGCAAACTCATAGGCGCGCTCCAAATTGTTCACTTGTTCAATAAGCACCTGTATAGCGGAGGTATTCACGTCGAACTTCTTAAAGATGGCGAACGCTTCCTCATACAACTGATTCGAAATAGCTATATTTGCAATATCGGGTGCATCGTAATTGTCCAAACGATTAATGTAATCCATTACGCGTGTACGATCTGCTTTGATAGCAGTCAAAATCAACAAGTTTTGCAAATTACGATGATCAGAGAATACTGATGAGTCCAATATGATTTTCTCAAGCAATTCAATCAATTCATTTGGTAGATCGGCGGTCATAAAGGCCTTCACCGTCACCGAGATATCATCTGGATCTTGTGTCTCGGAAAGGGCTGTCTGTACCACTTGATCAATTAGTTGGCGCTTGTAGGGGTTAGATTCGGAGAGTACTTCAACCCATAGAGCGGGATCACGACGACGCACCAAATAACGCGCTTCACTCTTAAACAACGAATTCTCATTGCACACAGCAATCAATTCACGATCACACTGACCGCGCTCGTAAGCAACACATGCCAAATGAGGATCACGTTTCTCGCAATAGCGTCCAACAACGCGACTATCGTAGTATTGATTTTCCTTGAGGAAACGTTCAGGATTATTATTCGAATCGATGTAGATTTTAGCGAGCGCATTGTGAGTGGCGGGCTCAACACAACCGTCATGCACGCGCGATTCCAACCAAGGCAACAACAATTTCAAGCGATTACGCTTTTCCACCTCAGCGACAAGTTCATCAGTCGAGAACTGGCCCTTTACGACAAGTATCAGATTTTTGATAATATCCTCAGAGCAATCGACATCCAAGAGGCCTCCAACGACGACCGGTAAACGTGATGGATTCACCTTTTGCACATAAATCTCAATATATTTTTGCAAATTATTGCGATACAAGTAGAGCACCAAATCATGTACAAAATCGAAACGATCGCAAACGATAATTAGGGGCAATTGATCGGTTAGTTTGGCTTCCTTCAAGAAATTCTTCACGCGTTCAGCATTATAGCAATTGGATTCACGACAAATGCGCTCAACTTCCTTGATTTGATTGGTCTTGCATGCGGCTTGTATGTACTTAAAATGCACCTCCGGATCCTGTGAATAGTTAACAATCGAGCCAAGGAAATAGAAGAGTCCCTCATACGACTTGAAACTCTCGAAGAGATCGATCAATGCTTTGGTGGTTAATTGTTCATGATATTTTGTAGCGATTTGCACGCAAATTTGCAAGTTTTGACGTATATTTGCGGTCAACATAGCTTTCAAGCATTCCAAAGAATCCTCGACAGACAATGTACCGAAGTAGCTAACCAACCAATCGGCATTCAACAAATGCGTATGCACAACAGCGCGTTTAATGTCATACAAATCGGTGTAATGTTCCAATGCGCGCTGCAGCAGACCAGCTTTCTCGCAAAGCTGTGCGATGTGCGCACGATCGTAATGCGTAAACATGGCGTTGCCGAGTATGGCATCGGCAACTTGCGGCGCTGAAATCAAATTCATTTCGAGTAAACGTGTCTGCAATGCGCCCTCGTTTGGACGATTATGCTTGAGTGCATCGAGCAAGAATGCAGTGCACTGCTGCACCATTGAATGTTCCATAAAGATATCAACAATTTGATTTATATCGGCAAGCGGCTCCTCCTCCTCGGCAACTAGCATTGAAGCGAAACCAGCGCCCTGTTCAGGATTAGTGCGCATCACTGAACGTAAAAGGAATATATAATCGGGCGTGTAGTTGACTTTCTTAGCGTACAGCACAATCTTTTGGAATTGTCCAGTTTCGGCGAAACATTGTATTACCTTATTGGGCACATTGGCACGCAAGTAAATCGAGAGCGCTAGTGTCAAATCAGATGCTTTCACCAAGTCGCCCAATTCTTCGCTGCATTCGAGTTTCTCTTCTTTCAACCATTTCTCGCACAGTTGCTTCTTGCCTTGCACCAGCACCGGGCGACACAATTCCAGCGACTCATATTTATTCAACTTGCCTTGATCCAGCAGTATGCCAAAGTATTGCAGCAAAGGTGGTGTTGTTGAACCAGCAGGTGATTGCACTTGCTGGAAACGTTGTATTGTTTGTGGTGTACGCAATATGCCCTTTGGTGCTAATGCTGCCACCTTAGCTGCCTCCGCATATTGACCCGCAGTGAAGAGCTTATTAAATTTACGCACAAAAAGATCCTCAGCGCCTGAAAGATTATTGCGCACAGCCATGCGTAATGCCAAATCCGGATTTTGCAATACCGTATTGATGTATGGTATAATTTGTTCTTCATCGACGGTAACAGAAAGCACTTGACCCTTGCGATTTACGCCAATAATGCCGCCACTGGCCTCATGCGGTGCTGTCACAAAGATCGTATCAGCTGAGATACGATTCATGTAGATGCACGTGGCTGTCTCCATGTCATACAAATGAATATAGCCATATTTGGTAATCAAATAAATGGTATCATATTTGGCAGAAACTTGCATGGCGACAGGGAAATCGCTTTGTGCCTCGGGCGGGAAGAAAACATCCACCGATTTTTTGGGGAACGGCTGATTACCCGCTGGTGCAGCACCTACCTCAATAATGTGCAATTTACCACCGCTAGCGGTGCGCACAGCAAAGCAGAAAAGGGTCGAGGGTTCTTTGTTGCCCTCCATCTTAAAGCTGGCGAATGATGCGGCGTGTCCTAAGTAGTGGAGAGTGAAAAATTTAACCTATTTACAGAGATGCCACGCATGCTTCACAACTCACCTTCAATGGCTTGCGACACTTTGCGCTCGACCGAGTATAACTGCATAGCACCTGCAACACGATTTGGCAATGCCGAAATACCAACCAACAACAACCATTGTTGCGATGGATTGCAACGATAATTGATAATTTGACAACCATTCAATGATGAATGACGATCAAACATTTTTTGTGGAGTTGAGTCGCCCTCCATTGACCAATGATAGACCGAGGTTTCGGTAACCAAAGCCAAGGTGTTCAAGGAAATCCATTTCCAGAAGACAACATCTTCGGTCATGGCGTGTGCCTTCATTTTCGATTTCATTTCGATATTGAAGATTTGCAAAGTCTTTTGAGCTGCAGTAAGGAAAAGTAAAATTATTTAAAAATTTCTGATTACTGAAGAAAAAGGTTCTAACCTTTGAGTGCAATAACTTTGCTGGCTGGATTCATGATTGCCGAATCGGCTGAGATGGGACGCCTTGTCGGATTGCTGACATCATTCATGTCGATGATAACCACTTGTGCGGTATCGTTAACCTTTTCACGCACACAAATGAATTTGTCAGACTCCATGGTGAGAGTGCTGAACGATATCGAATTGAGATTGATGCCGACATTTGTGAGCTGAAAGAGAAGGAAATAGTAAATTTAATAAAGAAATCGCGGTAGAGTTCACACCCATAAAACAAAAAGATTGAAAATGTTTACAGTTAAAAAATGTATAAAAAAATATTTAGCAAAATAAAAATATATAAATATATTATAACGGTTTAAAGGAATTTAAATATAAAAAAATTAATACAAATAAATAATTTAAAAGAATATACAAAAAAAAATAAAAACAAAAACCAGAAAAATGTAAAAAAAATAAATAAACAAAAAAATAAATCAAACTAATAATTTCATTATTACAAAATTATATATAAAAATATTTATAAAAAAATATTTTATACAAAATTAAAGTATACAAAAAGAATAAAAATAAGAAAAAAAAAAAACAATTAAAAAATTATTAATTAAAAAAAAATATATAAAAAAAATTAAAAAAGAATTTGGGACAAAACAAGAACAATGTAAAGAAAAAAACAATGTAAAAAAAAAAAAACAATGTAAAAAAACAAAAAACAATTTAAAAAAAAATATATAAAGGAATAAAAAAAACAAAAAATATATAAAAAAAAACAAAAATATTGAAAAATGTATAAAAAAAATTAATTAATATCGAAAAAAATTAAATAAATATAGGAACTAAAAAAAAAAAAACAAAATGTAAAAAAAGTAAAAAAAAAATTAAATCAAATTAATAATCTCATTAATATAAATTTAGTCGATTTTGGAATAGCATACATATGTATGGGATTAGATACTTCAGAGAAGGAGGTACGTTCGTGTAAATTTTCAAACCGAAATTCACCGTGGTTCACCAGATATGACGTTTTGAGTTTTATTTTGAGCAAGTATGATGGTATTTGGGACATTCCAGTCAAAACAGGAAAAGTACCAAATTTCTAAAATGCCATAAACTCTCACTGCTCTGACAGAACTTTACAATAAAGGTGTTTTTATTATCACGGGTTAGGGGTAACTAGTTGCATTTTTAGGAAACTCATCGATAAAACTGAAAAAACTTAAAAATTGTATCAAGAAAAAACAGGAAAATGTCCCAGGAGTCACACTCTTTAACCTTTGTAAAAAGTTCCTAAAAGCTAATACTGATCTTATTTTTTAAAGAATATGGTACTATGTAGTATGAACTTTCGAAGACTAAGCTCTAGAGTCAAATGTCCCAGGAGTCACGATGCAATGTCCCATTTGTAAAATTGTTTTGCGCTGTTTAGAGCATTATGATTTTTTTAGTCGAAATAATGGAGAATAATTATTATTTTCCGTCTCTGATAAAAACTAAATATAAAGTAAAAATAAAAAACAAGAACTAAAACCAATATAAAAAAAATTAAAAAAAAAAAAAATTAAAAATTAATTTTAATTTAAAAAAATGCAAATATAGTAAGAAATTACAGTTCAACAAAATTAGATAGAACTAGGAACTAAAAAAATATAAAATTTTAAAAAATCTTAGAACAAAATAAATTTACGAACATTGCCACGAGAAACGCTTGATCTCAATTACATACAAACTTATGCAAGTGATAGTGAATTGCAATTGCTATTTTTGAAATTTTTTTGTAAACAAAAGTGATTTCAAGTTGAAGGCCAAAACCGTGCCCATCTACGCCAGGCGTCTCTAAATCAAGGCGCCAAAAGGGGTAAGAAATGCAAATGCGCAGACGAGAACGAAATAAAGCGAAAGAATGATAAAATTAAACAAAAACAAGTAAGGAAAGCTGCCTTCGGCTATGCCGAAGGTTAAATACCTTTCATGAATAAGCGTCACGATTTTCACCGTTTGATCCCAGTACAGCCTGTGTGAATTTAACTTAAGCTCATACCGAAATTATCGGAAGTATCGATTACATAGGGGCGATGTGTTATATTGGTCCAATCTCATTGAATTTTAACATCGACATTCCACATTCTAAAATAGCAATAGTTACGACATTTCACGTTCCTACCTATATAATTACTGGAGTTATCTACCAAAATCCGTTTATCGGAACAATCGATTGTATGGGGGCTATGTGAAATATTTATCCCATCTCGATGATTTTTAACATCGATATTTCACATATAAAAATAGCGATACCTCCAAAACTGCACGTTCCTTCCTCTTTAATTACAGGAGTTATCTATCAAAATCCGTTTATCGGAACAATCGATTGTATGGGGACTATGTGAAATATTTATCCCATCTCGATGATTTTCAACATCGATATTTCTCATATAAAAATAGCGATACCTCCAAAACTGCACGTTCCTACCTCTTTAATAACAGGAGTTATAGCCCAAAATCCGTTTATCGGAACAATCGATTGTATGGGGCTATGTGAAATATTTATCCCATCTCGATGATTTTCAGCACCGATATTTCACATATAAAAATAGCAATACCGCCAAAATTACACGTTCCTACCTCTTTAATTTCGGTATACTTATTGATGGGTCTATCTCTTCTTCTTCACATACAGTTGTGCTCATACAATTAGGCCACTCGTATGACCAAACCAACGTGGCATGGTAATTCATTAAAACAAGGCAAATTAAAACTACAATTACCATTTTAAGATAGGAAATTAGTTTTATTTAATTGATTAACTTACAAATATGCAACAAAGTACGCATTAAAAAATAAAAATAAAAATATCTTCATGATAATGAAATTTCAGTGCTCATATGATTAAGCCACCTTTAAGAAAGTGATATTAATTAAAAGAAATTTGACATTAACGTGTCAAAAACTTACCGTTGCTAGATTAATATTTGGTTGGAAAACCCTTTTTCAAAATAACTTCCCTACAGCGACTGCTCATTGTTCGGACTAATGTCTTGCATTGGTCCGGTGTAATTTTACCCCATTCCTCCTGTATCAATTCCCACAATGTTGCTTTATTACACGGTTTTCTAGCAGAAACTGCCCTTTTAATAATGCCCCACAAATTTTCAATAGGATTCAAGTCGGGGCTTTGAGCCGGCCACTCCAAACACTTTATTTTCTTTGCCGAAAACCAGTCCTTAACTACCCTGGAACAGTGCTTGGGGTCGTTATCTTGCTGAAAAATCCAAGCTAACGGAAGATCATCAGCGTAGTCCCCATCCAAATGCTCCGCAATGATATCTCTATACATAACACCTGTCATTTTTCCATCTATTTTAACAATTGGGCCTACGCCAGATGTAGTGAAACATCCCCACACCATTACAGAAGACCCTCCGTGTTTCACAGTCTTCTTAGTATACCTTGGGTTCAACTCAGTTAATGGGGGACGCCTTACATAGGGTCTGCCATCATTTCCAAAGACATTGAAATTGGATTCATCGCTCCATACCACTAGATCCCAGAATTTTGCGTCTTTCTGTTGGTGTTGCTTGGCAAAGCTGAGTCTTCTTGCAATATTTTTTTTGGACACGTTAGGTTTCTTTCGTGCGATTCGCCCATTTAAGGAATTTTCTTTTAAACGTCGCCGGATGGTTTGCGCTGAAACTTTTACGCCATGGTTCTCTTCCATTCGAGTCCTTATTTCAGTAGAAGTCAAAAAAGGATCCACCTTACTTATGCGAACAATTTGTCTGTCATCGTAACACGTGGTCATTCTCGGCTTTATACGTGGCAAATTCTCAAAAGTCTTCTTTGTTTTGAAGTATTTGAGTGCATTCTTAACTCTTCCTCTCGAAAAAGTCAGAAGCTCTGCTACTTTTGTGACGTTTTTATGCTTTTGAAAGCATTCCCAAATAATTTTTGTTTCCTGTGGAGTTGAACTTTTATTTTTCCCCATACCTACGAAAAAATTACTTAAATTATTCGAAAACCTGTTCAAAATAACTTAAAAGTGACTACCTTGTGCTTTACTTTTATAACTTTTATAATTAATTATCAGTTTCTTTACTTAACCTCCACTGGCTTAATTCTGTGAGCACATGTGGCTTTACGTATTTTGATACAATTCAAAACTTTACCCAAATTCATTGATAACTTTTGTTTTTTTTTGTTTCCTTATTTTCGTCATAGGTAACAGTTCTTAATTTTATTACCGTTCTACGAATGCGTAGTTTATATATGTTTTGTTTTGTTAAATCCACATGCTCTATGTAGTGGCCTAATGAGCACAACTGTACTTACAAACATCGGACCAAAGTTATAATACCATTTCATGTTCATGAAAGGCATAAAAAAAGAATAAAAAAATTGATAAAAAAATAAAAATAATAAAAACATAAATTTGATCAAATTGCGCCCTGCCTTTGTTGTCTTGTATTGTTAAACAATATGCATATTTCAGTTATAAAATCAAATGTGAACATATTTTTTAAGTTCAATAAACTTTTAATCAAAATTTTGGCCGATAGAGAAGTGCATTTTCTTACATTTCGTTGTTGACAAGCAAAAACAACTGTTAGTCATTCACGTGATAAGACACAAAGAGATGCCGAGTTCGCAAAAATTTTAAATAAATTTCAGCCTAATCTACGCAGCAATTCTCTTTCTTTCAGCTTGCATAGCAGCACAAATAAGTAAACAAAAAATTAATTGAATTAAAATAATCGTTTTTGGTGTAATTTTTTGTTGGAATGCGAAATTTATTATTTTTATCAGAGACGGAAAACAATTATTATTATTCATTATTTCGACTAAAAAAATCTGAATGTTCTAAACAATTAAAAAATCGACTATAACTATTGAAGAAGGGGTATGAAAGTAAGACGACAAATGAATGTCATGTTATATGTGATTTCATCATTTATCCAGGTGACATTAATTAATTAATTAGTTAACTATTTTATCCAATCGACGTCATACATTTATACCCTTTTTCCAACATTTATAGTCGATTTATATGATTACCTTTGTATTAGGGATCCCGCGATTGTTCCGCAAATTTTTTTTTTTTTTTGCCACAAAAAGAAAAAATCTGTGAAACGGAATACAACACAGACGCTGAGAGGCAATACAGGGCGCTCTTACCTCTTGAGTGTATCAGTTATTAGAGAGTTAACATATGTGAGAACACGAACGAAGGTCAATTGTCGATGGTCTCACTTGTGCACTTCTCTTATTTTATTAGGACTTTTGTCGATATCTCAAAAACCATTCCCTTTCCCAAAAACCTTTTAATACAACATCCTCCGCATTTGTAATACGAACATTTTAAAACAAGAGTTATCAAAATCGTTAAAGTATCCACTTAGTTAGAGGGATACGAACAAAAATACAACTTTATTTTATATAATAGACTAGCACATGTCTGAACTATTCTCAGGCTAAAAGAAATTCGGAAAATACGAAAACACATAAAAGGCCTAATAATTGCATAAAAACTGAATATTGTTAGCGAGCAGTAGAGCGAAGAATGAAAGTACGACTGTAACAAACAGAAAGCAAAAATTTCTGGTAACTGATTTGAATAAATACAAAACATACATACTTAAATATGTTAGTGATGTTACGGATGAGAGCAGAATCAATCGAATCATTATAGCTTCGATTGCAAACAGTCGGAAAAGCAACCGGAATCAGAAGATTAAATCATGATTCACACGCAGGCATTGCAATCAAAGCTTCAGTACATTGCTTATCTACACAAATTTAACGGTAACACTTGTAATAACAAAATACTAAGTACAAGTTATGCAACGAATCGTTACAACAAACGAACAAGTATACTCCCATTTAGTAGGTGTCGTTCATATGAGTATAGTAGGTCAACTATTGATATACAGTCGGTGTCGAAAGAAAATGTACACCATAAAATTGAAATAGCTACCAAAATTTACTTTTTTTGAATAAATTTTATGAAAGTATACGTAAAAATGCAGTACATATATATTTTTACAATTTATCCAAGAACTTTGTGCAAACTCAGAAAAAAATTTTAAGGTTTGCGGTTGCCACCAATCTGACTTTTGATTTGTCTTCAAACTATCTCGGGAACCTATTGGCCGATTTGCACGAAATTTGGCATACATACATTAGAGAAAAAAAAAGTTGAAAATGAATGAGGTTTTCAAAAAAAAAAAATTTTAATTTTTTTGTCACCCTGTCAAAACAGCGAAATTTGTTTTTTTCTATAATTTCTATATTTTACGTTCGATTTTCTAAAGTAATACAGTTTTAGAATGGTATTCGCCAAGGCTATATTTCATTCATAGAAGCTTTTAGCCCATCATGCCCAGTTCAGCTTTTATTCTATTTTTTACTAAAACCAACACCCTGTATTTGAAAAAAAAAAAATTGTTTCCTGAAAACTAAGAAAAAAAGAATATTTATCTGCATATAACGAGGAAATACATCAATGTAATGCATTTATGCTAAATCTTTCCTTGACTCTAATTTGCTGTAACGTTCTCGGCTACTTAGTTTAGCGAATATATAACTTAGGCGTTCCTCGTCGACTACTTCTGTCACGTAGTAAGTGATACAAATCGCTCGGTATTTTGAGAATGACATAGAAAATCTAAGGCTATATTTACTTTATTAAAAAAATTATTTTTATACAGGGTGTTGGTTTTAAATAAATTTGGATAAAAGCTAAAGTTGGTGTCGCAGGTTAATGGATTATATGGACGAAATATGATACGGGTTAAAACCTTTACAACAATATATTGCTGTTTGAAATCAAAGATAAAATAGAAGAGTTATAAGCAAAAAACGAATTTCGCTGTTTTTACAGGGTGCCGAAAATTTTTTTTTTCCATTTTTGAAATCACCAACAAGTAAACATTCGACCCTGGGGGGAACATTTTAAACTTTTTTTTGGCGATACGTTCTAACATACATACATAGATCGTATGCTTCATTCAAAGATTTGGCTCTTGGGTGTTGCCACTTCGGGCTGTTTACCCGCCTGCCACCTATTTAAATTTTGGATATGCATATATTAAGCAAGATATGCCAATATAGGTATCAAATGAAAGGTATTTTCCGCCGCAATTTTTTTCGTACAAAATCAATATGTATGTAACAGCTTTTTCGCTCTTCTGAAAAATTGTCAAATCTAAAAAAAGTTGTTTTGTCAAAATTCCAGATTTATTCCGGCCAAAGTTTTTTTGTTGAAGTTTTTTTATTCATGCAGTTAAAAGTTCTCTAAACTGACTAAATTCCAATTGACCCTTTTTCAAATCCAAGTGAATAAATGTGTTTCAAAATCACCTTTAATTTTTGTGTAAAAGTGTCGAAAAAATGAATTAGCAAAAAGTCCCAAATGTTAACAAAAACATGATTAAAGCAATACAAAATGCATTAAAATTAACAAATCCACGAAGAAAAAAAAATCATAAAACGAAACCAATTGTATTATGCGTGTACTCATTTTCCAAAATTGCTTAACAATTTAATTATGAAACAACAACAAATACAAAAAGAAACGCCTCTAATCGCAACTGACCGGTTTGCAATATCGTGAAGGCTAGAGAGGGAGTACATAAACAAAAAATCAAGAAAGCAAGAAAATATATTTTGTTGTGTAAAATCGAACAGAAAGACTTTTCTGTAATGTAAATATGTATTACAACAGCAGCATTGATTGAGCTAAGAGTTGAAGGTAAAATTGAGGAAAATTTGTTAATGCCCAGAAAAAAAATAAAATAAAAATTGCTAAGCACTATGCAATAGTTGAGCAACAATTGACAGCAAAGTACAAAATGAACTTCAAAAAACAACAACAACCGCGAATTATTAAAGCTAACTTTGTACATAAAACCATAGGTAGCTACACACATACATACATGCTTGATAGGAATGAGTAAGCACGCCTTGTAAAACCTCAACAACGAAGCTACTAATCAACGAACCGGTTCAAGAAGCTAACGACAAAATGGAAATCCAAAAAACACAAAGTTAGTGAGATGTATAAACAGAATTTTTCTTTTTAAGAAATTTTGGTGCAAAGACACATAGGCGAACGAGTTGATTTTGGGGCGTATCTCGACAAGTGAGAACATGTGATGATAGCAAGAGCAAAACACATCCAAAGCAGAGTTTCAACAATTAGCTAAAGAAGATTTAAACCATAAACTAGAAATAGCAGATTTTAGTAAAGAAAAGTCTAAGCAAATTAAATCAAAAACGTGAAGTAACCAGATAGCAGTCATGCTTGAAAGCCAACATTGTCGTTTACCTTTAAATGCCATCAAGCGATGAGTCATATCTTTCACTATGCGAATATGCATACACATATTTACAGACTTTCGCTCACAGTTGGTGCATTCCATGTCAAATGATTTTAATTGATCTCTTTCGATTTGAAATTAAGTTTTTCAAGTAATAAACTTTCAAAAATTTCTTTTCTGTTTATAAATTTATCTTTTCAATATTTTGCAAAATAATGCATCTTTAAAAACTCTGGCACCTCCGAATAGGGCACATATGTACATAAAAATAAATACACAAAAATAAAATATAAAACAATTTTATTCCAAAATTAAAATTTTTTTTTTTTTTTTTGGAAAGATTTTATAATTTTTTTTTTTTTTTCTCCCAAAAAATAAATTGTATACCCTCATTGAAAGTGACAGAGTTTTCTTAATAAACAATTTCCGAAATATTTGGGCAATTCACAAGAGGTGTCGTATTCGTCTATCGTTGTATGTTTCCACGGTTTCCAATTTAAATTTTTTGAAAAATGGAGAAATAGTACGAAATACTAGAGGTTGTGAATTAATTAATTTACTTTTTCTCATTTTAGTTTACGTTTTCTCATTTTTGGGTGGAAAAGGTTTAGTAGTTGTGAATTGCGTAATTGTAAAAATAAAACTTGAAAGAGAAACTGAAATTTTCAATTTTCCATATTTTTGAAATAAAAAAAAAAAAATAAAAAAAACCGTCGGCAGAACTTTGTTTTGTGATAATGGAAACTCCCCACCAAAATTCAACCATTTTACGATTTGAGATGGTATGACCCACATAAATATGTATGTATCTATATTGAATGACAGCAATAGGCATTGAGAAGCTCCCAAAGCATAACGTTACAAAGTCGAAACTTAGTGGATTTATATTAGGCCGAATCAAAAAAAAAAATTAATTAAGGCATATACTCAAGCCTGAGTTTCAGCATCACAAAAAAAAAGAAAAAAAAAAAACAAGCTTCCAAAATGTAATATCGACGTTTGAGTGAAAGATGGTTCTATCTTAGCTAACCATTGAATTTGATTGAACAATGCCGGGGTGTAAAAGTAGGTCGCCTCCCAGTTGGTGCACCCTGGGTAACGCTAAATGACCTACATAGCCTACACGGCTAGTTTCTTGTATTGCCGGTTCTACGAGAACGGTACCAGTACTTGTGCTGTACCCATCGTGCCGAAACGACCCGGGCCGTTTTCTTATATCGACCCGGCCAAGAGCAATACACTCGGGGTGACCCTGTCTGACATTTAGGCAGGGCTACACCTCGCTACAACAACAACAACAACAACAACAACAACAACAACAACAACAACAACAACAACATTGAACAATGCCCTACCACAGAAAGATCTACAAAAGCGGCTCCTTGCATATGCTTCTGGATGCAACCCGTGTTTATCATTTTCTCCTCTCCATTTTTACGGTTCATTTAAAAACTTTGGTACAGCCTATTGTTAATACATTTACAAGTATATCTAATAAGCAAGCCGGCGGCCGGTTGCGCCAGTCACCGACACGCTCGAAGGCCACGATTTTCCTCTCGTTTTATTTGCTCAGCTGGAAAGTGCTCCCATTTCAATTTGATGTTTTTATCAAACAGCAAGCAGTTCATAGTAAGATTTTTGGATGTAGTACAAACAGAATTATGTATGTATGTGAACGGACCTATACATTAATTCAATGAAAATGAAACTGTGATTTCTTATCAGTCCAAGAATGGAATTAAATATGTACATATGTATGAAGTCTTGATATAAAACTGCATATATTTTTAGCTTCATAGGCTGATAGCGAAGTTGATGATTTAAACGGGGTTATATTAAAACGATAGCCCTTGCAGAGCATATATTTGGTATGCTGGGATGAGTTTGATATTATTATAATATCAAATTAAACTTGAGCCTAAGTGACTCGAGTTTCCCTTTGGCAGATTCATGATTCACACGCAGGGACTTGAAATAAGCATCCGTTACAACAGCAACATCACCAACAACAACACCTACAAGCATTCAGCGAATTTTTGTGGATTTCGTTTAGAACCCGCCTATAATTCTCATCTCGAAGAGTATCAGCGTAAGGCATATGACTGTCTGAGTGTAGGTTAATGTCATTTGACTTCATAACCTACACTTTTCAATGAAATCGGTAAACGCTCCCTCTTTAGTTGGGTTGTACCGAAAAAAATACTCCACAAAGGTTTGGTGGAGTGTTACGGCATGAACCTTACGCCGGGTATATTCTAAGCTCCTGGCCAGCTGTGATTAGCTTTCCTCTCGGTAGAGAAGATACCTTTTTAAGAGCCGTGAGAAGATATTCCGTGGAAGTTCTGATTATGATTTTTTTACAGACTTGTAACTTCCTTCATATGGTGTCGTTTGGACAATTTTAATAGTATCTACTCAATCAAAGTACCTCTCATACAATCATACATACCTAAAAAAGTGCAAAACAAAAGATGTTTAAAATTACCAAAAACTTTTAACCTAGTGCTTACCTGTAAATGCTCCTGGAAGCGTATTGGCAAAACCTGCGTCATTTTGATGCGCCTACAATGGACTCCAACACAGCTGACAGCAATAAATTATGCACTGCAAATGGCAATGCAAGCAAACTTGTGCTTTTGTTGACTGCTGTTAACTTGCTATATATTTTTTTTGTTAATAAAGATTGTTCAGGTGATTTGCTGCTAAGAACCGCAATGTGTATTAATTCTTTCCTTCGTTCGTTGTTTAGCTCTTCTTTCGTTTTCGCTGCTCTAGATATGACTTTTTATTTGCGTAATTGCTTAGCACTTTTTACTTTGTTTAAACTATTGCTTTCAAGTGAAATGGCTGCTGTTGAGAAAAAAACGCAGCGGAAATGAGTAACCATGAAAGAAATAAAAGAAAAGGCATTTTTGGTAAAAGAATTTAGTGCTACTGATGCTTAATTATAATTTTTTTAATTTTTTTCTATTTAACCAAAAATTTAAATTACTTTTAAAAAGTTGTGCAGTTTCTCAGGACACTGAAATTTCAATGAAAATAGATCAAATTTAACTAAATTTTAGCTTAGTTGGTAATTAATAAAAGTTCAAGTAGGTATAAAGCGGGTAGATTGCGGAAACACCTCGGATTCAATGTGAAACGTCACCGCCTCTTAAAAAAACGTTTGCATATCAGCAAAGTCCGATCAAATTAAGCCTTCAAATTCATTATCTTCACATTGTGCAGCACATATAAACTAAATTGTACCAAATTCATTGCATTACTTTATTATAAAAATTAACACACTTTAACATTTCCAATTGTTAAAAAAATAATGTAAAAATTAGCGGTTCTACTGCTACTCCTCTGTAATCGCACTCGTTCGCCGTCGTTTTTTGCCGTTTTTGACCGCAGCACAAAAACAAGAAAGCGCAACACTGACAGCTGCTGCCAGCGATATGTGTTTTGTGTGGAGAGTGTGAAATGCAATGAAAGAGAGGTGAATTGAAAATTTGGCGTGTTGAGTATGATCTAATCGGCGAAATATGCAGATTTTCTTGTTTGTACAAGCAAAATTCATTTAAAAAAAATATACTTGAATAAAAACACAAACCAAACAAATGCATTTCCTTACACTTCGATCATGCATTTGTCCCATAGCCCTTCTGCTACCTAGGATGCAATGTAAAAAAAAATTACCACGTATGCCACATAAACAAAAAGCATATAAAGCACGGCGAAAATAAATGTGAATAAATTTTCAACCGCCCACCGTCGCTGAGTGCAATAAACATATACGTTACAACGTTGGCTCCAATAGCCCCATACGACAGTTAGAATGAGATGGCAAGTTACATGTTTAACTACTTCAAATGATAGTCACTTTTTTCGCTGTGCTCCCCTGCCTTTTGCGTCTTCTACCCCTTCCCCAGACACCACTGAAAAATTTCCACTTTTCCTTTTCGTCAAATTAGTAGGCACATAAAAGTTTGTACTTTTTTCAACACAAATACACGTCTTTTTTTGTGTATTTCATATGCTGCACTATTACCATTTATTGTTGTAGCGTTTATTGTTTTTTATTTGGTTAAATTCGCATTTATAATTCACTTAAATTGCACTTAAAACGCGTTTAACCATATTGATTTCTCCACTACCGAGAAGCGAAAATGACAAGAAAAATTCTAATTCGCTGTGAGACGAATAGCTATGGTGAATATGTTCTTAGTACTGTTCGATTTACGATCAAATTTTGTTTTTGAGGAATTTGCGAGAAGTTAAGGCTGTTTTACATGAGTCGATTTCCTATTATATTTTTTGACGTTCGACTGCTCGGACAAATTGCGATTTAAGCGGGCTACTGACCTGCCAAGAAATGTCAAACTCCATATAAAAAAACGCTCAAGAAATGGTCAAGAACTGTTTTCACACGTCAAAGTTTCTTGAGCCAATACTCAGCTCATAAGAAAAAATACTACTATTTTCGATGGTTGGCAACGCCGGTTTACCTCAAGAAATAAATATGCTCGTATATATTTCTTGAGGTAAACGTGCAGATTCACGGCAAAGATGAGTATATACTTCGCTACACATGTTTTATACATTTTTATAATAGTAATCTGCAATTAAATGGAAAATGCCGTAAACGTCAAAATTTCTTGACCAGGCATAAGAAATATATGCTCGTTTTTTTCTTGAGGCATTTCTTGGCAGGTGAGTAGCCCGCTTTACGAAGTTGAACGACAAAAAATCGACCAATGTAATAGTACATTTACACCGCACCAAATTTGGTAAATTTGGCGAAAAATTTGCAAATTTGGCGCTTTTTTTTATACAAATCTCATTTTCCAAATTTGCAATTCTGCCTGTGTTCCACATTTAAGCGGGCTACTCACCTGCCAAGAAATGCCTCAAGAAAAAAACGAGCATATATTTCTTGTGCCTGGTCAAGAAATTTTGACGTTTACCAAATTTTCCATTTTTTTGCAAATTACTCTTATAAAAATGTATAAGACATGTTAAGTGAAATATGTACTCACCTTTGCCGTGAATCTGCACGTTTACCTCAAGAAATATATACGAGCTTATTTATTTCTTGAGGTAAACCGGCATTGCCAACTATCGAAAAGTGCTGTATTTTTTCTTATGAACTGAGTATTGGCTCAAGAAAATTTGACGTGTGAAAACAGTTCTTGACCATTTCTTGAGCGTTTTTTTATATGGAATTTGACATTTCTTGGCAGGTGAGTAGCCCGCTTTAGAATTGCCCAGCAAGAACCTTAATGGGTAATTAACGTGTGAAAACTTTTGCATTATGCACAGTTCTAAATAACAATTTCAACTATTTTTTTTATGATATTGGACCAGTTCCACTAAGAAAACAGAGAAGCCTTCTTGATTCTTCATTTATTATTACTCTACATGTGTTTAAAACATCAAGGTGGTGCATTTTCTTTCGGTGGCTTTGTATTCTGGTAGAAAATTCTTGCAGGGAAGGTGAAGCCAAATGCAAACTTGCCAGTGTAAACAGGTTCGAAATGACACATTCAAATTCGTATAAATGTACTATTAGGGTCCACGTTTAATATGTATCGCGATCAAAAAGCGTCTTTCCCTGCAAAAATCTTTGGATTATGTGTTCCAATTTTTTGATATTGGAGTACTCCAATAGTAATCCTTTGTATACTTCATCGGACCACCTTCGGCTTTTTGAAAGTCGATCATTGCTCGTGCCTTATCGACGAAAATCACGACACTATCGCTCTGGCAATATATACTCCAAGGAGTAGCAACATTGGAGTAGATTGCAAAGTACTCTGACTGTAGGTACTCCATGGAGTAGCAGAAACAAAGCGAAGGTTGGAGTAGGTGGTCCAGTCCTAGGACACCGCAATGTTAATTGGAGCACAATTTTTATATGAAAAAGGATTACATTTGGAGTACTCTGATGCTCCAATTGGAGTACTCTTGGGATAGGAAATAGAGTACTCTCGATTTTTGCAGGGTTTGGCACCTTTCTCAATTTTTTTGGTAATCCCTGCAAAAATCGTTGGATTATGTGTTCCAATTTTCTGATATTGGAGTACTCCAATAGTAATCCTTTGTATACATACTCGGACCACCTTCAGCTTTTTGAAAGCCGATCATTGCTCCTGCCTTATCGAAGAAAATCACGACACTATCGCTCTGACAATATATACTCCAAGGAGTAACAACATTGGAGTACATTGCAAAGTACTCTGACAGTAGGTACTCCATGGAGTAACAGAAACAAAGCGAAGGTTGGAGTAGGTGGTCCAGTCCTAGGACATCGCAATGTTAATTGGAGCACAATTTTTATACGCAAAAGGATTACATTTGGAGTACTCTTATGCTTCAAATGGAGTACTTTTGGATTGGAAATAGAGTACTCTCGATTTTTGCAGGAATTGTGCAGTTTAATAGTACATTTACACCGCACCAAATTTGGCGGTTTTTTTCCATACAAATCTCATTTCCCAAATTTGGAATTCCATCATATTTCCAAATAGCAACCCTGCGCGTGTTCCACATTTGGAATTGCCCAACAAGAACCTTAATGGGTAATTAACGAGTGATAACTTTTATATTATGAACAGCTTCAAATAACAATTTCAACTAGTTTTTTTTTTAAGAAAATTTACCAATTCTACCAAGAAAAGACAGACGCCTTCTTGGCTCTTCATTTATTACTACTCTACACGTATTTAAAACCTCACGGTGAAGCGGGCTACCCACCTGCCAAGAAATGGCTCAAGAAAAAAACGAGCCTGTGCCTTGTCAAGAAATTTTGACGTTTACCAAATTTTCTATTTTTTTGGAAATTACTCTTATAAAAATGTACAAAATATGTTTAGCGAGACATGTACTCACCTTTGCCGTGAATCTGCACGTTTACCTCAAGAAATAAATAAGCTCGTATATATTTCTTGAGGTAAATCGGAGTTGCCAACTATCGAAAAGTCCTGTATTTTTTCTTATGAACTGAGTATTGGCTCAAGAAAATTTGACGTGTGAAAACGTTTCGTGACCATTTCTTGACCGTTTTTTTATATGGAGTTTGGCATTTCTTGGCAGGTGAGTAGCCCGCTTAAGGCATTTTTTGGCTGGTGAGTAGCCCGCTTAAGGCATTTCTTGGCAGGTGAGTAGCCCGCAACCAAAAGGCGCGTATTTAGTCCTTGATTAAGAATCCGAAAGCGGATTTGACACAAGTGCAGAATGCAGACTCCACCGGGCTTAACAAATCGCTACCAGGACGGTCGGCAAGTACCGTAAGGCTACGCTCACACTGCAACCGACTTTTGCCCTCCGACAGCAAATACACATCCACACACATGTGTTTTAAATTAACTACCCGATTTCACGCGATTTCACCCGAATGTAAACAAACTTTGACCGCCCGATAAAATAGAACGGGCTCGAATTTTTCTCATGAGGTCGGATGAAAAAGTCGGTTGCAGTGTGAAGGTTATGGCCCAATGCATGATTGCTTTGCTGGCTTTGCCTCGAGAAATGTCAACATTTTTTTGAACTCTACTGAAATGCATGAAAGTTGGCCCAGTGGCAGCCTTACTTTGCTTGCTTAAAACGCTTCAAAGCGTCGAATAGCCCAAATCTCTATTTGACAGCGCGTTACATGCTTCGCTGTTTGTCTCATCCTGTATTTTTGTCAACTTTTGTAGCTTCTATTGCTTTAAAAGGAAAGCAAGGTAAGCCTAGGTAAGAAAGGCAAGCAAAGCAAGCGTACATTGGGTCATCAGCTTGAGCGTAGCCCCGGAGAGTACCGGAGCGTACCGGACTCACATCCGGCCAAGGACTGTCAATTTTAGCTTTTCAGGAGGCTTTATAACCTTTACTTTACAACAAAGTATGAATCTGCGAAAAAAAAACACATTTATATAGATAGGTACATACATAAGCAAATTCACTTATGAATGAATGAATTATTGAATTTCTAAAACAGCACACGTACTCACCTTACTTTTAGCAATAAATAAAAATATAAATCGGCAATTACTTTGGTTAAATAATTTAACTTAAATTTGCTTTTTCACAATTTTCACAATCCCGTTGTCAAATTGGCGGTAAAATTGATTTTGACATTTGTCACGCAGCTGACGTTCCGTCAAAGTAGAAAATTGGCGAAGGATACCGGATCCGTTGACTGATACTTTGTCAATGTAGCGTTTTACATGCAAAATACACACATCCTACTCGGCTGTCAGTTTCTTCCTTTTTCGGCACGTACGTGACGGACTGATTCTGCCGAAAGCTTAAGCGGGAAACAGAATCACTCCACCAATACGTCAGTTGCGTAACGTACGTCAATTTGAGAGCTAATTGTATGTATGCATGTTTATTTAAATAGTTTCCTGACACAACAATTTAACAAAATTATTATTACATGACTAGTAAAAATTAAAATTAAATTAAAACTTAAAAATTAAATATTAAAAATTTAATTCTACTTTGACGTATCCGTCGTATCTGGCGTTACGCATACAAACACCCGCAGTCTACTTTGCTGTTTTTAAAGTACTGACGTACTGATTTTGCCCAACGCTTAAGCTTTCGGCCGAATCAGTCCGTCACGTACTTGCCGGAAAAGGAAGAAACTGGCAGCCGAGTAGGATGTGTGTATTTTGCATGTAAAACGCTAGATTGACAAATTATCAGTCAACGGATCCGGCATCCTTTGCCAATTTATATTTTAATTTATAGATTTGCGGTTCGAATGCTTGGTTAGTTTTTCCCTAAGCAGATTCAGCAGTAGATCAAATATGGGCTTCTCCATTCTAATATTAATTCTGAACTCCTCAGGGAATGCAAAATTCACATCAAAAAAGCCGTGGATGTTCCTGTCCTGTAAAGATGGACGTCCCACCATCTGCGGTTGAAAAGATGCCTGAAAAGCTCCATTGAAATTTTGCATTTGTTATGTTTTTTTTTTAATAATTTTCGTTTTGCGCCAATTACTTTGTTGACATATCTGTGTACTTCAACATGACGTACGTCAATCGCTATGTGCCATCCTGTGCGGCACGTACGTTTTGTCACGATGTACGTCACGTACATGACGTATTGGCGGACTGATTCTGCTTAACGATTTAACATCAGATAGGACGGATATGTCAAAATAGAATTTGCTCCTAACGTATTGGCGGAGTGATTCTGTTTTTCGCTTAAAATTGGCGTCTTCAGGTATCTGACTTATTCTGTTTGGCCTATAAAATTGAGGTACGTCACGTAACTGAGATATTGGCGGACTGATTCTGTTTGAGCTATAAGAACAGTGCGGTAGGGAACAAATACAACTCTGGCGTTGGTAGCTGGTAGCCAACAAACACAAAGCATGTAAACAATTATAATTTGTGCAAAAAAAGTGGCAAAACCAAATCTACTGAAGCCAAACGCGAAGCGGGTGAATAAAAATTTAAATGTATTTAGTGTGTGCCAAAACCAACAACGTTGCATAGCCAAAGCGAAAAATCAATAAATTAAAGTAATTGGTGAATACCTACTGCAAAGTATAAGCTATATTTAAGTGAGAAGTATTTCTTGAATAAACTATGAATAAAGTTATGTGTATACTTAAATGAAATTATGCTAGATACATACATTTATATAAATGTTTGTTAATGACGGTGAAAAGTGGTAAAAAGCACGCGGCTACATACAATTAAATCAGGTGAGTTTATATATATTTTTGCAGAAAAAAGTTTATAAAACAAGTAGCACGCTTTCATAAATACAAACATATATGAAATACATAAATTTTGTAGTTTCAGTTATATCTAGTATACATACCTATATTTAAAGCAACTCCTCAATTATTTATACAACACGCTTTACAAAAATCTTCTTTGCCCCGCGCTGTTTGGTTGATTTGCTAATTTTTTTTCTTTATCCCCACATTTTCCCCAAAACCATGAACGGGTATGTATTTTATTTACTTTCGTGCATGTATGTATGTATGTTTGTGCAAGTGTGGCATGTCTCCTGCAGTGCCTTGCACTTGGCTTCGCTTCTGGTCTTTTGTTTGGCTGTTTTTGTGTTGTCTTTCCTGCCTTGCCATTTAACTTGTTATTTTTATAGTTTTTATTTTACCATGTATTTGTTACTTTTTACAACATAAACTACCTCGTGCAACTTTTTTTGTTGCTAGTTTTACTGTACATATATACTTTTTTGTTTGTTTGTTGTAGTACACAATTTTTTTCTTTCTCATCCATCTCTTTTTGTTGCAAAGTTAAGGAAAGGCATATAACATTAAAGGATATATATATATATATATACCTATAATATGTATGTACATTAGACTGGGCCAAAGGAAAAAACTTTTTCGGTACCATTTTAGAAGGCGGTTTAATGGTTAAGGGTGGTCCAAATTTATCGATGTTGGTATCAAAAGACGCGTCTTGGCTCCAGGATCAATAATCGATCCATATGTAACGTGAGTAAATTTGATGGATTAATGGATCATAAAAACGTCTACACGTTCAATATTTATCGCGTTCCATGGATCACGTCAATATGGATGTAAAGTGTGACTTCACTCTAAGATTTAAGTCACAGCTAAGTCTTAAATTAAGCCGCATTGATGAAGCCCTTCAAATAAATTTTTTCACCATTCTGAAAAGTAAGATCAATTCATATAGTTAATTAAAAAACCGAATCATTTATATATATTTTTATTGGCACAGTCTAATGCACATACTAAATGGCCAACTCAACGATTTTTCCATGCATTTGTTAATATGGACGAAAATAAAATTTTGTTTTATTCATAATTTGTATTACATACCCATACATGCCTACTCCTATATCGTTGCCTTAATTCACAAAGGCCCTAAATGACACATTTTTCGAAAATGAGTTTTTCACATATTTAAGTATGATACATTAAAATGAACACTCACTAGAAATTTTAAGGAGTTACTAGCAGTAATAACGGAGATATTCCAAATTTACAAAACTATATTTGAATGCGTGAAATGTAAAAAAAAAAATTGTTTTTTGTGTCTCCTGTAAAATTTTTTTTTTTGTCAGTTAGGGCCTTTGTGAATTAAGGCAACGATATGTATGTATGTATGTACAGATGTATCTCCCTGTAAAACAAAAACACGTTGTTTTGCATAATGCTAATGACAGGAAGTGAAGTTGAGTTGATGGCGAAGTGTGTATTTTTCTGTAGTTGGTTAGTTAGATATTATAACCGAGTACATACCTACATATGTATAATAATTGCAAAACAAAAAAAAAAAAAAAAAAAATAATAAAAAAACTACAACTTTAAAGAAAACTAAAATTATAAAATACATAACTAAAAAACGAATCACAAAAAAATCTATAATATCAAAAAGTATTTAAAAAGATGGGTGTAAGAGTAGGTCGCCTCCCCGTTGGTTCACCCTGGGTAACGCTAAATGACCTACATGGCCTACACGGCTAGTTTTTTGTATTGCCGGTTCTACGAGACCGGTACCAGTACTTGTGCTGTACCCATCGTGGCGAAACGCTTATATCGACTCGGCCAAGAGCAATACACTGGGGGTGACCCTGTCTGTGACTTCTGGACAGGGCTACGCCTCGCTACCACAACAACAACAACATGGCAACCCTTTTTTACCAAAAATTTCAATTCATACACGTCTATAGGCTGAGGTCTGGTTTTCATTAGGTCAAATTTTGACAAATTCTATCGGGTTATCAATATGGATGTAGCGTATGACATCACTCTAAGGCAGCTTTTATCGACTTTATCGAAATAAGCAACCAAATCTCGAAAAAGTCTATGACATTTGAAACCATTTGACCTAATGATAGCCTAGTTGAAAATCGTAAATTTTGACATAGCGATGATAAATTCTGACAGTTATCGTGGTGAATATGAACGTCAGAATTTACCCTAGCCCAGGGGTAAAATTTGGCACAGCAAAATGGAAAATATTTGTACACCATAGGAAATTTGTTCACCTCATTTTACTCTGGCAGAAATTGTTCTCAATTGACACACAGCCTTAACGCTAAAAATAAAATAAACTATACAGAAAAAACAATTTTTAAACAGGTGGCATTATTTTTTAAATAGTTTAAGCTTCCTGCACGTCTTCAGGACTAGCACTTTTATTTTACAACTCAGCTTTAAAAATCAATAAAACTATACAGGAAAAATATTTTTTTAAACAGCTGGCAACTCTTTACAAGAAGAAATTAATCCTCCTGGGGGTATAAAAAAAAAAAAAAAAAAGCAAAAAAAATGGAAACACAAAATCTTTTTAACTTTGCTTAGTAAATTAAATTTACATATTAAAAAATAAGAATTTTAAATTAAATAAACAATATTATTGGGCGCAGTTAATTTTTCCCTCATACCGCCAAACTTTGGTTTCTCAATAAACTTTCTGTGCTATAAATTAATTCGTTTATGCAATTCTTTTTTTGTACATTAATGAGTTTTTACTTATACAACAAATATTTCATCGTCTTCGTAATCGTATTTATAACATTCGACAATGAGCATTAATGTTGTTACTTTTATGCGCATCTTCGCTCATCTGGCTGTTCTTCACCACATCCACTGAGTATAGCTTGCAGCTACAAAAACAATAAGGCGTAACATGATTTAATTTACTTCTTAATCCCTTGTACCTATAGCTCACAGGTTTTTTTTGCTATATGTATTTATGTGTCTATGTATGTATGTATTGTGTAAATGAATCTGTGTATGTGTGCACAGAGTTTTATGCTTCACATTTGGTTTTGTTAATTAAATTTTTTATTGTTATTGCCTTCGAACATCCCTCTATATTTTTACTCGTATCTGTACCTACCCTGCAAAAATGGGGAGTACTCTACTTCCTATCCAAAGAGTACTCCAATTGGAGCATCAGAGTACTCCAGATGTAATCCTTTTTCATATAAAAATTGTGCTCCAATTAACATTGCGATGTCCTAGGACTGGACCACCTACTCCAACCTTCGCTTTGTTTCTGCTACTCCATGGAGTACCTACCGTCAGAGTACTTTGCAATGTACTCCAATGTTGTCACTCCTTGGAGTATATATTGTCAGAGCGATAGTGTCGTGATTTTCGTCGATAAGGCAGGAGCAATGATCGGCTTTCAAAAAGCTGAAGGTGGTCCGATTATGTAGACAAAGGATTACTATTGGAGTACTCCAATATTAGAAAATTGGAACACATAATCCAACGATTTTTGCAGGGTATATTCTTATATATATACATATGTACTTACATGAATTTTTATGTTTGTAGGTGTGTGGTTTAACTCTTCTCAACCTTTTTTTCCAACATTTTATTAGTTTTCTTATTTTATACCTTTTCAAATCCTCCCTCCATACAAACTCTAGGAAATATTTTTTTTTGCAAAAAATTAAAAACTTTGGGTTTTACAAAAAAAAAAAAAAAATTCATTTAATATTTTTTTTTTATAATTTTGTAACCCTTCAATATTCCCCTCCCTAAAAAACGTTAAAAGATACTTTCAAATTTGTAAGATCTTAAAAAAATTCGAACCAAACATATTTAATTGAATTGGTTTTAAACGCAAAAAAAAAAACATAAAAACCAAAAATAAAAAAAGTGAACTAAGCTAAATTAAATTAAAAAAAAAAAAAAATTACCAAAATTTTCAAAATTGTTTTGAATAAAATATAGAAAGTAATAAAAAATGTGAAAAATAAAAAGAAAAAATTCGCAAAGACAGCCAACTTACAAAGTTTTAAAATAGATTGGGAACTATGACGATTTTTTTCGTATTCGCCTGGTAAAAATACTCCATATAAGGCATATCCACTGATTTTATTTCTTCAAAACAGTCTACTTGACTCAAAGTATTCATCGTCTTTTAATAATTAACCACCCCTTAAAACAATCACACTTTTCAAACTTAATGACAATCAGAACTCTCCTGTTTTTTTTTTTTTGTTTTCGTATAATAGCTTTCATATTCCGCACACGCGCATTGGATTGCTTCAATTTTACAAATCTCTCAGCGATAAGTAGACTACTCGTTTCACACTTGTCTATTTTTTTTTTTTTTGTTAAAATCAGTTACTTCTTGCGACTTTTCTTTTTTTATTTCCTGTTTTGTCGTACAATTCAACCACTATCTTCATATATTTTTATTTACATATTTTATAGAGTGTGCATATGTATGTATGTGTTTGTTGAGTTTTTAGAAGTATCTTCTGCAAATAAGTTAGCAAATCAAACCTATAGGTATTGAAAGCAGTTTTTTTTTTTTAAATCACTGTTAGTTTTGCTATGTTACATTTACAGCGGAATGTTGCTGTTATCATGGGGTGTGGTGAGAATCAATAACAGATTGTTATGACTAAACTGACAATTAAACAGTGCCTAATTTAACCTTAGAACCGTCCTTCCTTTTTTCAACGCATTTCCGTCCTTTGGGGTGCTGTACACCCCAGTGTATTTTGTATGCATGAGGCGATGTCGTATATTTTAAAAATTGCTTTACTAGTAATTTTACTTAAGAAAACTATAATTTATGAAGAAAAAAATTTTAAATTGATATAAAAACACTTTAAATTAAAAAAAATCATAAAAAAATCAAAAAATTTTATAAAACAAAACTTACGGTTGCACCTGTAATTTGCTTTTAATTTTAATTTTATTCAGAAAAATTATAATTTATAAAAAAAATAAACTTAACCGTTTCGGGACGGGAACTTTTGTGGCGTACAATCTCAAAGAAAAGTGTTTATTTCGTCTCCTATGGCTATTTTAAGAAAAGTAATTTGATAATATATTTTTAGCGCATCCCTAAAAGGAGATATTGTCCTGGGATAAAAACATCCCAAATCCATCTGTATTCAAAAATATTAATAAATGTCCTGGGATAAAAACATCCCAAATCCATCTGTATTCAAAAATATTAATAAAAATTCTAGACTTAAATTCACTCGATTTCATTTTATTTTGTCGTTTATATATTCAATTTTATCTTATAAGACATTATATTTATATGCCCTGATTATGAATGATTCGTTCTTGGCTAATAGTGAATCGTGGCTTGAATGTCGGTTGTGGGCCTGTCCATATTATAATATCATCAGGCCATTGATTCACATTATCTTCTTCCAAACGTTCAACTTCGTATATTTCATCAGTACTTTCATTTTCACCATCATTTTCATCCATAGCACTTTCATTTCCACCACCAATTTCATCTATAGCACTTTCATTTCCACGATCAATTTCTATTTCTTCATCATATGCTCTGCCGGGCTGTGTGTTTTCTCCATCTCCTGAATCAATGTTGCTTTTTTCACTGGGACTGTATGCGGAACCACTATCAGCAAACAGATCATCCTCATCACTCGATTCATTCAAAAAGTTCTGAATTTATGAAACACCCAGTCTGCGTGGTCTATCCATTCTCTAAGAAAAATAATGTACATGAGTACGTATGGGATAATAATATCCCACAAATAAACGGATTTGGGATGATTTCTTCCCACGGAACTTACCTTGACTTCTTATAAGGAAAATAAGTTATTCTTTATTCTAAACGTTTTATTTCAATAGATTAGCACTATTTCCACAAAATGTAACTATAATTCAATTAAAAATCACTTATTTTCTAAGCTTTTTCCAAACAAATACCATCTACGCAACAACGTGTCTAAGAAAATGACATTTAATAAAAAACGGATGACTCCAACCAACAGCTGGTATTTTTGTTTTTGTAGAGAAGAGTATAATAAATGATTTGGGACTGTTTTGAACCAAATCGCTTCCATATTGTGACAGATACGATTTTTTGAATTTCTTCGGGATAAAAACATCCCCATCGTCCCGAAACGGTTAAAAATTCGTAAAATTGTAAGTTCAAATCATTAAAAAAATGTAAAATGCTCGTAAATACTAGAGATGGGGTGTACAGCACCCCAAAGACGTATACGGGAAATTTCGCGTTTGACCTTTTATTACTAAAACCTTTAAACCGAATATAATAAATTGGTTGAATACATAAATTTAAGAGTGCAATAGGCTCTACAAAAGTGTTTCTGTTAGTTGTACGGAACAATATATAATATTTATCAGCCCCTAAAATTAGCTTGGGGAGTCCAGCACCCCAAGGACGGTTCTAAGGTTAAAGTCACCGATCTTTCTTAAGCTTTTTTTTTTGTTTTTGCGCCTAACAGAAAGTAAAGCATCATTTACACGCCGATTTTCAGGTCGATTTTTGTCGTTCCACTTTAACCTTCAATTACAAGTAGATCGATCGAATTGCTATTAACACGGTGGAAAGACAAAATATCGTCCAAGAAATCCCAAAAAAGTTAAAAAAAGACTTCAAATTCATTGGATACTCCTTTTTACTCATTTTAGGGTGCCCGTGTAGAACGATCTTTCTTTAATTTGGGGCTTCGCAAAATATCTGAGAAATTTGCGTTTTACGGATTTTTTCCCACTTTTAGCCATTTGACCGATTTGGATGAAATTTGAAATATAGATAGTATGATTGGCTCTAAGGATATCCACTTGGGGGTTGCCACTTGGGGCGGTTGACAGGATTGCCACCTATCTCATTTTTTTAATTATGTAGCAAACTTTGCCAATTTGGGTATCAAATAAATGGTATTTTAAGCGACATACCAAATAAAATATTTTCAAGTAGAGTTGCCACCTTACCGCAGTATATTTGTACATATATCCGATACTATCTCGGGAACAGCTCAACCGATTTGGATGAAATTTGGCATATACATATGTAGATACATATATGATCGATTCTAAGATTATCCACTTGGGGTTGCCACTTGAGGGGGGTTACAAGGTTGCCGCCTATCTATTTTTTTTTAAATTATGCTGCAAGATATGCCAATAGGTATGGATATTAAATGAAAGATATTTGCGGCGACATACCAACTAAAATATTTTCAAGTAGGGTTTCCGCCCAGGGTTTGTATTGTATTTGTATTTTTTGGGGTCATTTGGGATCATAATTGGATTATTTTAGGATCATTTACGGGTAATTTTGGGATAATTTTGGGGGCTATTTTGGTATAAATTTTGGATCATTTTGGGATGATTTTGCGGTCATTTTCGGATTATATTAGCACCATTTAAGAGTCTTCTTTGGGGTAATTTTAGGGATCATAAAATGATCCCAATTTTGGCGTAATTTTAGGATCATTTTGGGATCAGTTTTATTTCAGCTTAGGGTCATTTTGGTGCCATTTTGGGATCATTTTAGAGTCATTTTGGTATAATTTTGGGGTCTTTTTGGGATAATTTTGTAGTCATATTGGACCCCTTGACCGATTTCAATGAAATTCGGCATAGAGATGGTATGCTTGATTTTAAGAATGTCCATTTGGGTGTTGCCACTTAGGGATACAAGGTTGCCACCTATCTAATATTTTCTTAAATATTGGTCAAGGTAACTATGCCATTGTGGTTATCAAATCAAAGGTACTTTCAGCCGCATACCAACCATGATGTGTTATAAATGAGTTGCAACCTTGGGTTGCCACATTTGGATGAAGTTTCATTCTAAGATTTCCTATTTGGATATTCTAAAAAGTTAATTTGGTTTTGTGTTTTTCCGACAGGTTGGATACTAGATGTATATTGGAGCTTTTTTTCGTCATCCCTTGTCAATTTTGGTTTTGTAACAAATCAAACACTGAAGATGGCGGATCGCCGAAACCGGTTTGATACAAAACCAAAATTGACAAGGCATGACGAAAAATCGATCCAATATACATCTATTTTAAAAAGTTTATGTTGGTAATCACCGAGGGGCTCGGTCACCCAGGTACTAGGTAAATATTAATTTATCCAAGTTCAATCAATAAAATATAGTAATAAAGCTCATTAAAGGTGATGCGTAAATTTTACGCATGATTACCTTTTAGGCATGTCAAAATATGATAATATTTCTAGGGTTAATTTAAATTTGTCAGTTACCAAATCATTTTTTTTTTTAAATTCTCCGCCATTTTAAAAATGCCCATAATTTCCTTTTTAGTTCTACAACTCTGCCATACATGAATTTTTATTTATTGTTATTTTGGTTACTACCATTTATTGGGTATCTACTATATCCAGTGAGTGTTACAAAAAAGGGTCCCTTTATTGATATTTCTTTATTTTGCAACCTCTCTCTTATTAAATTTGGCTGTCTCGTCGTGCAAGAAATGCGTTGAGGCGTATTTGTTTAACTTTTTTTTGTTATTTTATAATTCAAATCCTGCTTATACATATTTTTATGCATACATACTTAAAGATACATATACATATTTTTGTGCCTGTACATTAAATTTTTTTCTCCTCCTTTTATTGTATGCCATATTGTAGTTTTATTATTAAAATCTTGGGTTCACATCGAATGTTGTTTAACCACCAAATTAAAATCATGCCATTAACAAACCTCTCTCCTCCTTTTTTGAGCATACAATTTTTTTAAAACATAAGTAAAATGTGGCGCGCACTCTCGCTCTTTCTCTCAGTTTCTGTGGCAACTCATCCACAAATTTGTTCAGCCCGGTTGCCTGTCTTCGCTGGTGTTTACCTTCTCATGTGCAGATGTACTTTATATTGTTTTTCTTTGTTTTTATACCCAGCTGCAGGCGTCAGGGCATAAATAATTTCCACTTGTTTAACAAAAATCGCCATGTTTTACTCATACGACCTTCACTTGTTTAAACAGTGACTGTCACTTAAATGGGACCAGTTGGTTCTTCTAATCTATCTATCTTCTATTTATCTATTTATCTATTTATCTATCTATCTATATATATAAAATTCAAATTATGTACCTATGGACGAACTTGGCTTCTAAACGAATAAGCCTACCGTAACCAAATTTTACACACGCACTGGATATCTTCCAGGGATGGTCACAGGCTAAAAAATATTTTGATATATATATAGGGGGCGTGGCACCTCCCATACAAATGGAATTTTTCATTGTCCGTATCTCTGCGGGCGTGGTTCCTCTTATACATATGAAGGAGATAGCCATTTTTTAACAGTTAAACCCGTAAAAAAAAGTTTGGAGATGAACTTCTTACAAAAGGTTTATAGCGGTAGAATGGCCGGCATAGGCTTGAATATTATTCTTCTAGCTCCTATTTACAGACGAAGTTTAATTTAGCTACTTTGGCGCAGGCGATCTGGCGGCAAAAGAACTACCTACTCCCAGCAGAAAACCTTACTCCCAATATAAAGCACAGGGTATCTCCATCATGTTTTGAGGCTGCATAGTAGACGATGGTACCGGAAATCTTCATCATATTCTAGAGAATAATGACTGAATAGGGTTATAAAGACATTTTGAAACAAAATCCTAAACCACGTGCAGAAAAACTAGGGATAGAAGGAGATTTGTATTTCTACATGAGCAATGATCCCAAACATAAATCCTTGGTTGTGCTAGAAAATATACCATATAATTGTCCCCAGGTATTGATAGTACCATTGCAGTATCCGGATTTAAGTATAATTGAGAACTTAAGGTCTTGACTTGGACAAATCCTGCGAAAACATAGAATTTCGTCCAAACAGAACCTTTTAGATGTCTTATAGTTTGAAAGAATCAAGGCTCAGACGTCTACAAGACTCAATTTACACAAAAATTGGCCAAGCAAAGTAGTTATTTGTCGTTTATGTTTATTTATATTTTATAATAAAATAATTAACTGTTTAAAAAAACTGATGAGTAACTTAAATCTTAATATTCAAGCAATAAAATCGCTCAATAATTTTTTTCAATCCAAGTGGTTTTCACAAATTTTTCAAACATTTCTGATAACTAGATAGGGTGGCTCACTTTTACTGTGAGTCACTGTATGTATATTACGGAAACGTCTTCAGCTAAAATATTTTCGTTAATACTATAGAAATCCGCTGTGTAGGTATTAAATGTTCGGTTTACCCGAACTTAGATTTCCTTACCTGTTTTTGTTTGGTATTCTTTTGGCAGCTCTCATCTTACCAGCGTCTCCAACTTTCTGACATTGGGCTCTCCTTGTTGGCTCTTCTTGCTGATGCCGCATGTGTGCGCTGAGTGCGCCTGTTCTGATTGTTGGTTCATGGCTGTTCGCTTGTATTTAACAGCGGCCGTTCTGCTTGCTGCTTCTCCTTTTATTGCATATTTATTTATTGTTTTTTTTTTTTTTATAATTCTTGCAGTAAAAAAATACTAAAGTACAGTGTTCGAAATTTTGCGCTGCAGTTTTGTGCTTGTAGTTAGCATTGTTATTATTGTTTTTGCTCAATGACTGCTGCTGGTTGGCATTGCTGGTGCTGTTGTGCCTCTGCTGTTGGTCTTGTCGCCTTTGGTCTCAGCCATAGCCGCAGCCGCCACCGTTGCCTCTGTGAATGTTTTTATTTTAATTTCGTAAATGTATCCATGATTATTTTTAAGTATGTGTGTCTGCGTAGATGTTTGTTGCTGCTACTTTTATTTTATAACTTTTTCCATTTCAGTATTTCTTTGTCTTTTGGCGTTTTCTGTTAAATGCAAAAAAGGATTTCGCTTAATCGCGCATGATTTTTTGAATGAATTTGTTGCAAGTAATTTGTATTTAGAGAATTTTGGATCAAAAGTGAAAAAAACTGACTTAATGGTGTGTATTGATGTGGGTTTAAGTAAGAAATTATTTATTAATATTTTTTTTGAGCATTTAATAAAAAAAATCTGTGTTCCCCCGCTTTGTCCTTGAAATGTTCACTGGTGCGTCTGGTTTTGTGTTATGTATGCATGTGTTGAAAATAAATTATTTTCGCAATGGAGTGCGAATTTGCGAGGGTATACATAAAAATAAAACAAATTCCTATTTAAAATATATTTGTAAAAAACTTCCCAAAAACATTCTTTGAGTTCCATATTGTGAGTATTATTTATTTTTTTTTTCACTATCTAACCAATTTTTCTAATTGAAACTTTAACATAAGTGGCAACTTTATTTAAAATTATATTCATATGAAAACTTTCCAAAATAATCTGTCCTTTAAGGATGATTTACACGGGTCGATTTTTCTAGTCGATTTTTGTCGTTCCAAGCAATTCGATCGGTTCACACCTTGTATTTTTTTTTCGAAAAAGTGGCAACCTTTACCAAAAAATTAGCAGATTTAAAGCTCGTAAAAGTACCTTTTGTTTGATGGCCAGTAAGCTCTCACAAGTAATTTTTCTTGGATTTCGGCATTTTCAATACAATCGATAATTACTACATTTAACTATTTATCGTTAATTTTTATAGATGTGGCAACTCTCAATCATGTGTGGATTTATTTTATTTAATTTTTTGTTATTTTATTTTATTTCATTTTATTTTTTTTTTATATTTTTTTATTTTATCTTATTTTACTCTTTTTTTTAACTTTACTTTATTTTAGTTCTTTTTTATTAAATTTTTTTTTAATTTATCCAAATTTTTTTGTGTACCCATATTTTATACGTTATGCTCACAATTTTTTCAAAATTAATTTTTATTTTTTTAGGTGGCAACCCCAAGTAAAATATATCAGAGTTGAAACCCTCACTACCTTAAATTGATTTATTGTAAAAAGTAATTTGGTAATTTTTCCTTATACATACTACATACATTTTATGAAGCTGACAACTCATTATTATTTTTTTTTTTGTTGTAAGAAGTTATATTGAATCTGCAAGGTGGCAACCTTATATAAAATAGTTTTACTTAAAATTCGACCAATATGGCAACCCCTTTTAGATCTTCACCATAAAGTTGTTCTTGTTTTCTATATTTCTTTAATTTTAAGTCAATGTCTTTATCTTTTTAGTCTGTCGCCAGTCCCACTCATCTATTAAGAGGTGTAGTCTAGCACCCTGAATGCCAGGCAAGTTTAGCGTTTCCGAAAAAAATAAATTTTCACATCCACGAAGCGAGAAGAGGAGGAAAAATATATTTTAAACTAATTCCCCGAGGCCACAGTATATTTCTTTACGTTCAATTGCAACATCAGTACCTGAAACTGAACCCCTGGCTACCCTACAAACGCCCAACACACAATGAACGCGTCACAGCGACAGGAGTTCTGTGTGCGCTGGAACAGCCATTTGGGTAGCATTGGTGCCGCCTTCCCACAGCTGTTAGCCGGTCAGCGTTACGTAGATGTTACCTTGGCGTGCGAAGGTCATCAGGTGCATTGTCATCGGCTTGTCTTGGCCGCGTGCTCGTCATATTTCGATAGCATTTTAGCGGAGAATCCATGCAAGCATCCTGTAATCATTTTACCAAGTGAAATCAAGTTGTGGGAGATTCAAGCGCTAGTCGACTTCATGTACAAAGGTGAGGTAAATGTGACACAAGCCGGTTTGCCACAGTTGCTGCGCTGCGCTGAACAATTGCGTATACGCGGTCTGTACGGTTCAGATGCCGCTCTCAATTTGAATCAGCTGAAGGCATTAACGAATAAAGCGGCCGCGGCGGCAGCAGCGGCAAACCAACAACAACAAGCGGATGGTGTGGACACCGACACAGATACCGCTACAAACTCCACCACAACAACAACAGCGACAGCAGCAAGTGCGTTACAGCAGTTGCACGCAAGCGGTGGCATGACATCGGCTATGATGGCGCAAGAGTTGCAACAACAGCAGCAGCAGCAATTGCAACAGCTACAACAGCAGCAGGCGCATCAACAACAACAAAAGTACCAGCAACAACAGACATTAATGATTAAAAAAGAAATTCCAATGCACGAAGTGGAGCACCAACAACAATTGCTGCAGCAACAACAAAGCAACGGCACAATCGCGCATCACATGCAACAAAATCACCTTGAACACCAACAACAGCAACAGCTCTTACACCAGCAGCAACTACAATTGCAGGCACAACAACAACAACAACAGCAGCTGCAGCACCAGCAACAACAACAGCAGCGTGTGCCGCAAGCGACGCTAGCGCATGTAGCAAATGCTGCCGCCGCCGCCATGGCTGCCGCTGGCGCATCACAAACAAACTCAAATGCGGCCAGCGAAGAAGAAGAGGAATCAGCTGACGATTCCAATTCGAATCAAGCTTACGAGGAATACAAGTATGCCACACAACAACAAAATATTGCCGCTGGCAAACTGAAGGCAACACAAGCCACAGTCGTCACCGCAGCTGGTGGTGCACATCTCGATTCGACCATAGAAGATGATCACAATTATGTGGCGGCGCACGATGAAGATAGTAGCTATGGCGCCAGCGCGGACACTGAACATGATAGCTCAGCGAACATATCAATGCGCACCATGCTGCAGGAGCAGTCGAATAGTGCGAGCGCTGAAGCCGGCTCACTCAAACGTATACGTCGTTCCGAGGCATCATTGGCGCAAGCTGCGAAATGTGTATCGAAAGGACAAACCTTCCAAACCGTTAGCAACATGTTTAACATACCAGTGTCTACGATACGCTTCTATATGGCGCGCAAAGGTATATTGCCACGGCGCAAACGTGGACGCGGCGCTTTAGCGGCATCAAATAATATTGGTGGCGGCGCTGGTTTAATGACAGCCACAGCGGCGGCAACAATGTCACAAGCGCTTTCGCAAATGAAACGTTCGGAAAGTCCGACTGGCTTTCAGGCGCATCATTTGGTGAGCGGCACTGGTGCAGGCGGTGGCGGTGGTAAAGCGCATATTTAATTCGAATGATGAAGCGAAGCAGCTAAGTGAGTATGGTGGAAATGTTAAATTGTAAAGTTTAATAAAAAGCATTATTAAAGCTCTTAACGGTTACGAGTGAGATTCTAAAAACAACTACAGCTACATATTTACACACATAAAAATGGACGCCATATATAAGATAAAAAATAAAAGAAGAAACAAAAAAAGTTAAACATAAATACTCGTTAAGATTAAATTAGTGGTGTTGTAACCAAATAGAACAGCTTACCAAGTCAGGCTTATAGAATAGACTATCGAGTCTTTCAGCTTTTCCGACGGAGCTTCAGTCGGGAACAATTCGGGAGAGTCGATAGAGATTTTATCGACTTGATTGACATTCACTACCAAATCAATTGATTTCTCTCATGATCTATTACATTTTCCTCCTTCGGAACCTCCGCCTTAATAGCTGATAGACCCTATATTCGATTAGTGGTAGCATGTCATTATGACTTAGCTGTAATCGTAACCGTAGCAACCATTTAAATTTTTATTTTGTTTGTCTTCATTTTCAACGGATTTGTTATCTTTTACTTACAGCTATGGTCAGAGATTTAGCGCACTTTCCATTGTACTGAAAAATAGTATAGTAACTTTCAAGATAATACGAATTGCACAAAAAAATTTGAGGCTTAACAATAGTATTGTATTGCTCTCTTCAAATGAGAAAAGAATTTCCGTTATAATTCTTTGATATTTGTTTTTGCTAAGTTTTTCTTTACATCCGTCTAAAGTGCATTGGACATCGATTTAGCGCACTTACGTTTGTTTTGCTATTACTTGCGATTGGTTGAACAAGTTAATAGTTTTTTGTTTAATATTTAATAAATAACCTCTTCTTTGATAATTTTGTTAAATTTTCTGGAAGAAAATACTGGTCGGTTTGACAAAAAAGAACCTTTTTTAATCAGGGACCAATCAAGGGCAAAATTTCAAGAATTTTGGTATGTTTTCGAGAAAAATGGTGAACAATGCCATCAGAGATGTGAGTTCGGATCCGAATTTGTCAAAGCATAATAAAAAACGTAAATCCCCCTTGTAAAACTTTTCCCTAAGGGGATAAAATGTTCGGAAGAAAGAGTAAAAGTAGTCAACCTTTTAAGTCCTTGCCAATGAAAGTGGCTGAAATAATTGCGGAATTGTGCTCAACTGTGTCCAGAAAACTTATACGAAGACCCCTAAATGAAAATAAAAAGTATGGGCGCGTAAGCAAGAAAACGGGCCTCCTTTTTCTGCAATTCGTATTATCTTGAAAGTTACTATACTATTTTTCAGTTCAATGGAAAGTGCGCTAAATCTCTGACCATAGCTTATGTCATCCTAATTCGAAGTCAATAGCTATGGTTACGGTTATGCCTTTGCCCTTATGTTACATCATTCTAATTCGATCTTTAAAAGTTTGATAAGTAAGCGAAACATTTTAGACAACATGCCGAAACGCCAATTTACTTATAGATTATTCATAATTTTTTGAAATTTAATTATTCTTAAGTATGTAATTACTTTTCACCTCACTCCTTACATTGTAAGTAAAATGTACAAAATATTCTTTTTAAACTAGTTTGCAGTGTAAGTAATAGCTATAAATTTTTGAAATTAAGCTAAATCATAGTCATAACTCATGAAATAATGAAATACCTAAAATATAAAAAGGTTTGTTTAATGTTTTGAGTACTAGAATATTCCATTAGAATTATGCATAAACACATGTGGGTTTATTCAACAAAATTCAAAAATATGTAGTACTATAGAAAAACTTACTTAAAATTTGAAAGTAATAAGTTTTTGAGTTACTTTAAATAAACAAGAAAAAACTTCAGATAAATATTAAATTTTCAGGCATGCCCTAGTAAGATAACAGCCCATTTAAGGTCGAAACACAATACCGACGAAAGACAAATTTTTTGCTGTGCATATTTACCTGTCAAATTAGAATATGTGTTGCCAGAGAAAATGTTTTAAAAATCCTTTCTCAAATAATTTTCCTTGAAGATTTCTTCGTAAACAAAAATTTCTTGAACATCTATTATTCGTTAAAGATTTATCTGTCAAAAAAAAGTTAGTTGAAAAAATGTTTACGTATTAATTTGTATTGAAAATTGAATATAGTCAGGCTAACTATAAATAATTTTCCACTTTCATATACGTTTATTCAAAATTTATATGAAAGCGAAAGAAACGCAAAGTTAAAAAAAACTATTCAGAATTGGCCTAATTATGAAATTTTTCACGACCTTTTATTGAAAAATAAAAAAATTTCGTGTACCTACTTCTGATTTGTATTGTGTTTGGTCTTTAGCAATAGAAGAGGCGGAACACAGTATATCTATGCAGTGATGCCAGATCGTGGGAATTACCCTTTTTGAGGGATATTTCACCGCAAAATTTTGTAAAATTGGAAAAAGGGATATTTTTAAGTCTCATATAAAAAAGGGATCTTTTGATTGCAGAACTGCCTGTGTATAAATGATGAGAGTTTAAAGCGGGAAACAGAAACAGTCCGCCAATACGTCAGTTGCGTGACGTACGTCAATTTTAGAGCAAATTCTACTTTGACGCATCCGTCGTATCTGGCGTTACTCATACAAACACCCGCAGTTTACTTTGCTGCCAGTTATTTCGACGTACTGACGGACTGATTCTGTTTCTCGCTTCAAAATGTGACGAAAAACCCCTATCTCAGCGGAATATATATTGAATTTTCATTTAGATAGTCATTTCATTTTCAAAGTCATTTTGAGATAAGGCGTTTCCAGCGAATTTTGAAAAAGGGTGTCATTGAAAAAAAGTCTGAAATAGAGCGTTCATGAAAAATATTCTGAAACAGGGGATCTTTCACTTAACAGTCGAAACACAATACCCGCAATAAAAAGTGATTTAAATTTTGTGGGAATTAGGTAGGATTTTTTATTTAAAATGTGGGAAGTTGAGGGAATTTTTTCCTATTTTTGTGGGAAATTTAGCGGACATTATCTGGCATAACTGTACCTATGCTGAAATTGTAAGACAAGTAGAGTAGCCATTATAACCGCTACTGTCTAGTAGGATGTGAATAAAATATAATTTTAAATAAATTTCTCAGTTCCATTAAATTTGCTGAACACTTAATTGTTCTTCTGAACTTTCAGTCATTGCATGCGATGCTGTAAAATATTTATATATTTAATGTTTAATGTTTTTTTCGCACACAAGTAATACAATTGCATTTATATTTTGCTTAATACTAGAAAACTATAGACTAAAAAATTAATATATAGTTCTAAGCTTCAAATTAGTCAACGCCGTAAAAGCGCGCAATGTGTCTGTGTGAAGAAAAAATATTTCAAATTTTATTAATAATATTTAACAAAATATTACTGTAAATTTTTTCGAAAACCGAAAAGTTGAAGAAAGTTAACAGTTTTACCCGTGACATTGTGGTCAGAATATTTTAATATTTTTCACATGACTAGTGAACACCCTTATTTTCAACCCAACACACATAAACCGCTTCCCGTTGAGCTTCTTAAGGCCTGAACACAATTATGTGAATAATGCTTTTTTTTACATATTTCTTTAGTAATGTTATAACTATTTTTCTTTAGCTTCCACATAACACTTGTGCGCTTCGAAGCGATTAGCTATCATATGCTTCAGTTCCATGGGTTTCCTATATTAAGTATGTGTATTTATATTTACAACTACAGTATATGTGTGTCTAAATGTTTGTCTTTATATGTCTAATTTAAAACGTAAAATTATGTATAAAGGCTCATTTACACGGGCCGATTTTCTGGTCGATTTTTATCGAACCAATTGTGTTTAATCCTTAAATACAAGGTGAAGATCGATCGAATTTCTGTTTACACGGTAGTTTGAAAAAAAAGGTTAGAAAAATCGACACGTGTAAATCATCCTTAAAGATTAATTATAAATACATACATAGTTATGGAAAGGTATGAAGTAATGCAAATAAAAAATATATTGTCAAAAAAAATTGAAACAAACATCTCGAATAAATACTTAAAGATAATTATTTATTTTTTGTATTATATTATGAATTCTTTCTAAAAAGAAAAAAAAAATATTTTTGAACGTTGGAAGGTTGTATTTGTAGTCCAAATTGAGTCTAGCTTGTTGACGCAACTCCAAATGGGCTAGCTGCATTCTAAAGTTTAGTATACAGCGTTAAAAAACATCAAAATCTTCCTCTATAAATGCTCAAATTTTAAATAATCCGTTTGTCACATTTTCTTTTTTTTAACTAAAAAAATTTGGGTCAGTTATAATCACAACTGATGCTGAGGACTGTCAATAAAATAAAATCACCACTTGTTTAACCGTTTACGCCTGCCAAATACGAATCTAAATTAATTATAATTTTGTAACAAATTAAGAATTACTTAAACTTAGTTTCGAATACTCTCAATAATTGATAAGTTAAATACTTTGCTGTGCAGCAAAAAAAATCTTGAAATAAATAATTACGAAAACCCCAAGAAAAATTTCAGTTATATATTTTTTTTTTTAATTGCAAATATTTTATTTTTGATACATATTTTCACACAAGTATTATCGAAAGACTAATTTGTAAACTTGAAAAGATTTCATTATTACATATTTTCTAAGTTCCTTTTGTATATAAATATGTATGTATTTAATTTTTTATACGCTCTAACTAAAATAAAATACTTCTTTTTTTTTGAAATTTACTTATGTTAAAGTAAGTACGTATTTAATAATTACTTTCCTCATTTGCATTGCCATATTAATGTTAAAAATTGTACTGATTTTATCAATAATGATTTTCTTAAGAATAAAATGATAATAAAAACACTTTTAGTCAGAATATGCTTTAATTAACAAAGTTTACTTTTTTATTTAAATGTCTGTTTTTACAGATACTTTTGAAATAGGGCGTTTTTGAAACATTTCTGAAATAAGGTGTTCTTCAATACATTTCCCATAAATGGCGTTTTCGAAAGTTTTCTCACAGTTCTTTTCCAGTTCTGTAGGCTTTAAAAACTGCTATCATTCCTATTTGCCATGATCGTTTTTGTTGGTTTTATTACATCACAAATATCCGAAGAGTTCTTCGAGGACTACCTTTTTGTACTTTTTACCAAAAAATGTATTTAAAATACATAAAATATTTGGTCAACATTATTTTTTGTTTTTAAGAACAAAAAATGTATGCATAAAATTTTACAATTAATATTATAAAGTAATATACACAAGTTTTAGCTGGTGTAAGATAAAAAAACATTAGTTTAGGAATATTTTAAATATGAAGCTACATTCATAAAGCATTGAAAAAATGTGTAAAACGTAAATTTAAAAATTATATATTAAAAAAAATATTAGAGTTATACAAATTATTTTAGGTTAAAAAACAAATTACTTAAAAATTTTAATCGAATAAACACACGCTTGGTTGTATTAAAAAACTTGATTGGAATTTTTTTAAAAATTTAACCCAGTTTTCTTTAAAAATGTTGGGGGAAAAACTCCGGTTTGTTTGACAAAGCCACGACCAAACAAAAATAAAGGCTGATTAAAGCTGGCTACTCACCTCCCAAGAAACTTTTGCTATGCAAGCCAAACGGGACGGTCTTTTTATTTGAAGGTTTGTATGGTGTTTCTTTATAAAATCTTGCAGATGTAAGGCAGGACGGTTTTTTTTACCATTTCTTGAGGGGATCAAGAAAAGTTTTAGAAACGTTACTGGCTGGAATCTGATCATGCTGGATGCAAATTAAACGTCTTTTTATAAAGAAAACCCTCAGACAAAATTACATACAAACTTTCAAATAAAAATAACGTCAAATTTGGCTTGCAGGGCAAAAAAATACTTGACCATTTTCTTGGGAGCTGTATTTAGCCCTTAACAAGGGTAGATTTTTTCTCGTTCCACCGTGTAAATAGCAATTCGAGCGATTCACACCTTGTATTTGAAGGTTGATTGAAAAATTTACCAGAAAATCGACTCGTGTAAATCAGCCTTTAATGCAGTGTAAATGTAGTATTAGGGATCTGATTTAACTATTATTTTACCTAAGCAAACGTTTATTTATTACATACAAAGAATTTCGAAATTCCATGCGGAATAAAAATGAACTATGAAACGAAATTAAAAAAACGTAAAAATAAAGTTTCTGTTTTATAAAACACCGGGAACTGGTAACCCTATTTAGATTTCTCGATGCAACGTTGCTTCAGAAAAAATAAACAGAAAACAGCTGATCGGAAACGACGCAGTTCATTCAGATTTGCCAAAAAAAATTATATATTATAGTTGCATTATAAAATAGATTTTGCAACAACTTTGCTGTCAGCTTCCACACCAATGTTACGAAATGTGCAACGCAGTAATCAACATCTCAAACACATTGAATGGCACAGAAAAGGATGCGCACATATTTCGACAGCTTCTGGAACAGGAGCGGTGTGTTATGCCAAAGCTTATACCATGAATTTTCAAGGCAGAATAATGAACAAATTAATTGGTCAACGGGTGTCGGGCAGCAAGAAACGTTGGATACCCGGAGGCGATAACCGAACTGCGAACTCAACTAGAGAACAAAATGCCGACCTCTTTAGCAGTAAAAAGGTGGCGAGTGGTAGTGGTGGCGGAAAAAATAGCACACGTCGTATGGCTGTACTAAATAAGTTATTTATGAAACATATTACAGATTTGCTGGCAACTGGCGAAGCATCCGAAGCGATATTAGGACGTGGTTTGCAAGTGACGCGCGTCAAAATTTCACCAGACTTCACATGCATCAATGTTTATTGGTTGGGCAATGGCGAACCGATGGCTGATGCTGCGCTCGAGACTGAACTGCGACGTTGCAGCGGGGTGCTGCGTCATGAGCTTTCCCAATTGATGTTGATGGGTGAGGTGCCACGCATAACATTTGCACGCGAGAAGAAGTTCACGAATATAGCAGATATTGAAGGTATTTTGCGCAGCATTGATTTTACAGCAATCGAAGAAACGGAAGCTAAGGGCGGTAGTTGCGTGGAAGCAGCCGATGGACAAGCGCAACGTGAAAAATACAATTTAGTTGCAAATATGATGCAACGTGAATTCTATGGTAAATCTGCTTTAAACGAGTTGAAGGAAGCTACCGCGGATGGTGGAGCAGCTGAAGCAAAAGACGAGGAATTTCCAGAGATGCGTCACGATGTTCTAGGCTTAGATCATCAGCAAATCATGTCCAAGTTATTAACAAAAATGCGTAAATCTCAACAAGCTTGGGAGGAGCATACACAGAGGGAGCGTGTGGTAGACGAAGCAACAGCTGTTAAAAGTGAGTCGTTGGAGCAGGTACAACAAAAACTTGCTGAAGCTGCAGAAAAAGCGGAGCGTTTTGAGAGATTTCTGTCTCAAAGACGTGATCGTAAGAATACGCCCGAACGTAAGCGGCATGATCGCGCGTCTGAATGGGTTAATGAGAATGTAGAGCAGGCGGTTTCAGAGGCAGCTGCAGCACACGCGGCGCTCACACCAATACAACGCAAATTGCTAGAGGCTGAAGATTATTTATATGAAGAGATTGAGAGTGTTGAAAATAAAAGCAAAAAGTAACAAATAATTTTAAGTAGTAGCGTACCTAAAACGGTTGGTAGAGAAAACCGCAAATAAAAGTAATTATTTAAACGTGTAAAAACTTTTAGTTTAATTTATTTCATAGAAATAAGTCCATAATGTTGCTTAGGTTCTGCGATTTTGTATGTAATTTTGGTAAAATGCAATATCATCAATACCCGATCCCATGCCGACGCTGTTGGCTCGAAATTGAACGGTAACCTGCAAGTAAAAGAAAAATTATCGTTAGTAAGTGTAAAAATATGTAAACAAAAACTTATTTAATATTTGCAAAATAACTCAGTAAAAAACTTATATGACATCAACGTGTATTCTCAGTCGAAAGATGGTGAAAGTTGTATTCATCACATAAACTACATAATTAAGTAAAATAAAAAGCATTTAAATTCCAGCTTTGACTCACCGAAAAGTTTCTGCACGTTTATGTTGTACTGGCGACTGCCAGCAGACCCCATTGCTATGATATTGAGCCTATTCGAAGAGACCGAAGCCCATATCATCGTCTTCAGACTCAGATTCTTCCTTCTTCTCCTCTTTCTTGGCTTCCTTCTTGTCACCACCAGCTTCAGCAGCAGCTGCAGGCGCGGCAGCAGCAGCAACACCACCACCAACGGGCATGGACGAGAGTTTCTCGCGACCCTGTGCAATCAATTCCTCAATGGACTTGCCATTCAATTCCTTGATGACCTTGGTGAGGCGATCGCCTTCAGCTTCTATACCGACTGAACTGAGGATCTTTTCAATATCAGCATTTTTGGGGTTTTCGTTACCGCCAAGAGCAGCCAACAGGTATGCAGCCACGTAACGCATTCTATAAAAGAAGGATAAGTTAATAAATTAACCTTGACATGCATTTAGTAATTATACAGAACGAATACACAATCACTTCACTATTTTTGTGCAACCGATTAATCACTTAAAATCTTTGACATCCTTTGCAGTAAAATTGAAATTTTATGAAAAATCTTTGCAAAAATGTTGCTATTTGCATTTGTTCTAGAATTTAAAATGTTTACTTACTTTTAAGTCCTTTTTTTGGGCACGAAACGTGTACAGCACAAGAAAACACAACTTTCGTTGAAAAACTTTAGAACGAAAAGACTTCTGTCAATGAATTGTCATCTACAGGCCACTTCCGCTCGTGGGCTACTGAAGTGTAACTGACATTCAGTGTTGATTTTTTGACAATCGTGCGTCAAAAGTCAAAAAATCAGAATTGTTAGTGCCCTTTTACATTATGCAATTCTTGAATTCAAGTCCGCCGCGACACAGGCGAAGGAGCTGAGAAGAGAGGAAAAGAATACACTGGAAAGCGTACCGTCAATCGTTTCAAGATTTTCTTGCTATCTCTTTCACTTCTCCTTGTACAGCCGTATTTCGTTTCAGAATTGCTTTCTAGAAAAATTTACAAATGTAAAAACGAATAGAAAATACAAAAGAGAACGCCAAGAATTTTCAGCACCCAGTTTATGTAACTTTTTAACGAAATTCGTTATTGTCGTTAACATCGATTTTGACAAATTTTGTACAGAAAATTGTGTCAAATTAACGATTTTTATGTAACGAACTTCGTTAAAAAGTTACAGAAACGACGTGCTGATGTGTTATAATATAATATAATAATATGTGTATACAAAAAGCTGATTCATTGGGAAGTTTACTGTGTGGCCTTTCGGCATTTGGAAATGACGATCCTGTGGTTTCGGGGTTTTTCGGGACTATCCCAGATACCGTCCAAAAAGGTCGGGGGAGGTATCAGAATATGCGTTTTGATCTCATTAAGGTCGATTTTCTGGTCGATTTTTGTCGTTCCACTACGTTCTACCTTCAAATGCAAGGTGTGAATCCATCGAACTGGTACTTACACTGTGGAACGACCAAAATCGACCAGAAAAATCGACCCGTGTAAATGAGCCCTTATGCATAATCCGAAACGAAGTCTTTTTAAATTTTTGTCAAACTAATTTCAACTCAGAAAGCTCTTCTTAACATAGACACCATAGGTCATGCCCAAATTCCGGGATGAGAACCCGTAAAATTATTGGGTTTTTATAAGATACTTTTCACTGAAACAAACATTTTAATTTCCGCTTTCGGATTATTGATATTCACTGTCAATTCACGGTCAGTTTTTTTTCCCTCGTGAAGGGTGGACACCTTGCCGCGGTACGAGGGCTTAAGTTGATAGCAACAGGGCTACGCTGCCCTTGTGATCATAGCGCCGCCGCCACGAGAGAAGCCAAGCCTCTCTAGCGCGACGACTAAGATCTTCCCCCTCCCAATCCAGGGTGTTATGCGACCACGTGCCCATTGGTTTGCGGCCGGGAGGCAAATCGTGGCTGTAATCGAACGGAGCCTCTCTGATACCGGGCCGCCTCGGAGAGTAACTATGGCCTTACCGCGATATGGGGCTCTGCCGCGGCGGACGACACATTCCCCTTACTCTTAACTTGACCCTAAACTGGCCTTGCCCGGCGAGGGGTTGTACGAACAAGATGAAAAATAGTAACAAAACCCCTAAAACTAAAGATACAACAATGTATACTGCACAGCAGAGGAGGAAAATGCTGGAGCAAGCGAGAACGCAACGTCGGAGGACAAACTCCATTTCTTTATCAGCCGAGAGATCGACAGCGATGGCAACTACGGGGCGATTAGCTCTGGATAATAAGGGGGCAATCCCCAAAGTAAGTACCGGTACAAACACAGTGAAGCCAACAACGGCTAATGCTAAAGCCCTAGTAAGTGCCGGTACCGAAACCAAGTCTTTAACGTCTGTGGCAGTGGTCTCACAACCTGGCCCCAGAGATCCAAATAAGGGAACGACCGCGATGGCAACTACGGGTCGAAATTTACCCCAAAAGACATCTCGCAGTCGCTCTGAGTACTTGGACAAAAGAGCGGCCGCAAGGATCCTGAAGAAATACGAGGGTATTTCACAAGAGACGCTATCGCCGAAAGCTAGAAAGACGGTGGAGATGGCTGAAGCTATCTTACCGAACTTCCAAAGCGATTACGCGCCAAAGAAGGTTAATGGAAATCCCTTCAAACGCCAGAGATCGGACGTAGATTTAAAACCTCACCCGAAGCGGTAGCAACACGCCCCCGTAGTGGGTAAACTCAGCTTTGCTGAAGTGACTAAGGATAGGATCCTCATAGGCGTCATTGAACGAGGTAACGAAAGCTGGGCCATCTCTAGGGACCAGTGGCGGTACGTCCGGAACGCTATGTAATGCCATTCTCGACATTATGGATGAGTCTCCGGGTGCCACGCCGATGGGTTCTGATGCGGGATGGCACCAGGGCCGAATCAAGGTATTCGCTTGCGAGGACGCAAAAACTGTTACACTGTACAAGGTAGCAGCTGCAAGACTGGGTGAGATCTACCAAGGGGCAAGAATCGAGGTTGTCGACTGGAAGGACATCCCGGCTCGGCCAAGGGCAATAGCGTGGATTCCTGCTATCCCTGCTGAACCTGAGAGAATTCTCAGGATGCTGAGGATCATGAACCTGGGGTGTCAATCTGGTCGAGGATGCGGTAGGGCCTGATAGGCAAGTGGTCTTCACCTTGAATAAGGAGGCACTCGAGCCCCTTAAACGGTGCAATGGACGAGTGCACTATGGCATGGGTCAGATCGTGATCCACGTATACCGCGGCGATGCACAGCGCGCTGCTATTTCGGCTGCACCGGAGGACTCGGACATCGCAGTGCCGGAAGAGGAGTCGGAGATGTCCGACTCGGAAAGTATGGGATCTGCCACGTCAAATGGCGAAGGAGCAGTGAACAGCTCGGAGATGGGAGGCAGCCTGCTGGACGGGGAAGACCTCAGCGTCACAGTGATAGCAGCTAGTCCTGAGCGCACCAATGTCGATACTGCCACAGTTAGTAGGATCTCTGCCACGCAAAATCGTGGTCTGAACAAATCGTCGTTGAAAGAAAAGCCTCTAGACGAGGTGGAACTCGACGATACGGCGGTGGCAGGGAAGTCTGAGCGCTCTCATGTTGGTGGTGATTCAGATAAACCTGCACAAATCTAACTCGTTCAACTCTGAACTGACGCTCAGCTGTCGTCGATCTCTACAAGAGATTGTTGGGCCATCTCACGTGAACCTCACATGGGTCCCGGGGCATAGGGAAATTGTAGGGCAGACGAACTTGCGAGGCATGGCACGACCAAGCAGGTTCTTCGGGATAAAGAGCGCTTAGGTATGCCGTTTGGCACATGCAAGCTTATGCTGAAGGAGTACACACTCCGCCAAGCCAACGAAAGATGGCTGCAATCTCCAGGATGCCGGATATCCAAAGAAACCTGGCCGAAATGGGATCATAAAAGATCAAGACAAATTTATGCCCTAAGGAGAAGAGAAATCTCCATATTATAGGCGTATTAACTGGGCACTGCCTCATTGGTAGGCACGCAGAAAGACTAGGTGTGCCCTACCGACGATGCTGTAGGAGTTGTAAGGATGATGAGGAGGATGAAACGGTGGAGCACCTCATCTGAAACTTCCGTTAATACCGGGATTTTCCATATGGCAGGGTCCCGGAACTGACTTTCATAGTGTTGGTGGTATCACAACGGGCCTCCTAATACTGACCTAGGTGTGCCTCTGCGGCAACCACTTGAACCTAACCTAACCCCTAAAACAGCCAGTTCATTTGCCCTTTATCTTTTGGCACCTCTTACGACATTTTTGGACGCTTCTCAGCAGTTTCGTGGAATTGGTTTTATTCAAATCTCGAAACCACGAAAGACCGGAATTTGAATAAATAAAATTTCGGGATTTCGAGACAAAAAATGATTGGGAAGGTCCGGAATTCGGGATCGGCATTCACCGGTGTTTCAATTAAATAATATTTAAAAAAAATGTTTGAAAGTAATGACATTAAAATATTTTCCAAAGAATTCCAAGATAAGACATATTAAGAGAAGTGGGATATTTCACAACAAGTGGAGATACCAAAAAAGGCGTCAGAAACTGTTCCGGAAAAGAAATGAAAAAGGTTCAGTAGTCGTGAACTTTTGAAACTTACATACGTTCCACTTGTACACTTTAGTGGGTAATGGATCATCAAAAGTTCTCTTTTGAGAAATTTTTGTAGCTGGGAAAGCACGAATTTTATTTCACTCGAGTGAAAGCGACTTTTTGCAAAGCGTTGTGTTTTATATAACTAGGCTGTAAAGCCTAAATAAAGAAAAATGCCGTGTAAATGAGGCATGATTCCATTTTCTTCCAATTCCCTCATTTCGAGCTGGCAATGTCATAAATAATGTAGACATGGTAACACTATTTGATGAGTTGCTCAGTGGCTGGAATTTTTGCTTCACACAATTCGATGGCCGATGAAAATTTTCTGTGCAAAACAAATATTCTACGCAAATAGAAGTGAAATTTATAATTTTACATTTAAATGTAGCATAAAAAGAGCATGTTGCAGTGAAGTGATAATTAGTTAGCATTTGCAAACATCACATTCCAATAGTTGAACAAGTTTTATGCTAAGTGCGTGAGAAACTGTAAATAACGAGCGAGAAGAAAAAATTGATTTCTCAAAACGAAAAATTTTTTTCTTGGATGAAGTCAGGATTTGTACGGCGATTGCGTAAATTGGCAGTGAAATTATAAGAAAAAGCACGGAATTATGAGTTGGAAAATTGTGAAATCCAGTTGAATCTCAATTACGAGATAGATTTTTTTCATTTTGTATGACAAATGCTTTTAATTAGGGTACTGGTACTTAAAAAAATGTTCGTGGCTGCCGCAGTCAGCTGCGGCGACTCCTCTTTGCAATGAACCAATCAGCAGCAGATAGCGGCGAAAGCAACTGCTTTCGCTTTTGAATTTTTGCGTGTGTTTTTAATTATTGTGGGCGAAAAAGCAATTGCTTTTCGTCAAATAAAGACACTTGTTTCGAGATACGCTGCTTTTTTTTTGCAAATATTTTCTTCTTTGTCGTGCCATCTTCGAAAATGTTTAACTTTTTTTTTTTTATTTTTTTTTTTTTATTTACCCTTTCGCATCGTTGGTATCTTTCCAATTTCACCTACACCCCACACACAACTTCGTGGAAAAATGTCACAGTAGATGAATCAACAAACCCCAAAATAACAGGCGCAGAGAAGGTAGAATAAAAGACGATACAAAGCAAGGGACAAAAAATCGAAATCAGTCGAGGGCAAATCGAAATCGTGATAGATACCAAAGAAGTGGATGTGAGGAAAGAACGTATAATTTTTTCTCCAGTCAATTCCATGCAGAAATTAGTGATTAATAGCATTTCACTAAATAAATAAATCCGCAAAAAATATAGAAAATTGTAAGCGCAATTAGCATAGTGTGAGGTGGGGAAGTGCCTGTATGATTAGTGACAAATAGTGTAGATATCAAGTGCAGAAAAAAGTGGGTGCAGTAGTCCAAATAAGCATAATCACTGGTGCACTACGTGCCTGCGTGTATGTGGGTGTTGTGCGAAAATTTCTGAATAATCCAATGTGTGGTGTCAGAAATCTGCCCAAAAAAAGTTTAAAGTGTGTTTTAATAAAAAAACTTAAATTTTAGGTACATAACACAATTGAATTAAGAACAAAAAAAAAAAAAATCCCAAAAGCAGCAGAGCAACGACCACGAAAAAAAACAGCGAATATCGCACAAACGAGTCTTATAGTCGGCGCCGTGTAATCAGTGGCTGTAAGCCAGCAGCCACCATACGAGTGAGGGCAGCAGCAGCAGCCCAAGAAGCAGGAGCAGCAGCAGCACAGCACAAACCAACAATAGCAACAAAATGGATACGCTAATTCCGATTGTAAATAAGCTACAAGATGCATTCACGCAATTGGGCGTGCATATGCAGCTTGATCTGCCACAGATTGCTGTCGTTGGCGGTCAATCAGCAGGAAAGAGTTCGGTGTTGGAAAATTTCGTTGGCAAGTAAGTGATAAGCGTTATTTACACAAATGCTATATTTAAAAAAAAAAAAATACTTTTATCATCATTTATTCATCTTTTCATATATGACAAAGTTCCATATTCTTTGAATAATCAATGATTTTGGTCGCTGTTCCTTCATTCATCTCGCACATAGCGTAGTTGCTGCTAATATTAATAGCTGTGTGCTTGTCATCAGTTGTTTTAGTGGCGTTTGTTGAGCGTAATTCATGTAGGTAGCAAGCAGTCCAAAATAATTGTACATAGTCGGATCCAGTAAAGGCCAGACGCATTCGTACAGCAGTGTGTAATAGGAGGCATACGAGGTGCCATGCGCAACCACTTGCATACCTACATTCATATTTAAAAAGTATATATTACACGGTTGCCACTTTGAGCCTTTCATACCAAAACTGTGACATTTTTTTTTTTTACTTTGGGTTGGCTCCTTTTTCTTTGCAAGCTTTATGTTTGGAAATATTTACCTACTGAAACTAATCATGCCACTCTCGTTCCCACGACAGCGAGACTAGTACCACTAGGTGCTATTCCCAGATGCGTTCGGATTCATATTTGGAAAAGGACAGTTTTTTATGTCAAGAACAAAAACATAAGGCATGGATATTTCAGTAAAGTATGAGAAGGTTCGCCTTCGACTAATAAATCGTCAACTCGACAGCTACGATTAATAATGGAATGTGACAGCTCTCGAGCTTACTTAATTCCTGTCTGGAAAAGTACTGTCACACCTTCCGCGCTCCCCAACTCCTTGGGGGATAGTTTTTGATGGTGTGAACTAAAACCAGATTGTACGAATATTGTGGAAACCTAGCTCTGGACGATGACAAGCGGGCGACAATACAGCACAGTGCCAACAGATACAGTTTTAATACTTGCCGAAAGAGGGTTTTGGAAAGCTTTTTAAATCTTTTCTACTCTTTTATAGATTTAGTACTTTTTCATAACGAATTTTTATTCCAAAAAAATTTGGTGTGGCATCATTGGTATGTGGGTACCTATTTGTGGTGCCTGTGGCTACCACCTCGTATAGCAGTCTGCTGAAAAATTCTGCTTTTGGGTTTCCTTTTTGTTCAACACAGCTCGTTACTTACGTCTGCTTCCTTTAACTGGCTATGTAGCGCCAACAATAAATGTATACATACGTAATCTGTAGCTAATGACTTTGGCTGTGGAAAAATCAATGTCTTGATATTTTCTAGTCAGCACTTTTTTGTTTAGATTTTAGTACTTATCTCTCGGATTAGGACTACTTACTATGTCTACCTGATTTAATAAACTTGATAGGCTTAATGAATGTCAAGTCATTTTGTTTTGTACTCTCCCCAATTTTTTACTTTCTTTTAACTTTTTTTTATATACTCCACTACCTGAATTTTTTCCACGCACGTGTTGGACGCCTGCGCTTTTTTCTGTTTTCTTTTCAAGCGCTTAGTTTTATTTTTACGGGTATATATTTGATTTTTTTTTTTTTTACACAAGAGTTCATACAGGCATCTATCTACTTTAAATTGTTAGAGCAGTCACCTTTTCCTCAAAAACCATTCAGACCAATTTTGTCATTTGTAATGGATTAAACTTTCATTGAGACATTCGTAAGTCTTGCAGCTGAGTAAACTTCGAAACATTTAACTATTATAGCTTCAATGATTATTTCAGAGTTTTCTATCTCCATGTCGACCTGCCCCGGTTCATGATCGCCGGCAAATATCTACCCCCCGCGGGTTAGGGGTTTAGAATATGCCCGAGGTAGGCATACCGGTCGTAAGAGGCGACTAATATAGGTAATGACGTGCTAACTCGATGGTTGATCTACGGATATGACACCTCTTATTACCCACCATCTCCTTCCTCATGGACTGTTCATACCAAATCGCTACCACGACAGTCGGGCAGTACCGCAAGGGAGTACCGCAGCGTACCGGGTTCATATCCGGCCAAGGACTGTCAATTTCGGCATCACTTCGAAAACCTTCGGGGAGTGTTTTTGCTGTTAACAGCGAAAGTGTGCATGATGTCGAAAGACACCCCTGAGATTTTGGTGTTGGCGAAGGAAATCGTTCCCAAGACAGTCAGGTTAGTACCACAAGGTGCTATTCACCGGAACGTACCGGATTCATATTCGAGAAAGGACTGTCAACATCAGTACAACCTTGTCTGGTTAGCTACGTAACTTTACATAAGTGGAACTTCCAACTAGGCAAGGCGAAGTACTCTTACAACAAAAACACAATAGATAACAACAACAAGCTCTGAAAATAAAACCCAATCCAGAGAAATACCCAATCCCCATCCAACGTTCCCTAAAACAGAAAATGAAGAGCTTTTTTCAGAGATTTTTTTTTTGTGTTCTGGAGGTTTCATTGATTTATTCAACAAACGAGCATATTCTTTCCAATTCCCGTCTTACGTAACACCACATAAAAGTTCTTACTTGAAGTAAGTACCACATGAAGGGGACGTGATAAGGCTTGATTATTTTTGTTTAGTTGTGATACATGTATTACATAATATCAGGTCTGTCTGGGAACTCATTCTTCTTCTAACCACCCACTCAAATCAATTAATTGTAATTGCACAGCAGTTAGAACTGTTACAACTGCAACCATTGTGAGCTTTTACTACGTTTATATTTCTGTATGTACCCTTTCACGATTTTTATTTAGGTTTTCTTAGTTATTTATTTATATGCTAACCCAATTTTCGGAGCAAAATTTAGGAGAAGTGGTGCGGTGAGTCCTGCAGACATTTACAACCCCACAAATTTTTTTTCAAAGCCTTTAGGTATACCGAAAGTTACGCATTGACATACAGTGGCGTTTGGAAAAATAGCAGCATAATTGTTTTGGATTGTTTGTTTTTTTTTTTTAATAGAATCACTTATAAAAAACTTGAAGTAAAGAGGAAACATATTTTTCATGCAAGCAAAAAGGAGACTTGAATAAAAAAGCGTAAGAAAATGCTCTAGTAAAAGTTTTTATCGTTTCTAAAATTAACGACATTTCTGCCTCCTCATTAAAAAACAATTTTCGTACCTTTTACTGAAACATAAGTTTTCTTTTTACTCGCAACCTAAATTTTGATGCGATTGTTTTTATCACCACTGTAAATACGATGCACCTACATAACAAATTGGTTATGTATCTACAATCAGAAAATAAATAGTTAACAAAATTGACTACTTACATAAATATTTCAATGAAATGAAATGCAAAAAAAAAACACAAAAACTAAAAACAAAGGGGGAGTATTTCCGCAAAACATAAATTAACAAAAACAAAAACATGCGCTCAAATGCATATTTGTGTCTCGAATCAGAACAATAAATGTGTAGCTCAAGCATGTTATGGGAAAATGAAAAAAGTCATATTCTTAGGGGGTGTTTACAGCGAATGCGCACTATCAGCTGACCAAAAAGGTCATGGCAGCCACCAAGAGAGCGGGAGAGCACTGCCAGGAAATTGCATTTCCAGTTTATATTTTCGACTTTCTCTTTATATTTCTTCTCTCTCTGTGTTGTTATCTAACTTTTTCGCATTTACTACTTTTTACTCTATTTCGCTGTCAGGCTTTTATTTTTTATCTTTTAACCGTGCTCTAGTTAAATTTGTTGCGTATTTTATGTAAATGTGTTCTTAAACTAGTGCTGCCAAAGTATTTTTCGCCTGATAAACTGCTCTACTTTGTGTAGTTCACGCTACTGAGAAAACTACAGTTCGCTTTGCATATTTTCGCATTGATAAGAGCCGCTAAAAACAGGTTTAAGACCTTCGTTCGAAAGCTCAGTGCCTGTTATCCAAGACAGCTAAGCTCCTGTGGTCAAAGTTATTTGCTTCCCTAGCCCCTTTTCCTTCTGATAAATCGTCAGCACTTTCGCAAGACAACCAATACTGAATTGACGCAGTTACCCTTCCCCTCTATTACTTTTCTTTCTTTGCAGCCACTGGTAAAGAAAGCCCGTACTTACCGTCATTTCTACTTCGAGAGTGAATTTAGGCATCCGAATGCTACTTTTGAGCGGATCATTACGGATAACCAACGGAGAATCACCCTTGCCAACAAGTGTTACTTTGGACTAGGTAGGCAATTGAGAAGTAAAGTCCTCTCTCGACAAACAAAGATCACGCTCTATAAGTCTCTCATCATACCAGTCCTGATGTATGGCTCGGAATGATGGACAGTGTCAAGAGAGTTCTCCGGAAGATTTATGGTCCTTCCCGTGATGCCAACGGCGAGTATCGAAGGAAATTTAACGATGAGCTGTACGAGCTTTACGCAGACCTGACCATAGTTCAGCGGATTAAAGCCCAAAGGCTCCGCTGGCTGGGTCATGTTATACGAATGGACAAAGAAGCACTAGCACAGAAAGTTTTCCTATCGACACCCGAATTCGGCAGCAGAGGAAGGGGGAGATCTCGACTGAGATGGACACAACAGGTGGAGGATGACTTGAACTCCCTTGGGGTTTCCAATTGGCATCAGTTATCGCTAAAAAGGAATGACTGGGTGCTTTGATACGAAACGGCCAAAATCGCCTAGGCGGTTAAGCGACATTATGACGCAAGCCAAGATTAGATTACGGATAACCAGGTTTTAATTTCCGCCTCACAGAATGCTTGGAGTGGTGGTGTCTTTTGTGTGTGGGGCTTTGTTGTTGTTGTTGTTGCCAATGCTTCGCACTGCCTAGAGTGTATGATCATTCTGAAGATCTTCATCAAGCTCTTCTAACGGGAGTCCAAGGAAACGTGCAGTTTCGAAAGTGTTGGACCAGAGAGACAGAGGTTTAGAGGAGCAGGCTCAACTGAACAATTATAGAGATGTAGAGTGTCATGGGGGACATATCACATGCAGGGCATGTGTTTGAAATTGTGTCATTTAGTCTGGATAGGCTAACCTAACCTAGTCTGGATAAGTAAGAGTTAAACCTGGTACAGTAACAAGACCGAAGCTGGGCCATAGTGACTCTAGTCTCCCTTGGTAAGGTATGTTCTTCTTCAGCAATATCGGGTGGAAGACTGCTTAAAATGGGGTTGACAAGCCGAGATCTGACATGGTATCAACCAACTCAGTGTGGATGTCGGTTAGAGCACGCTTATGACTCCGCATATACTGGTGTTTTTATCACCTGTTTGGCATTTCGCTGCAGGGATACTGCTGGATATTATTCCACTCAACTTCAAGTTAAAACTTATCACGCTTTCATAAGACAAACGTTGATTGAAATGACTCACGCGCAACAAAACGAACGTTAAGAAATTTATAACTCAGCAAAGTTTAACTATAAAAAAAAGAAGAAAAAAGAAACGTAAACCGGTCAAAAGCTCAATGCCGCTCACATCGACGCTACACCAAAAAAGAGCAAAAAAACATAAAACAATATAAAATAGTAATTTCATTTATTGCTGCTTCTCACCCATTCACACACGTTGCATGCAGCGTTGATTGTTTTACTCCCGTGACGATGTCTTATGAAATAAGTTTTGCGATTTTTAAAGATTTGTGTCTTTACGAGCGAGCTTTTGTATAATTTCCCCCTTTTTAGAGAACATTTCTGTGTAGATAGAAAAAAGTAAAAAAAGCAAAAAAACTATGACGGTATCCCCCAGAATATGAGAACTGGAAAATTGAACAAAACATTACGACAGCATTAATAAAAAGTCAGCAATGTGCGTTTCTTACCTCCACCACCAGTTGAAGATCAGTGAAGCAATGTCATCGACGCCGATTATGTTAATGAGAAAACATGGTGATGACCGAAAAAAAATAAAAAATTATAGTTCACAAATTTGTTTGTAACGGATGAAAATCAACCCTTCTAACGTCCTAGAAGTAAATATATTGAGTCTTCGTTAGTTCTAGAGAGAAAAGTGATACGACTTGGCGTACTAAGCTTTCCAAGGAAGTCCATCCTTTTTCTAATTCTCATCACTACAGTATAATGTACTCAGTTGGCGTGAATGCGAAGTTCAAAGGTCTCCAACGAAATAATAGAACGGAGAAATTTTAAACGTTGAACTCAATTAGAAAAATATAAACTGAAATAAAATATTAGTTAGATGAGAAAAGTACCAAAAAGGCAGATTAACAAAACGCTAAGAATATCGATAAATAACTCAAAACACAAGCAAATTGATCGAACGCGGCTTTTCAACAAATCAAAAGAAGCTAAAGATACATAACAAATGACTTAAGCCTATTTAATCTGGTCATATTTTTTTTTATTTTTCGCCCATTTTTTATCAACGAGCACAAACTACGATCACAAAATTCACTGAGTCAAATTCTCTAGGTACTTTTTAACATTTTTGAAAGGCATAAATTATACAGTACAATCTATTACTTTACATGGCCAGAAAAGAAAACTAAACTTAAGGTGTGGAAAGAAGGAAAGGAAAGGAAGGGAAAGAAAGGGAAAGGAAAGGAAAGGAAAGAAAGGGATAGGAAAAGAAGGGGTTAGGAAAACAAAGGGATAAGAAAAAAAGGAAAGGCAAAGGAAGAAAAGGAAAAGAATTGACAGGGAATGAAGACAAAGGATAGGAAAGGAAAGGGAAGGAAAAGAAAGGAAATGAAGAAAAGGAAAATAAAGGAAAAGAATTGAAAGGGTATGAAGACAAGGGATAGGAAAGGAAAGGAAAGGAAATGAAAGGAAGAGAAAGTAAAGGAATGGGAAGGAAAGGAAGAGAAAGGAAAGAAAGGGAAATTAAAGGAAGAGAAAGAAATGAAAACGCAGAATCAAGCGTTACTTCATGGCGTACAGAGTAAAAATCAGAAGAAAGAATATTTAAAGGAAAGGAAAAATATAAAAAAAAAACAAAGGAAAAGGACTTCAAAAAAGTAGTAAATTTGAATAAAGTTGAATTTCAACCACTGGGCAAACCCTAGGTAACTACTTAACTTTCCAAATTTTTGCTATACCCAAGTCTAAATTAGATGCCCTCTAAGGATAACTCGCAAGTAGAAGAAATTTTCCTTAGGGATACGTGTCACTTGGAAATAATACTAGTTTGTCCAACTCCACTTCCGAAAAAAAACACACCTTTCATTATGTAATAAATTTTCCGTAATATTACTTGAATATTTTCATGTTACATATGTAGCTCAGTATCGCATTACTGCCTAATCACACGCTGCACTTCATTTGGTCATCTTGTGTTTTAAGTTTCGAATAAATAAATTTTATGGTCAATGCGTTTGTGTGTGTGTAAAAAAAGTTACAACCAAAACTCGAGAACTGGGTCATTAACATTAATGTTTGCTGTCGATTTATTATGTTTATTCTTATGCTTTTTGCAGGTATTGAATGTTTGTTATTTCGTGTTCGACGTTTTTCAATCAATGCCACTTATTATTTTGTTCATTTGATAAGTAATTAATTATAAATATTCATGAAGTAGGTAAATAAGTTTCTACAAATTTGCATTCTTTTAGAGCGTTTATACTTTTTTGCAATTTGGATTTTTTGGGTGACGATAGGAAAATCTTTTGGGCTGGAGCTTGTTTGTCCATTCGCATGACATGACCCAGCCAACGGAGTCTTTGGGCTTTAATTCGCTGGACTATGGCCAGATCTGCGTAAAGCTCGTACGCATCACGGGAAGGACCATAGAACCTCCGGAGAACTTTTCTCTCAAATACTCCAAGGGCTATCTCATCTCATCTTTTTCATATATATGCAGTTGTTCCATATCCCACCATTTCGAAAGTTATACTTAAAGTTCTGAAGAAGACACTTTCCGCAAAATTAATTTTCATATATGTATTAAAGTCGCCCTTCCTTATCTTGGAACGCAATATCTCCGAATTTTTGTTTCAAAACATTACGTCAGATTTTCGTTGAAGAAGGGTATAAGTTACAAGACCCCAACACACCCAGTATTCAATCATGGCATTGGCAAGAATTATACAAGATTTTATAATGTTTCACTTACGTCCACTTAAAAGTATAAAAGCTTGCATTTACTAGTGATTTACATTCATAAATTATCCTTTCGACATGTCCTTAAAAAGGATATATACATGTACATGTTCTTTTGTTTTTGCGCTTTTCCTTGAGTTTTTATTTATACGAGCGTTTGAATTGTTATAAATGTTTTTGGCGCTCGTTCCTTTGGTCTAAGTTGTGCATCAATGTCAGTTGAAACGGAAATTGTTCGTTTATCAGAAAGTGCGGCTATAGAGTGGTGACTCTGCTCTAAAGCAGCTATTAATAGGGCTATTGTTATTAAAAATATCAAAGGCGAAAACTCGAGGCCACCTTCTTCAGGATTTCTTCTAGTCAGTTATTGACATGAGCACACGTGAGGGGTGTAAAAGTAGGTCGCCTCCCAGTTGGTGCACCCTGGGTAACGCTAAATGACCTACATAGCCTTCACGGCTAGTTTCTTGTATTGCCGGTTCTACGAGAACGGTACCAGTACTTATGCTGTACCCATCGTGCCGAAACGACCCGGGCCGTTTTCTTATATCGACCCGGCCAAGAGCAATACACTCGGGGTGACCCTGTCTGACATTTAGGCAGGGCTACACCTCGCTACAACAACAACAACAACAACAGCACACGTGATGGATTAATTTATAACTAAATTAAATTGAATTCACAAACATCTGTCGCATAAATCCGCATTTAAATTTACCCTCTTCCTTTTTTGCCTGATTTTGCCATTGGATATGGTACCCTTATTGTAATTTCCTGTCTCCACTTTGGTAACTACGTGTGCATAACATACGCTTTTATGTAAAATCGATGACACCTGTGTAATAAACAAGTCTGCTTGTATATGAATAAGTATCTATAAGCCAGGTGTATTGATGGATTGTGCTTTAATCACTTTCGGTTTTACTCGGTTGTTATTATGATACAAATAGTTGTACACATATTTGTGTTCCGGTACATGTTTACTTAGATGCGTACACTAAGTAATCTTGCCTAACCCAGCTAGCACATTTAGTAAGTAGTCAGAACGGAGCTTCGACTAATTTTTAAATTTAAGGCCGACACTCCGAGTTTAAACTTACTTTAAACGGCCAAACTGGTATTTATAAACACTTGTCAACTTTTTCTGTGGTTTCAATTTGCACTGAAAACCCGGACCTAAAGTTTGTTTCCACTTCTCATGGGCAGAAAAAAAAAATAGATTGTAACCAGGGGCGGATCCACGGGTTGGTTTTCAGGTTCAAACCCTCGCCTTCGGGATCCAAAAAGTCATATTATTCACAGTAATACAGCAAAAAATATAGTAAAAATTACTCAAATATATATCTAGTAAATTTGAACAAAAATATAGTAAGAATGACACAAAAATATAGTAAAAATAACATAAAAATATAGTAACAAAAAATATAGCAAAAATTACAAAAAAAAAAATTTGATTAAAAAATAACAAATAAATATAGTAAAAAATATAGTGAAATTACACAACTGAACCAAAATATAGTAAAAAATTAGGGGTGTAAAGGTAGTTCGCCTCCCAGTTGGTGCACCCTGGGTAACGCTAAATGACCTACATGGCCTACACGGCTAGTTTCTTGTATTGCCGGTTCTACGAGAACGGTAGCCGTTTTCTTATATCGACCCGGCCAAGAGCAATACACTCGGGGTGACCCTGTCTGACATTTAGGCAGGGCTACACCTCGCTACAACAACAACAACATAGTAAAAAGTTACACAAAAACAAGTAAGGAAGTCTAAGTTCGGGTGAAACCGAACATTACATACCCAGCTGTGCACATAAAGTGGGCGTGATCGTTCACCGATTTTTCTTATTTTCTGTGGTAGTACTCTACATAAACATAACATGCCTGGTACCTAGTTTCGTAAATCTATCTCACACCGTTCTGAAGTTGTTAGCAGTCGAATTTAAAAATTGCTTGACTCATAAGTGGGCGGTGCCACGCCCACTTTCCAAAATTTTGAAAAAATTATGTAAAGAATATGAAAGTTGATGTATGTACCAAATTATATTATTATAGCGAAATCAGTTAATTAGATATGGACTTTTCAATATTTCCACCTCCTTTCAATATAACTTTTATGAAAAAGTAGGCGTGGTCGCGAAGCGATTTCGTTTATTTTCTATAGCTGAATTTACCACAACAATAGTATGTCCTCTACGAAATTTCGTTATACTAGCATAAACTGTTCTGAAGTTATTAAGAGTCAAAATTTTAAAATTTCTTCAAATATACGTGGGCGGTACCACGCCCCCTTTTCAAAAATTTTTATAAAATCGGCCTTAGAACATCTAAATCAATACATATTGCAAATTTTATCATTGTAGCTGCTTCTAATATTGAATTAACCCATTTTATACGTTTTTCGAAATTTTCGATATCGAAAAAGGGGGCGTGGTTATGGTCCGATTTTACCCATTTTCAATAGCAATCTATTCTGAACCCAAATAAGTACGCATGTCAAATTTGGTGAAGATATCTCATTATTTGCTCAAGTTATCGTGTTAACGGACAGACGGACGGACGGACGGACGGACGGACGGACGGACGGACAGACGGACGGACATGGCTCAATCAAATTTTTGTTCGATCCTGATCATATTGATATATGGAAGTCTATATCTATCTCGATTCCTTTATACCTGTACAACCAACCGTTATCCTAACAAAGTTATAATACCCTGTGTACAAGTACAGCTGGGTATAAATATATTAAAAATACACAAAAATGTAGTAAAATTGAACAAAAATGTAGTAAAAATGTCAGAAAGAAATAAGGTAAAAAATACCCATAAATATAGTAAAAATTACCAAAAAAATATAGTGAAATTAAACAAAAACAAGTAAGGAAAGCTGTCTTCGGCTGTGCCGAAGGCTATATACCTTTCATGAATAAGCGTCACGATTTTCACTGTTCGATCCCCAGTACAGCCTGTTTCAATTTAACTATATTTACTATACACATTACACATCTTTGTTATAATTTAAAAAAAAATTTACAAAATAATAGGATCCGAGTTATCGGAACAATCGATTGTATGGAGGCTATATATTATACGTGTTCAATTGTACTGACTTACACTATACACATTACATATGTAGAAAGTACTAAAGGTGAAATATTTTACGTTCCTAACTTTTTAAATGCGGAAGTATTGGCCAAAAAACCTTATATCGGAACAACCGGTTGTATGGGGCTAAATATATGTTATATTTACCCGATCTTCTTGATTTTCCTCTACACACTACATAAATTGAAAGTACTCAAGTTGCAAAATTGTATGTTCCTAACTTTTTAATTGCAGAAGTTTTGGCCAAAAAAACCTTATATCTGAACAATCGGTTGTATGGGGGCTATATGTTACATTTGCCCGATCTTGTTGATTTTCACTATATACACCACATAAATAGAAAGTACTCGAGTTGCAAAATTTTACGTTCCTAACTTTTTAATTGCAGAAGTTTTAGCCAAAAAACCTTATATCTGAACAATCGGTTGTATGGGGGCTATATGTTACATTTGCCCGATCTTGTTGATTTTCACTATATACACTACATAAATAGAAAGTACTCGAGATGCAAAATTTTACGTTCCTAACTTTTTAATTGCAGAAGTTTTGGCCAAAAAACCTTATATCTGAACAATCGGTTGTATGGGGGCTATATGTTACATTTGCCCGATCTTGTTGATTTTCACTATATACACCACATAAATAGAAAGTACTCGAGTTGCAAAATTTTACGTTCCTAACTTTTTAATTGCAGAAGTTTTAGCCAAAAAACCTTATATCTGAACAATCGGTTGTATGGGGGCTATATGTTACATTTGCCCGATCTTGTTGATTTTCACTATATACACTACATAAATAGAAAGTACTCGAGATGCAAAATTTTACGTTCCTAACTTTTTAATTGCAGAAGTTTTGGCCAAAAAACCTTATATCTGAACAATCGGTTGTATGGGGGCTATATGTTACATTTGCCCGATCTTGTTGATTTTCACTATATACACCACATAAATAGAAAGTACTCGAGTTGCAAAATTTTACGTTCCTAACTTTTTAATTGCAGAAGTTTTAGCCAAAAAACCTTATATCTGAACAATCGGTTGTATGGGGGCTATATGTTACATTTGCCCGATCTTGTTGATTTTCACTATATACACTACATAAATAGAAAGTACTCGAGTTGCAAAATTTTACGTTCCTAACTTTTTAATTGCAGAAGTTTTGGCCAAAAAACCTTATATCTGAACAATCGGTTGTATGGGGGCTATATGTTACATTTGCCCGATCTGGTTGATTTTCACTATATACACTGCATAAATAGAAAGTACTCGAGTTGCAAAATTTTACGTTCCTAACTTTTTAATTGCAGAAGTTTTGGCCAAAAAACCTTATATCTGAACAATCGGTTGTATGGGGGCTATATGTTACATTTGCCCGATATGGTTGATTTTCACTATATACACTACATAAATTGAAAGTACTCGAGTTGCAAAATTTTACTTTCCTAACTTTTTAATTGCAGAAGTTTTGGCCAAAAAACCTTATATCTGAACAATCGGTTGTATGGGGGCTATATGTTACATTTGCCCGATCTGGTTGATTTTCACTATATACACCACATAAATAGAAAGTACTCGAGTTGCAAAATTTTACGTTCCTAACTTTTTAATTGCAGAAGTTTTGGCCAAAAAACCTTATATCTGAACAATCGGTTGTATGGGGGCTATATGTTACATTTGCCCGATCTTGTTGATTTTCACTATATACACTACATAAATAGAAAGTACTCGAGTTGCAAAATTTTACGTTCCTAACTTTTTAATTGCAGAAGTTTTGGCCAAAAAACCTTATATCTGAACAATCGGTTGTATGGGGGCTATATGTTATACTGGTCCGATCTTGTCAGTTCCGACAAATGATTCCTATATTACAAAATGGTGGCCACATACAAAATTTCAGCCAGATATCTCAAAAATTGAGGGACTAGTTTGCGTTCAAACAGACAGACGGACAGACGGACATGGCTAAATCAACTCATCTCGTCATCCTGATCATTTCGGTATACTTATTGATGAGTCTATCTCTTCTTCTCATATTTACAAACATCGGACCAAAGTTATAATACCATTTCATGTTCATGAAAGGTATAAATATAGTAATTACACAAAAATATAATAACAATTGAGCCATAAATATAGTAAAAATTACACAAAAAATAAAGTAAAACTACCAAAAAATGTAGAATAAATTACACAAAATATATAGTAAAAATTACAAAGAAATATAGTAAATTACGCCAAAAATACAGTAAAAGTTACGTGAAACCTTCAATTTGATATTGCCCATACCAAAAAATTTAGGTATATATTTTTTGAAAAAAAAAAAAAAACAACCATAAAAGACGAGTTTTGAGAAACTGTGATCCAAAAATATCGTAAAAAAAAAAAATTTAAATCCCCCCTTCGAAAAATCCTGGATCCGCCACTGATTGTAACTATAATTTTTTCAGTAATTTTTTAAGTTAAGTATTAATCCAAAGCTGTGGAGAATACTTTAGTATCCAAAGTCTGAGTACAACCTAGATACAGTTGCCACAAACTGTTATAGAAGTCAGAGCTTCAGTAGTTCTATCTTAGAGGCCTTTTTGTCCTTTCGGTAAACACTGAGGTGGGTATACATACATATGTAGTTCTAACACTACACACTCAGAAAAGAGATTCCTTATTTCAAGGAAAATTTCCTTATTTGGCTCCAAAGACATGGGTTACATGAGTTACATTTTCCTTAATTTAAAGACTTTTTTCCTAAAATTTAAGGAAGCCATGTCTTTGGAGCCAAATAAGGGAAATTTTCCTTGAAATAGGGACTTTTTTTGGAGTGCACCTCTTCTAGTATTTTTAACTGCGCTACGTTTATGCAGATAACTGTGCGGTTTAGCCCATAGGCCCCAGTACAATGTTCCCGATTCTACCTTAATATTCAATTTCTGGTACAATGTTTGTTCAAGTTTTACTAACAGTGTTTCTCGACTTATTCTCTAATGTTAGTGATGAGAGCACGGTGATATGTAGGTCACCACCCAATCGATAACTTACTTATGTAGTCTTTTTTGGGAAGCTTGTTTATGTTATTATATTTTATTATTGCTTTTATTATGCAACGTCAATTAGTGAGTAATACTTTTTATACCAACCACTACAATACAATAGACTAATGGCTGCAATATACCAACAGCTTATCATAACCTCTAACGAGATTTTTAGCCGAGCTTCTCTTTCCAACTTGTGGTGTGTTGCTTTTTAGTTTTCCTACAAGTTGGCGGGACCTACAGTTTTTTTGCCGACTCCGAACGGCACTTGCAAAGCAAATGTATTGTTTGCTAAGAAGCTTCTCATGGCAGAAATACACTCGGAGAGTTTGCCAAATTACTGCCGAGGGGCGACCCCGTTTAGAAAAATTGTTTTTCCAAATAATTTTTGATGTTACTTTTGCCGGGCATCGAACCGCCACGACTTGGTGTAGAAGGCCGAACACTTAACCGCTACACCACGGCGGTCGCCGTGACGCTTCTAGTAATAATGACACCTTTCGTATACAAACATTTGTATTACCGTGTGTATGTGACAAATTAGTAGTTGCATGCTAGATTATCTGATGAATAATGAAACTATTTCCAAATAAAAATTTTAAAATAATTACACTGTACAACAATTGAAGCTTCTGAAAATCCCACTGGGTTTCTCGACGGATTCTGGAGCTTTTTGGTGTTTTGAACCCGAATCTGAAGTCAAAATTTTCGGGTCACCCTAGATTTTCACTCCAGAGGGTAGTTTGTTCGGATTTTTTGCACTATGGAATATCTGTAACTATGCCGCTAAACATAAAAGCTAAAATTAAATTAGGGTTCCTTAACCCAAGAAAAATTGTTAAATAATTAAAAAAAAAAAAAAAAATTTTAACAACTACCGATCTTGGAACAAACCACGCTCTGGAGAGAAAAAAGTAGGGTGACTCGAAAAATCTGACTTCAGATTCGGATTCAGCACACCCAAAAGCTTTAGAAACCGAAAAGAAACCCTCTGGGACTTTTTGGCTGTTGTACAGTGTTATTAAACGAATGAGTGAGTTATGAATAGACTGGAAATCATCTTACTCTTAGTAACACTGAGTGCAATTGGTGAAAGACTCTTGAATAAACTCTCCGTGAGTAGAACTCAAAAATTGCTTGTTTAGCGATGTGTCTTAGGATGGAACTTGACCTTCTAGTAAGCTTTTGATAGACAACTTGAAAAACTTTTTTTTCAAAAAGGCGCTAGTTCTCATAATTAGTGACAGAAAAATTCGCTACATTAACATCTTTTTTTAAGTCGTGTCTAACCTTATCTACAGAATCTAGCTCTTATTCAACCTAACCAAACTCCTAACTTAACCTAACCTCACTTCCAATTCTACCTAACCTAACATAATCTAATTTGAACCTAACTTCAGTGAATCTTCATTTTGAGATAAAAAAATAAATATAACTAGTTAATTGCACTTTACTTTACCAACAAAAGAAAACATCTGCCATGTATGTATGTATGAGCTCTGAACTCGAAAGTCAAATGAACTAATTTTTGCACTCTAGACCAAGAAAATGCAGAAAGTATTAAACAAAGAAGAAAGTACGAAAATCATAAGTCCGATGAGTTATTCAGTGACACAGCTGGTCGTTAGTTTAAAAGCGTACCCAGCTGCCTATTTTATCTCTGCCGCTTAACGGCACATGTATAGTTACTACAGCTGTCAAATTAATTGCGGGATGGATTGTATGGCTCCTGTTGAAACATATGTGTCCAATAAATTGAATGTCTACCTTTGCTCGGACTTTCTTACGTACTTAATTGTTCTATTGCATGAACTAAGACTTTATTAAGTAAAAATTAAGGATGAGTCACAGTGTCAGCTTTAAAGTTGAGAATGTTTCTGATAGTTGTGATACACAGGGTGGTCCATTTATTGGTTTCTTTTTAAAAATTAAAAGTTTTTAACAATTATTTACTTTTTTATTGGCTTGTTCTAAGGTTTAAACACTTCCACTTATTGCTCGTTCAACATTGGGCCTTACGCTTAAAAGTCGAGCATTTACTCAAACTTGATTTATTAAGTAGAGGCCTGGTATTTTGTTTTTGTAAGTCCATGTTGCAGCTTTACTAAGAATTATGCAATGTTTTTAGATCAGAAATCATTTTTGATATCGATGGCAATTCGTTGCTCCAGGACTGAGTCCCATATGCATCCTTACATAGTTACATTACCATACGCATTTTTTAATAAACATATTTTTGTAGCAGTAAAAAATACTCACCAAAATTTTCTTTTCTTTACAGAGATTTTTTGCCCCGTGGTTCAGGCATTGTGACACGTCGACCATTAATCCTACAACTTATAAACGGTGTTACTGGTAAGTTTCTAGTCTATAATTCAATATCTTTGTATTTCATTTTCCAATATTTGTTTTTTTTTTTGTATCCACCACACAGAGCATGGTGAATTTCTGCATTGCAAAGGTAAAAAATTTACCAGTTTCGATGAGATCCGCAAAGAGATCGAAGATGAAACGGATCGTGTAACCGGCAGTAATAAAGGCATCTCCAATATTCCAATCAATTTACGTGTCTACTCACCACACGTTCTCAATTTAACACTTATCGATTTGCCTGGTCTTACCAAAGTCGCCATCGGCGATCAACCAGTTGATATTGAACAACAAATCAAATCAATGATATTTCAATTTATACGCAAAGAAACATGTCTTATTTTGGCTGTAACACCAGCCAATACAGATTTAGCCAATTCTGATGCATTGAAATTGGCCAAAGAAGTTGATCCACAGGGTGTACGTACGATTGGTGTAATCACCAAACTTGATCTAATGGACGAAGGTACAGATGCGCGCGATATTTTAGAGAATAAACTATTGCCGTTGCGACGTGGTTACATTGGTGTGGTGAATCGTTCGCAAAAAGATATTGAGGGACGTAAGGATATACATCAAGCGTTGGCAGCTGAACGTAAATTCTTCCTTAGTCATCCATCATATAGGCATATGGCCGATCGTTTGGGCACACCATACTTGCAACGTGTACTCAATCAACAATTGACTAATCATATACGTGATACGCTTCCTGGTTTGCGTGACAAGTTGCAAAAACAAATGTTAGCATTGGAAAAGGATGTGGAGCAGTTTAAGCACTTCAGACCCGATGATCCCAGTATTAAGACGAAAGCGATGTTGCAGTAAGTTGTTGTGTTTATGACACCTACGAAACTTGAGGATGTTTTTCATTGTGCATATTTTTCAATAAATATTTTTACAAATTAGAATGATTCAACAATTGCAGTCAGATTTTGAGCGCACCATTGAAGGTTCCGGTTCAGCATTGGTCAATACAAATGAACTATCAGGCGGTGCTAAGATCAATCGAATTTTCCATGAGCGGTAAATTTAAACATTTAAAAATCTATGCAGCACTTTTATCAACTCATTCGTTAATTATTTTTGCATTTTTTTTTTTTTTTTTTTCAAAATTCAGTCTACGTTTTGAAATTGTTAAAATGGCTTGTGATGAAAAAGAGTTGCGTCGCGAAATCTCATTCGCCATTCGTAATATACATGGTATTCGTGTGGGCTTGTTCACACCCGATATGGCCTTTGAGGCGATTGTCAAACGTCAAATTGCACAATTAAAGGAGCCGGTCATCAAATGTGTTGATCTAGTCGTACAGGAGCTATCTGTTGTGGTGCGCATGTGCACAGATAAGGTATATTATTGTATTTTGTTTGTGTAGCTGTTTTTTTTAATAATAACTTAATTTCTTCTATGCCCCTTTAGATGTCGCGTTATCCACGTTTACGTGAGGAAACCGAACGCATTATCACTACACATATACGCCAGCGCGAACAGTACTGTAAAGAACAAATTCTCTTACTCATCGATTTTGAATTGGCCTACATGAATACCAATCACGAAGATTTCATTGGCTTTGCAAAGTGCGTAAATATGCTGAAATAATGTTACCATTCGTTTTATTTAAATTTTCGTTGTTTTATAGTGCTCAGAATAAATCTGAAAATTCCAATAAGACTGGCACACGCCAGTTAGGTAATCAGGTTATACGCAAAGGCTATATGGTTATACAAAATTTGGGAATTATGAAAGGTGCGTTTCAACAAATATACAATAAAAGCTTATTATCGCTTTCAATTGTCTTTAGTTTAAGTAGTTTTAGTTCGTAAAAGTCATTCTGTGTCAGTCATTAGTATCATAGTGTCTTCGTACATTCATAGTTACTTACAAGATGCGTATTTTAAGTTAGATAGATTTATATGCATTATATACTTATGTAAGTCATGGAGTCTGTTCATATTGTTTTGTGTGCTTATATCGTGTGTTGAGTGCAATTTTAGATCAATACATTTAAGTATTTTATTGTTATTCGAAATTGATTAGGTATCCATAGGTTATTTAGGTTATTAATCTAATATATAAAAATCTCGTGATAATATAATAATTGAGTGAGTGATTTATTCTTCTTCGTACATACCTAGTTATTGTAAAATCAGTGAATCTAAAATTTGATGTAGTCATCCCTATAAATATTACACATACATATACATGTACATCTCGTCCCCATTTCGCAAATTTATCGTAAGTGACAAAAGACAACTTCTACAGGAGAGCATTTTTTTGGTTTTTATTTCTGTATGAATAATAAAGAAAAAAGCCAAACTTTGTCACAACCATCAGATTTCGTCTTAAATATTTTAAAAGATGATGCGCTGAGGTATCTAAACAAATTGGCATCAAAAAGTGAATTTCGAAAAAAGTTCTTTGCGATAATTTCGTGATAAGGGGTCGATATATTATTTCTATAATAACATTAGTAATTTTGCTACACAGTTTCAATGTTCCCTTTATAGGCACACTTTTTGTTAATAACATTTATGTACAACTAATTTTGAAAGCACATATCGCTCATTTGCTGCAACATCGTCATAGCTCAAAAACCCAAATTTTGAGTTAAAATGTGTAAAAATGTGTTTTCTGTAATATCACATTTTTTGAGTTATGACGATGTTGCAGCAAATGAGCGATATGTATTTATAAAAACTTATTACATTAGGTAATATTTTCATCTTGAAGCCTGTGTAGGCAGTTTTGTAATTCCAGTGTTAGTTACTTTAACACATCATGTTTTTAGAACAAAATATTTTGGTTCGACGTCTTCGCGAAATCTTTTAGTACTAAATTTTAGTACACATTTTTAGTACTCAATTTTTAGAACTATTTTTTGGTATGCACTTCCAAAAATTTGCTATTTATTTTCTTATAAATATTTTCAAATTATGATTAATTAAATTTATTATTTTATTAGTCTCAGATACAAAATGTGAGCTTAATGTTTTATTTCTAGTACTAAAGTCTTTATAAAACCACCGTTGTTCATTTAAACTGCGCTTTGTATGCTCACATGTTTTCAAGTTTTATTTTCCTTTTTTGCAAGACTTTCGCAAAATTTTTAGTACTAAATTTTAGTACCAGTATTTAGTACTAAATTTTTGGAACTATTTTTTTGGTATGCACTTCCAAAAATTTGATATTTATTTTCTTATAAATATTTTCAAATTATGATTAATTAAATTTGTTATTTTATTAGTCTCAGATACAAAATATGAGCTTATTGTTTTATTTCTAGTACTAAAGTCTTTATAAAACACCGTTGTTCATTTAAACTGCGCTTTGTACGCTCACATGCTTTCAAGTTTTATTTTCTTTTTTTTTTTTGCAAGACCTGGAAAAGTAATCTATAAACATTACCATAGTTTATAAAATATTAGAATCTTCTTCTTTTCTTTTAAATCTATTTTGTTAATTGTTGTTTTGATTCGTATTTTCAGTGTTTGTGTGTTTGTTAATTTTTTCTTACATAAATTGCATGTTTTATATTTATTTAGTTTTCTTTATATGTTCAATATAACTTTCTGTCTTTCCTTCTCCGCTGTTTATGATTTATTCTTTATTCATTTTTGTAGCATTGAAGCGATTTTTGCCACAATTTCTTGGTTTGTATGATGCTCGATACTTTTTAATATTTTTTCGAAATTTAAGTTAAATATTTGCATTATTTTGTTTGCATTTTTTAGCACCTTTTGCAATTTTTATTTTTGTATAAATTAACTTAAAATAACATGTTTTATGTGTTGTTTATGTAAATACATGAATATATATTTTAGTACAAACATTTTTTAGTACACACATTCATGCTCATCACTTTTTTTATGTTTTTTTGTAATTATGAAAAAAAAGTGAAATACTATTTTATAATGTCTTCTGTGTGCCTGGCTTACCTTAAAAATGTTTTGGGTTGAGCATGTTAACTTTTTTGAGTTACGTAATAATATCTTAAGATATTCACAAGTGCGTTTGAGTTGTATACTTTAGTAGCAAATTAGCTTTTTTAGGGTATTTAAAAATTGTAAAAGTTAAAAAATTGAACTAATATGAGGTGAGATTTCTATGATGTTTTTTCATCAGATTGACCTTGTACTTTTATTCTAATAATAGTAAAAAATGCTCTGAGTTTTGTTAAATTGTTGTGCCAGGAAAATGTTCAAATAAACATACATTAATTTCCAGTTTACTAGCGGCTACCCTAAGACATCGCCTAAAAGCCTGGACCTCTGTTATATTATACCGATTTAACACACGGGGGTGGCATTCTTTACTTCAAACTTATTTTATAGCGCTCCTAAAAGCTTCTGTCTTTGTCGCCTCTCCTAAAAGCTTCTGTCTTTGTCGCCTCTCCACGTCGTTTTTATATCTCTTCTAATTGGCATTCTATTGTTACCTTCACTGTCTTTGTCCCTCATTCGCTTCTAAGTTAGCACTGATTTTTAAAGTTCTTTGAAAACTTGTCTATTGCCCCACGTCCTTCTATCAATCTTCTATTTCTTTTCTCTCACCTTTTCCTAATCTTAATAAATTTTAAAAGATCTGTTTGATTAATTTTCTATAATTTTTTCTATTTTACTTCCCTCTCAAGCTCTCTTGAAACACCTTTCCTTTGAGTTCAAACTTTTTATTTTATTACACTACTTATACACTTTTCTGCTGGTCGTTTTCTGTCTCGCCCCTAAAATTCTGTCTACCTACCAACGCCCTCTTTCGTTTTATTAATATGTGTTTTTTCTGTATTTTCTCGTTTCTCAAAAACAACTGTTTCTTCTATCTGTTTTCATACCTAACTCTCTTCACCACGCTTTAGACCAGCTCTCTATTCTCCTTGCGATCACTTAATTTTTTTTCGTGCTCACTTTCGACCTGTCTTTTTTTTATCTACCCACTTCCTCGTATTCCCCTCTTTCCATATCAAACAATTTTCTCCCCTCTATTTGCTTTTATTTTATTTTTTTCCTCTCATTCTCTATTACACCACTCCATCCTCACCTCATGACTTGCATTCTTGCTTCTACCTTTCCACACACTCTGCCTTTTCACCATTCTTTAGATCTTCCTCTTGCTTTCTATATCCTTCTTGTCATAACTTAATTTCTTTCCCACTCAATCACTAGCTGTCTCATTCGTTCAACTCTTCCTCTTCTCTATCGACCTCTTTTTTAGTTAGCCCCTCTCGCCGCTTTTGTACTTTTTTTGCTATCATTCTCCCACCATTCTTTCTCTCCTGCTCCTTCTCTCCACCATTCAATCATTCTACGCCCAATCCCGCCACTCCATCCCTGCCTCATGTCACTCACCTCCCTCCTTCCATTAATTTCTCCTATTCTGTCTTATTTTTTTATACTTTTGCGTTTAGGAGTTTCAGATTTGAATAAGCAGGTCTATATTTTTAAATATTTACTAAGCTTATAAATAGTTCTATTTGTAAAAAATATTATTAGCTCATATCTAAATTCAATTATTTTATAAGTCAATTTAGTATTTTTTAGAATTTATAACTAATTATGTATGGTGAATTATGTTAGTACATACAAGTATGCATTATTCAGTCCCACAAAGCTAAATTAAAAAAAAATTGATATCAAATGTTAATCATTTTTCCAATTTTTTTTCTTTTTTTGTCTCATTCCATGCACGCCTTATTGCTATAAACGCATCTCTTCATCGTACAATTGCTGTTTATTCGCCAAAATCTTCTCTTGCGCTTCTCATCTTTATATTTAACAACATTTTTTATAATTCAACAACCAAACCAAAAATGTAATGAAAAAATATTATATACATGTGAAAATAAATGTAACTGTGATCTAACTGGCAACTGTACAACAAATGCAAAATTGCAACAACAACAATAAACGCCTGCATGCCAACTACCAACTTTATTTATGCTGGGCCAAATGGCATACAATACTTTCCACCACTCAATACTCACCACTTACAACATGCAACCCAACAAAATACACCAAACACTTTTTTGTATTATACAACACGCTCCCAATAAACCAAAAATTTGTTTCAACTACAACATATACAAAACAAAAATCAACAACACAATTACAGGCGGTTCGCGTCCCTACTGGTTTGTACTAACATCGGAGAGTATTTCCTGGTACAAGGATGAGGATGAAAAGGAGAAGAAATTTATGTTGCCGTTGGATGGTTTGAAATTGCGCGATATTGAACAGGGCTTTATGTCAATGTCAAGACGTGTCACATTTGCTTTATTCAGTCCAGATGGACGTAATGTTTATAAGGTTAGTAATTTTTGTAAAGTACAAAAAAATTTTGCAACGTATAACCACGGAGACCACGTACAAAAAAAAAGAAGAAAAACAAAGCAACAGTTAAAACAAACGCGTAGAACAAAAAAAAAAAAAAAAAATCAACTCAAACCGCGTCTTAAATAAATTAGTGTCGCATGTTGTTTATTGAGTTTTTTTAAATATTGCTTTAATAGCGGAATGATAAAGTTACTTGGTTTATTTTGATAAAAAAACAATTATTAATTTTATATTGGGCTCGTTTTACGCTACACAACGCTGAACTTTAATATTGAGTTATTTTTAAAACAAAAAAAAAAAAACATTTTAAAAAGTATACAATTCGAAAACAGCGCCAGCTTCACTGACTCCAATAAATTGCTATGTGTAGCGTATTATTAATAGTAATCGGTTGAATTAGCAAACATACAAAAACTTATTTAAAATTATTAATTATTTTTCAAAAAAAAAAAAAAAACTATCAACACTTATTTTCGAAAAAAAGTAATTTAATTTAATTTTAACCCCTTATTTCAAAAGAATATGAACCCAAAATTTCTGTATGTACTATGCCTCTCTTTCACATAAACACACAATTGTTATTTTACTCTATTTTCTTCAAAATTGAGTTCGTTCTTCTTATGTTGTAAACAAAATATTTGAGTGTGCGCTTTTGATATTTTTAATTTAATTAAACTGATTTCGTACAACATTGCGCGCATAAAAAAATAATAATAATAAGCATTGCATTAGACGCAATCCCCCCAGAGTGGCAGCATAAAACTGTTTGGTAATGACGTTTAAATTTTTTTGTATTTGATAAAAATTACTATGTTTTTATCAACATTTTTCCCAGCAACAAGTTTTCATATGGAATATGCGCTGGCGTGTTATGATTTTCAAATAAAGTAAAAATTTATTTGTGTACTTATTTTTGAAAGTTGTGTCGCTGCCTGTTAAGCGCATATTACGCATGAAAAATTGTTCATCTCTAATAAAAATGTATAACTCCCCGCAATTAGCTCTTCGTAAGTAGCCACTTGGTAAACGTGTTTTCTCTTTTTCTGTTTTATTTTTAAACACCATTTTAAGTACTTTTTTTCTTAATTTAATTTTTTTCAATAAAACTTTGTTTTAAAGTATTTCACATATTTTGTGTTGAGTATATATTTACTCACCAACTTACCACCAATACCACCACCACCACCACAATCCGCGCTCCTAACAGCAAAAATACATCAATATTTTTGACTTTTATTTTCTTCCACTCCGTTGCTCTATTTTTTTTTTATTTTGTACATTTTTTTATTTGCTTTTCGTGGATTTTGTTAAATTGCTAGTAATGTGCTAATAATATATTTTCCAACACCTTCCCACACCATACTCACCACATTTAGGATTACAAACAATTGGAGCTGTCTTGTGAAAATGTTGAGGATGTTGAATCGTGGAAAGCTTCATTCCTACGCGCGGGCGTATATCCTGAGAAGCAAGTGGCACAGGAAAATGGCGAAGAGGTAAGTTGATTTTGAGTATATTATTTAAAAAAATATATGTATACGTATATATTTCTTCATTTAGGTTATACATACATATACCTCTTATTCGTAAAAAATAAAATATGTAAATACATGACATGTACATTAGGTTGTATCGAAAAAATAGTTCAGTGTGTTTCACCTCAATGTGAAAGTTTATGTCGAAAAAAAAAATTAAAAAAATCTAAAGAAAGTTCTTTTTCTACATAAAGTTTCAAATAAAGGTGACACACACTAAGCTTATTTTCCTTCCATATAAATGTATGTACATATTAATGTATGTATGTATGTATGCATCGCATATACTTCATGGGTAGTAAGACATTTTCCAGTTGCTATTCGAAGTGAACTTGTTAAAAAATTTCAGTCAAATCTAAGTATATATATGGGAAATTCCACCCAAAAGAGGAAAAGTACCAAATTTTTAAAATGCCATAAACTCCCATTGCTCTCACAGAACTTTACAATAAAGGTCTTTTTATTATCATGGGTTAGGGGTAATTAGTTGCATAGCTAAATTTTTAGGAACTGCATCGATAATACTGAAAAAACTTAAAAATTGTATCACGAAAAAACAGGAAAATGTCCCAAGAGTCACACTCTTTAACCTTTGTAAAAAGTTTCTAAAAGCTAATACTGATCTTATTTTTAAAGAATATGGCACTATGTAGTATGTACTTTCGATCATATACAAATTGTAGTTCAAAGTTGAACTGTAAAGCTAAAATTCGTTTTCGTGCTCACAAAGGTGCAACAAAGAGATTTTTCGGTTTCCCAGGAGTCACTCACTTACTGAGTAGTTATAAAGCTATTTGTTGTTCTTTTAATGCATTTATTGTATTGGATATTTATCCATGTCGATATATATATTTCATAGCAATTGAAATCTCAATGTCAGTTTATTAAGTCAAAGTTGCCTAAGCTTTCGAGTCAAATGTCCCAAGAGTCACGATGGAATGTCCCATATATAAATGAAATGGGGCGTGGCACCTATAAACTGAATTTTTAATACTGTTCTCTGGAAGTATTTGTAGTGGAGTAAAGAAGTTAAGTGGAACGACAAACAAAATTAATGCAAATATTATAAAGAAGAAGAGATTTGTTGAAAGAGTGGGAGTGGCACCTGTCTGAACTGAACTGAATTTTTCATATCTTATATCTCTATGAAAAACGTTTCAAAAATTAAAAGAAAATTCACTTAAAAAATGCCATTTTCCCCTTATAAAATGTATGCGAAAGGGCGAAAAAAATAGCTGACCCAAGGGTTAAGTTATAGCGCTAATTTTTTGAAACTTTTTTTCAAAGTGAATTTTCTTTTAATTTTTTTAATTTTTTTCAAAATATTTTTACATACCCTTAAAGCTGAAGATTTGAAGCTTCCAAAATGGTAAGCCATGTGCGATTATCTTAACTATTGAAATAGTTACAGCCATTTAAAATTTACTAGATTTTATTCGTGTTACTGTGTATGTGTGTGCAATAGTACAAAACTCGATCATTTTTAAATGGCTGTAATTATTTTAATAGTTAAGATAATCGCACATGGCTTACCATTTTGGAAGCTTCAAAGCTTCAACTTTAGGAGTATGTAAAAATATTTTGAAAAAAGTTTCAAAAATTAAAAGAAAATTCACTTTGAAAAAAATGCCATTTTACCCCATACAAAATGTATGGAAAAGGGCGAAAAAAATAGCCACCCCTAAGGGTTAAGTTAGAGCGCTACTTTTCTGCAAGGCTTATTTTCTCATCAATACCTAACTTTTTAGGGGGTAAGACCAAGTGGACATTTTGTTTGAATCACCCTAATATATACATATATATATAATGTTGTAAAAAAAAGCTGAATAGTAACTGGAAACTGTAACTACTCGCTATAAATGTTGTGTATCAAACAAATTCGTTAAGTTTTTTATATCTACCCCTGTAAGATCCTGACATTTTGCCCTTTTTTTAATTTTTTTAATTTTTTATTTTTCTACTGTAAGAAATTCCTTTTAAACTAAAGAACAAACTTCCTTATTCCATTTTTGTTTTATAAATACTCAAAAAAAAAAAATAATAATAATAATTTTATGTTAAAAACAATTTTGTTTTAAATTTTTTTTTTTCACAAATCCCTGTCCTCCTTTCTCCCTTCCTCTAATTTTGATGTTGTAAATAATACGCATCAACTAATACACACATATTTGCACACAAATACATAGTTTTTATACATTAAGTTAAAGTAAATAAAATAAATAATATATATTTAAAAAATTAAAAAAAAAAAAAAACTTAGTAACTCCAACGATACCAATTAACGCAACTTTTCTTCGTATATTTCTCTGTTTTATCGAATTTTAATCAACATAGCAGGAAGGACAAGAGGTTTGTTTCGCTTTTTTCATACACTTTTGATATTTATTTTGCATCTTATTGATATTAAAAAACATTTTCAAAAATATTGTATGGAAGTAAAGGTTCTTAACAAGTTAAAAAAAATAGCACAATTGTAAAAAAAGTTTTTTTTTTTTAATGAATTATTTGGTGAATTGGCGTTATACTTATAAGTAAGAGCTTATTTTTTAACATAATTAATTTCTCAAATTTTTTTTAACTTTTTTTTTGTTTTTTTTTAATTTTTTAATTTTTTATATAATTTTTTTTTGTAACTTATGTATTATATTTTTGTTTTATTGTTCATCTTCTGCATAATATTTTATTTTATTTTTTCTCTTATAAAATATAACATTCAATATGATTAGAAAAGAACTCCACGTTCACTTTTAATTCGTCTTTTTTTCTTTTTTTTCCAAATCTTTTATACAAAACGTAAATTTGCATATGATTAAAAATACCATGTACTACAGAGATCGACAAACGTATGTTTACAAAACCAATCAACAAAGTTTTTTGTTAACCTTGTTTCATCAACTGTTATTCGTTTGATTTGTTAATGCGTGTATGTGTGGAGCAAATGCAATACATATAAATATAACCTCTCTGTTTTATTGAACTAATATTTTACATATATGCTAATTTGTTTTATATTTACGTGTTATGTTTTTTGCTATACTTTATTCTTCAGCATAAGAGTTGAAATATGCGACTTTTTGTTTCTAAATAAAAAATAAATATAAAAAATTAAAAATTAGAATAAAAAAAAAATAAAAAATTAGAATAAAAAAAATAAAAAATTAGAATAAAAAAAAATATATAAATAATTAGAATAAAAAAAATAAAAAATTAGAATAAAAAAAAAAAAAATTAGAATACAAAAAAAAAATAAAAAATAAAAAAAATAAACAAAAAAAAAAAATTTAAAATGAAAAAAAAAAAAAAAAATAAACAAAAAAAAAAAAATTAAAAATGAAAAAAAAAAAAAAATAAAAAAAAAAAATGAAAAAAAAATAAAAAAATTAAAAAAAATTAAAAATAAAAAATTACAAAAATAAAAAAAAATGCAAAAATAAAACAAATACAAAAAAAGAAATAAAAAAATTAAAAAACAATAAAAATATAAAATACAAAAAAATTGAAAATAAGTAGCAAAAAAAATTAAAAAATAAAAAAAAAAAAAAATTAAAAATTAAAAAAAAAAAATTTTTTAAAAATTTAAAATTAAAAAAAATTACAAATTAAAAAAAAATAAAAAATTAAAAAAAAATTAAAAATTAAAAAAAAATTAAAAATTAAAAAAAAATTTAATTAAGAATACATATATGGATTAAAAAAATAAAAAAAAAAAAATTTCTAAAAAAATATGAAATTTAATAACTTTTAAAAGTTATTTAAAAATTAACAAAAATCCAATTTGATAAAAAAAACAAAAATAGAATAAAACTGAACACAATATGTAAAAATTTAAATCAAAATCACAGAAATGCCTTAAAATTACATATTTTAACTTTTTTAGTAAAAACAACAAAACTAAAAACTTGAGATGAAATCATTAAAATGAAAAAAATAATAATAAATAAAAAAATAATAATAAATAAAAAAATAATAATAAATAACAAAATAATAATAAATAAAAAATAAGATAATAATAAATAAAATAATAATAATAAATAAAAAAATTATAATAAATAAAAAAATAATAAAAAAAATAAAAAGAGTAATAAAAATAATAAAAAAAAGTAATAAAAAGAATAAAAAAAAATAAAAAAATAATAATAAAAAAGATAATAAAAAAATAATAAGTTATTAAAAAAAAAAAATTATTAAAAAAAAATGATTGAAAAAAATTATTAACAAAAATTATTAAAAAAAATTATTTAAAAAAAAATTAAAAAAAAATTAAAAATTATTAAAAAAAACTATTAACAAAAAATTTTATCAAAAACTTTATCCAAAAAATAATAAAAACGTAGCTCTTGATTTTGATAGATTCTATCAGCTATTACGGCGGAGCTCCCGATGGAGGAAAATGTAATCGATCATGAGGGAATTCAATCGATTGCATCAGAATTTGGTAGTGAATTTAGATATAATGTAGATGCAATCTCTATCGACTCCTTCGAACTATTTCCGCCGCGAGCTCCGCCGGAATTGCTGATAGACCACTTAAAAAAATTGTTTAAGTTAAAAAAATTACAGTTTCTAAACTATTTTTTTTTACAATCATCCCTTTATTTACGTTTGTTGAATTTTTTTATATATTAAATTTTATTTATAGCAGAAAAAAGCTTTTTAAATTTTCTTTTTCTTTCAAATCACAATCATCCGCAAACGAAAAAAAAAAACGACTCAAATATCATAAAACAACCTCAAGTACCTTTTTTCACACTAACAGGACCAATATTCATTCAAACTTAATCTTTAACTGTGGACAGGAAAATTTGCAAGCAAGCTCTTCGAATGATCTAAATTCGTCTTAACTCAAAAAAATTCAACTAATAAAACCTTTGTTTTACTTTAGGAAATCAATTTTATTGTTGTTCGCGGAAATATTAAAATTGCAAGTGTCTGCCAGACCCATTGTCCGCAGTTAACGGTTAATCGAGTTAAACAATATTTTTTTTAATATCTGGAATTTTTTTCGTAACTTTTATCCAAGAACTGAGTCAACAAATTTAAATCGATATATGTATCATTTCAATTCTTTTCGTCGAAAAATTAATCGTGTTGATTAATCGGTGGTTGATTTGTTATTTAATTATTCATTGAGTAGTAATGTTTTAGATGAATTGACATTTCAATTAACGATTTAGTGAAACAAATTGCCTGGTAAATTCTAGTAAAAATTTGAAAAAATTAGCTTTGTGATTAATCAAATTAATAAGATTATGATTAATCAAAATGTTATAAGTCGGAGAATTAATTGTTTTGATTAATCGGTGATTTTGTATTAATTCTATTATAATCGATTAACTGATTAATCACAAATCCCTGTCAAGTTCTCAAAACAAATTCATTTTAGGTTAAATTGATTAAGAAAGTCACAAACTTCACATGTAAATTACTACACATATACTTAAGATTACTAACCCATTATTGCATACGTATTAATATGTACACTTTAAATAAAACAGTTTTTATATATTTAATGTCTATTATATAGTGGTAACAGCAATACTTAAGTATTGGTTTGATGTAAATGAATTAAAAAAAAATTTATAAAAATTGCATTCTTCCGTTAAATGGCAAAATTAAAAAAAAAAACTTAAAAATAAAAAACATCAAGAAAAAAAATAGAAAAAAAAAAATAAAAAAAATAAAAAAATATAAAAAAAATTAAAAAATTTAAATAAAAAAATATAAAAAAATTAAAAAATAATAAAAAAAAGATTTAAAAATAAAAAAAAATATAAGAAATAAAAAAGATTTAAAAATAAAAAAGATTTAAAAATAAAAAAATAAAATTCAAAAAAAATGAAAAAAAATGAAAAAAAAATTTAAAAAAAATGATAAAAAAAATGAAAAAAAAATTAAAAAAAAAATTAAAACTATAGAAAAAAAAAATAATAAAAACTATAGAAAAAAAAAAAATAAATAAAAACTAGAAAAAAAACAAAAATAGAAAATTAAAAAATAAAAAACAGATTTAAAAATTAAAAAAAAAGTTAAAATTAAAAATTAATTAAATTAATTAATTAATTAAAAAAATTTAAAAAAGCTGAAAAAACAGAATTAAAACATTAAAGACAACCGAATTAAAAAAAATAGAAGTAAAACAGAAATAAAAAAATCAAAATTAAAATTAAAAAAAAGTAAATAAAAAATAAAACGGAACTAAAAAAAATCAAAATTAAAACAATTAAAAAAAATAAAAATAAAACAGAATTAAAAAAATAAAAACAAAATTCTGTTTTAAAAAAGAAAAAAAAAAAAAAAAGAAAAAAAATTAAAAAAAACTCTTATATTAAAAAGAAGTAATTATTTTAAAATATAAAATGAGCGTGGTCGTGAATACCCTGCAATCTTTACAATAATCACTTTAAGTTTTTTTATTTTTGCTTTAAAATTTAAATGCAGTAAGCACTTGAATAATCACTCAAGGATTACTGCATTTCATTTACATTACCACTGATTGTATTTGATTTTTTTTCAGTGAAACCACCCTGTCATTATAATTTAACGTTAGTTGTGAATGGAACTTCAGCTCCATTACCACTAAGATTTTTTTTTAGTGAAGACTAATGCTAACGGAAGTTAAACTCAACTTGCTCGACGTTGAATGCTAATCGATAGTTTCAGTAAAATTAAAAAAAAAATTTGAGTGATAATAAAAAAACATTATTAGTGAGCATTTAGTTTTAGTGAAATATTATTTCATATAGCACTAAAATCTTTTTTTATTTAATGGGCTTTTACTGGTAATCGAAACTGCCCATCAGTGCTAAATATGATTACCCTATTAATCATGCGTGTACATATATCAAAGCTATTTTATTATATTTGTATATACCTTTGTTATATTTTTTCGAACTACTACTAACACAGTGAATGAATAACTCTTTAATGGAAGTATGTATGTTTGTAATGGGTTTCTTTTACGCTATTGTTATTAATTTTATAATTTATTATTGTTTTATGAAATAAGTAAAAAAGTGGTACATATGCAATATTTTCTTTTTTTCTTTCCTTTTCCTATGCATTTATTAAAAACAAATATACAAAAATAAACAAACCAAAATATTATGCAAATGAACATCAACACATTTTTACCAACAAAATGCAAATATTTGATAAAACTGCTGCGCTGTTACTGCTGCCGCTGCTGCTGTTCTTGCATCTATACACACCAAAATACACCTTGTCCTTCACACATTTCACCACATCACCAATGTATCTTTTAATATCGATTACTTTATTCACCACCATAAATCACAACTTGTCACCTTCACATTTTTCAATTCACCACTACCGCTTTGTGCGCTCAACGCTATTCAAACAACAAAACAACTATAGTCTGCCAACGAAGAGGCCGCATCCGATCCACAATTGGAACGTCAGGTTGAGACAATTCGCAATTTGGTAGATTCATACATGAAAATCGTCACAAAGACTACACGTGATATGGTACCCAAATCTATAATGATGTTAATTATTAATAATACTAAAGATTTCATCAATGGTGAGCTGTTGGCGCATTTGTACGCTACTGGAGATCAGGTGAGTGTGGTGGAGTTGAAATATATACATATATAGAAAATATGATTATAATTTCATTATAATTATCTATAGTCATATTTATGTCTTTACTCGTATTCAACTTCTAATAATATGTTTTTGTATACTTAAAGGCCCAAATGATGGAAGAATCTGCGGAATCAGCCACAAAACGCGAAGAGATGTTACGCATGTATCATGCCTGCAAGGAAGCGCTTCGAATTATCGGTAAGAGATTTTTCAAATATTTTGAGTACTGCGATCATAAGAACATTTAGTGGTATTCAAATGTTTATTTCTTCGATATTTCGACTTCAACCTGAAGTCATCATCAGGAAATCATACTTATTCCAATGTTTTCCTGATGATGGCTACAGGTTGAAGTCGAAATATCGAACAAATAAACATTTGAATATTTTATTTGGGCTTTTTATATTTCGCACGCTTTTCTAATCAAATCCAAATTTTCATAGGCGATGTATCCATGGCTACAGTATCATCCCCACTACCACCACCTGTTAAAAATGACTGGTTACCCAGCGGTCTGGATAATCCACGTCTCTCACCACCAAGTCCTGGTGGTCCACGGAAGCCTGCACCCACATCACAGGTAAGTGGATTTTGAAACTTGTTTTTTTGAAACTGCAATGCAAGGGATTTTCAATGTATGTTTGTATCCTTTATTAATATCACTCTTTTATTTTTTTTACAGGGCTCTATGGGCAGTGCCGGTGGCCGAGGCCCTCCACCACCACCTGCTTCAGGGCGTCCAGCGCCAGCGATTCCCAATCGCCCTGGCGGCGGAGCACCACCATTGCCGGGTGGTCGTCCTGGCGGCGCTCTGCCACCACCACTATTACCTTCGTAAGTACCAAATTGCTTGCATTTTTTATAAAAAGTTGGATTTAGTTGAATAATGGGGCCTGAGGAGTTGAAACTGACTAAAACTTTCGTTTTTTTATTCTTCAACAAATAATTTAAGCGATTAAAAATACTGAAAATTGTTTCTAGCCGTTTTTTAAGTTTTGATTTGAAACACAAATCAAATTGATTTGAAAATTTGAAGCATCGTGGCATTTTCAATTAAAATCGAATATTCGAATAAACGAACTGAAACGAATATTCGACGCGCCCTATTATTCGAATATTGGTATTCGACTTTTGCTATACAAATGCTGCCTTAGTTCGAATAGTCGATTATTCGAATATCAAGAGTTCTGCTACTTCGATATCGACTTGTAAAATGTGAGATCGAAACATGATTTAAACGTGAGGTCTGTTTCAGTTGCTCAGGTGACACTATTTCATTTTAATATTTGCTTAATTTTAGTTACTGTTAATTTTAAGCTAGTTACTAACTTGTTTCTTTTTTTTAAGAACATAAAAAAAGTTCTAAAATATAAAACCATATTTTAACGAAAATTCTTGAAATTGGGTAAAATATCCCCATTATTATTTATTTTTTCCTCAAATTTTTTTATATATGTATATTAAAAATCTAAAAAATTTTATTTTATTATTATTTTTTAATCCTCATATTGATAAAATTGTTAATTTATCGAAGGTTGGGACCTCTTTTATGCATTTAACAATAGTGTTGTAACTGCTATTTCCTCTAAAATCTAAAACGGTTATTATGTACTTAAATATTAACCTTTATAAGGTCATTGGGTCAAAAGTAAACCTTTGAACTAATAAATATCGATAGAAATAAAAAAGAAAGCATTGTAAAGCCAATGTGCCTCCTGCATGAAAATCGATATAACAAAAACAAAATACATAGCTTTTACTCCAAAAATTGAGTCTGAGCAAATGCTCACCTTTTATGCATGAGGCCCATGGTTTGAAACCTTATGAAGGTTAAAAATTCCACCCGAAGACTTTATATTGCTTACCAAATGTCGTTACTGACTTCTTTTACATTTTTGTATGATTTTTTGCTTCTTAAGCGTTTATGATTAACACAAATTTCATGTTAACAAACGAAAAAAAATTAAAATTGTATAGTAAACATGTTTTTGTCTCTTTTCTTCTTTCTTCCCATCGCTCACTTTGTGCATAAAATATTTTTCTAACACTGAACAATTTTTGAACTAATCCATTACAAAACTTTCTCGCTACTCACCATTATTTCTCTTGCACATCATTCATTTGTGTTAACTTTTTTTTTGGGCATTATCTTACATCAAATTACTAACAAAATGCTCTTCAATCGAACAAAATGCCACGCTGCATATTAACAACAGACGCCGTTAAATAACTATTATCTATATATATAATCGCACCATAACTGATATGTGTTTACAAAATACCTTCAACACTACATACATACCTACTATATAAATTCATTATATGTAAGCAAAAATATTGGCATCTCAATGTAAGAATTCAATGATAAAGCAAGCAGTAAATTATCAACAAAATATTTAGCAATAATTTTGAAAACAAAACCTAAACTACAAACACACATAAAATATTAATCCCAATACAAATTGTTTTTGCGCCATGCAAGTATAAAAAAAGTCCACTGAAAGCAGCAGCATAATTAAACCAAAAAATAAATTTAAAAAAATTAACACTCTAAAGGCTTTGGGTCACATTTGTACCATTCAATCTAAGCAGCTTTGAGTCCAGAATCCTAAAATGCTTTGCATATTTTTTTGAATTGAAATGAATGTAAAAGTATTTTAAAAAAATTCCAAAAAATTTGACCCGTTAACCTTATGAATGTCATTATAAATATTAACCCTGATGTATGAAATTAGCATAAAAAACCTAACGGTAAAAATATTTTTTTTTTGCCTTGCATTATTTTGTAAGATTGCATAAACATACATACGCTTATAACACATAAATAAACAAAATAAAAAAATTAGGCAACATCCCTTTATAAAAGCGTAGATAGACAGCAGGACTTATTGCGATTGACAACACACTTGAACCGTTTCAAGTTCGACAATGACACAGACAGCAGTTAAAGAGAGAAGAGAGAAGTAAAACGGCATTTTCAAGCTTTAATTTGCAAGTCAATGCCGTAGCTTAACCGCATTAACGTCTCGCCTGTCCAAGCTGCAAAGCTATCAAACATATACAATGTAATGAGTAATGTTAAAAGTAGCAGTTAAATACGAATCAAGCAAATATTAAAAAAAAATACGAAAGAAAAAGCCATTACATTTTGGCATATTTAATTGTTAATCAGTGTAGTTCAACACTGCTTAAAATTTAAATTACTTTTTTAACTTATTGTTTTTTTAATTTTTTTTATATTATTTGTTTATTTTTTTATTGCTCATACACAAAAAATTAAAAAAAATCAGCAAATAGTCCCTAGTACAAAATTTTGTGTTTTTTTATTTTTGCTTTTGGACCTTACTTCCATTGAAAAAAAAACTATTACCCAAAGCTTCATTTTCATATACACAAATTTTCATTTCAATGTTTGTTTATTTTATCACATTCATATGTTTGTTAATTTAATTGTTTTTGTTTGCTTTTAAAACAAATTCATGTATAAATTTGTAAAGTTTTTAGTATGTGATTTTTCAGCTTTCTTTGTTCTATATTTTAGATAAATTTTTATGTATTATATCCTTTATTTTATCCAATTAGATTTTTATAATTTTGTATTATTTATTTATTTTTATTTTTATCAATTTTTTTTATGTTATTAAAATTTTAAATTTTTTGTTACGTTGAATTAATTATGTATTTTTTTCAATTATTTTTTTAATTTTTTCAATAATTTTTTTTTTTTTATATTTTCATATTTCAATTTTTTGAATTTAAAAAAATATATTTGTTTTTATTTTTAATATTTTTATTTTTTTTTTTTAAATTTTTTTTTTTTAATATTTTTATTTTTTTTTTAATATTTTTATTTTTTTTTTAATATTTTTATTTTTTTTTAATATTTCTATTTTTTTTTAATATTTTTATTTTTTTAATATTTTTATTTTTTTAATATTTTTATTTTTTTTAATATTTTTATTTTTTTAATATTTTTATTTTTTTTTTATTTTTTTTTATTTTTTTTTTTTTTTGCTTCACTACCTACATTTTCAACTGCATTAATTTTTTTATTTTCTTCAAATTTTTAATAATCATTTTTGAATTTCATTGATTTATGTACCTACATACATATATTTGAAATTTTTTATATTAAAATTTTTCCTTTGTCTTTTATTTCACAGTTTTTTTAAGTTGATTTAGTTTGGCTTTTTTTTTGTTTTTTTTGTTTTTGTATTTTGCTTTTTTTTGTTTTTATATTTTGTACTTTTTTTGTTTTTTTTTGTTTTTTTTGTTTTTTTTTTATATATTTATATATTTATATTTTTTTTGTTTTTAGATTTTTTTTGTTTTTATATTTTTTTGTTTTTATATTTTTTGTGTTTATTTTTTTTGTTTCAATATTTTGTTTTTTTTTTTAAATTATTTTTTGTTTTTATATTTTTTTTGTTTTTATATTTTTTTTGTTTTTAGATTTTTTTTGTTTTTCTTTTATATGTTTTTATATTATTTTGTTTTTATATTTTTATTTTTTTTGCTTTATATTTTTTTGTGTTTATATTTTTTTGTTTTTATATTTTTTTGTTTTTATATTTTTTTTTTGTTTTTATATTTTTTTGTTTTCATATTTTTTTTGTTTTTATATTTTATTGTTTTTATATTATTTTGTTTTTATATTTTTATTTTTTTTTTGCTTTATATTTTTTTGTGTTTATATTTTTATTTTTTTTTTGCTTTATATTTTTTTGTGTTTATATTTTTTTGTTTTTATATTTTTTTGTTTTTATATTTTTTTGTTTTTATATTTTTTTTGTTTTTATATTTTTTTTTTGTTTTTATATTTTTTTGTTTTCATATTTTTTTTGTTTTTATATTTTGTTTTTTTTTTGTTTTTATATTTTTTTTGTTATGTTTTAATGTTTATAATATAATTTAATTTCTATACTTTTGTTTTTACTTATACTGTGATAAAAATTTTTAAATAAATTTTGAAATTTAAAACCAAATATTCTTAGAAAAAGGGGTTTCAAACGTTTCGATAAATTTATAATCTTAAAAAATTATGTCAACAAACAAATTTAAATTTTTTTTTGGTGTTTATGTGTTTAATATTTCTTATTAAAAAAAAAATGAACTACACCAATAAGCACAAAATACACTTATCCCAAATTAAAAGAAAAACTAACAATACCCAAACTGAAAATGAACTTTCTTGCCATCTGGCAACCTTTGTCCTTTAAAGCCGTGTTACCGGAGCTGTCGGCGGCGCTATCACCCAGCAAACTGGAGCAAATCGTTACATACCGGCGAGTATGCAGGGACAAGTGAATCAGGCCGTGGGCCAGGCAGCCATGAATGAGCTATCGAATGTGTTTGCGACACGTTTCAAGTAAACAAATTAATACAAAATTCAAAATTAATCAAACAAAAGAAAAAAAAGTTCAGACTAAATTAATATTGGCTTGCATAATTAAAATAACCCAAAAAAAGAAAACTTGCTAAGCTTTGTTTACTAATACATAACTATTTACACTAAACAAAAGTTGAACAAGAAAGCATAAATTGTTATGTAATTCAAGCAAACAGTTTGTTTTAATACACTTACACATACAAAAATAAATATACCAGCAGTATTGGCATTTGTTTTGTGTGTATGTGTTAATTTGTTTGACATTCATTCTTTAGTTAATTCATATTTATACTTATATGTATATATATTCATATTTTTTTTATTGTGTGCATTTTTTTTTAGCATAAAATTGCTTGTATTTTTCTTTGAGCCAAAATTTTTACTTTGAAATTTTTAATTACTTAATAAATTATTATTTTGATGCTTGCTTTAATTCTTTACGGCAATAATTTATTCAAAATCAATCATGCATTTGATTTAAATTCATTCACGATTTCATGAACTAATTTAGTTAAAAAGCATTTTTATATAAAAATTAACAAATTCAGCGTAGTCACAAATTATGTTTAGAATAAGTTTTTTTTTTTTAAACAAAATTGTTACATTCCTTTCAATTATAAATAATTTAGCAAGTCGTATCACTCAGGTTTGAAATCATATTTTTTCGGTTTTGTAAATATTCACCACACTGTGGTGAAAAATATTGTCAAAAATATTTTAGTTCGTAATGTTCATGCTGTATGGTAAAGTAGGGTTTAGGCCTTTTTATTGACCTTTTTCAAACAAATATTCTTAATTATTCTATGATATATTTATACAATAAATGTGTTACAGAACACCTTTGTACCTTGTTTATAGTCTGTCAGGTTTTTTTTTTTTTTAATTCAAGTTCCATTTGTCCATAGTTCGGCTCAGTCAACTTTAGTTAGACCTTTTTGTGAAAGACAAAATTACGTGTATGAGTCATACCTTGTCAATTTTGATTTTGCTACAGTGCGGGTTAGGCGGTGCGCCATTTTCAGTGTATGCTCATCCAGCTGATCTTTCTATACATGTCCCTTCTGCTCATTTGAATTGAGTCTCTCTAGGTATTTAGCAATTGTAGAAATAGTTGATATACTTTAGGCAAACTGAGTAGATGGAAATTTCCAATATTAGGCTTCTGAAGAAATTCACCACAGTGAAAATGTTTTCAACACATAAACGGCTTGAATGCGCTCCCTACATAGGCTGCAGTAACTTATGTAAGTGTAAAGAAAGCATTTATCTTGTAGAAAAAAATTCACCACACCATGGTGAATATGAACCATCAAAGTGAGCTATAGAAACTTCGCTTATAGCGGCATATTAAGAAGGTTTCGGGGGTTTGTCATTAATTTATCACAATGTGGTGAAAATGTGGTAATTGAAAGATAAACTTAATTTCATATATCAGTACGCCCACTAATTGGAATAGGCGTGGAGAAATTGTTGGCGATATTTTTCAATTTTTTATTAGTTCCTCGCTCCGTAGTTAAATTTTAAAGAATCTACCATCTCACCATACTTACATATTCTACATATTTACGAGTACATGCTATAATTACATATATATTATACATACATTAAAAACAAAATTATTTAGGGAATTAAAACAACAAACACATGCATTAAATTTGAAAACTACAATAACGTTAATATTAAAAAAAAAAGTTTAAGTACATAACTAATTGAATTAAAAATTCGTTGTTGCTAATTGTGTGTTAATGTAGTAAATGAATATAAAAACAAAACAAAAAAAAAAAAACTATATTAAATACACATACAACTATTCACTACGCTCCTTAAACTCATTCACAACTAAGTGAAAACTATTTAACCAAGAAAAGAAAAAAAAGTTGGAAAAAATGCGCAAAAAATGCAATCTTGCGTGGCGCGCAATTTTAATTGTATGAAAAATCTCAAAAAAGTCATTTAGCATTTAGTTAACAAAAAAAAAAAAATAGTTTTATGCTACATATTTTCCCCAAAAGTATTTAAATACATGAAAGTTATGTACATTTTTTTCGATTGTTGAGCATTATGAATATATATTAAAAGAAATATACTATCTAATAATAATAACAACAACTTGTATTGTATGTATGTATTAAATAGTTGCTTATAATAAAGTTAATTACAAAAATTAATATCATCTAATTTTAATCGATTATTTAACAAACTAAAATACTGAGGAGCTGGTTCCTAGCGGGGATTTTAAAAAGTAGTAGAGAGGCGTTAGGTAGTACCAGCGAGTCTACTGGGATCCAATTCTAGAACTAGTTTCTAAAAAAAAAAAAAAAATTACTACAAAAAATTTTTATTTCGATATCTCAATCCGTTTCTGAGATATCGACCAAAAAAATAAATACAATTTACCTGTTCTCTTCATACACAAGTACTAGCTGACTTGGCAGACGTTGTCCTGCCACAAATTTATTTCCCCGCATCTTTCTCTAACCCGATCACTATATCTATCTCATTCCCTATACCTATCTCTGTCTCCATTCCTATCCCTGTCATGGTAGAGACAGTTTCGGAAAGGCAATATGAAAAAACTGATGGGTGCTGTAATTCGTGTCTAACTGTTTTAATTTAAAAAAAAGTGTCTTGTGTCCTATTGTGGCCGGGTTATGATATTTTAAAACTTGAATGAAAAAAATCGGGACAGTGGATCGGCTGTTTAGGTTTTACCAAATTTCGAGTTACAATTTTGTATATGTAGTATAGATGGGAATATGTATTATCTAGCGGGATATAAAAGGCGAGCATTTGCTCAGACTCACCTTTTATACAAGAGAAGGTTTGCCGACCACTTTAGAGGGGATACTCGGTTTTTTTTCATAATTTGAACTGTTTTTTTTTTTTGACAATTTTCGATATCGAAAATGTCGAAAATCACATAAATTGACATAACTTGAGTAAAAATTGAGAAATTTGGTTACTTTCTGGCCAAGCTAGGTAGCTATTGAAAATGGGCTAAATCGTATGAGAACCGCGAGAGGCATTTTTAAAAATTCGACTGGTCGTAACTTTCAAACTCAATAAAACTAAGAAATTTGGCACAAAGCAGACTAGTATCGTTGGGAGTGATGAAACTGGATAAAATCGCCCTCCAAGCACGCCCACTTTCGATACCGAAAATTTCGAAAATGACCTAATTCGGTAAGATAAATAGCTAAAATAGTATAAACACATTTAGGTAAATCCTACTGAGGCCTATATCATTGTTATCTCGTTCTGAAAACTACCGCTGGGTATTTAATGTTAGACTTCCTTACATTTTTTTTTTCTTCGAAAATTGAGATAGTAGTACGATGCGTCAGCAAAGCAAGCGGCGAGATAACTATAATAAATTGTTTGTAAGTAAAATTCGCCACATAAATCATAGCACGTTCTTTCATACATTTCACACTGATAACACATTTTGCACAAAATTCATAACTATGGAAATTACAAAAAAAAAAAAAAAAAAATTACAAAATTGAAATTAAACTTGTAGTAAGTAGTAGCTGTCTAGATAGAACTTTCTTTTCCTCCTGGTGCTGGGTTGTTTTTCTATTTTTCTCCCACAACACGCTTCCACAACAAAACACTTGTATTATTGTCTAACGGCCGAGGTAAGTTTTTCGCTTAAAATTGAAAAATATTTTTATGCTTAACAATTTAATATTTTTTTTTTTTATAAAAATGTCTTGCTTTTCTGCAACTTTTACTGTTTTTATTCTTTACTTTTTCACTTCAATATTCCACTTCTGAATTTAGGTTTGCAAACAGTTTGTAACACATATTTCCATTTCTACTTTCTTTAGTCGCCCCATGCCGAATGCGCCACCCAAACTACCGGAGCGACCCAACTACTATGGCAACACTACAAATGGGCGTCCCTTCTAAAAATCGGAGCGGTCTCAATAAGCGTTTGGATTCCGCCGCTTTTGTTGGTGTTCGTATTTTAAATTGTATAACTAGGCTTTAATAATAATTAACGAATAAGTAAAGAAAAGCAAAGAAAAAACTCTGAAACTTGATAAGAATGACATATGCCTGATTAAATTTAATATTTAGTTAAAGGAGGAATGCGAAAATTTGTAAACTAACCTAAAAATTAAAACAAAAAAAAAAACGATTTCTTCTTTTTTGAGTACTTTTTCTAAGCGATATTTTGCGTGACGTCTGACAAATTTGTAATTGCAGTGTGTTAAGTTTATAAATTTAGTAGTGAAAAAAAAAAAAATATTTTTTGATGCATAGTTTGAAATCTAAATTGTTTTTGAAGTAAAAAAAAAATACAAATAAAAAAAAAAATATTTTGGCGAAGTTAGAAAATCGAAATACCTCTTTTCAGAACTGTGCCTAATATGAGCTGATTGACCTTAAATGAAAGAAATTTTCAAGAAAAACCATTTGTTTTGTTTAATTTATTTAAGTGCGAAAATAATCTGAAATTAAATTTTTCAAATCACAAAAATGGAAATCTACAAAAAAAAAATTTCTGAAAAAGCCACTAACTTTCGAACTTGATTTTATATTTATATTAATAACACTGTACAGCAGCCGGTTGGGTATGAGACTATACCCAATTTTTTGAAGAGATTAAGACATAATTAAAAAAATTGCGTTCAACGTTCTTCGAAGTTAGCCTCCAAAATTTAGCTGCGGACTTTCGAAGTTCGAAAATGGGCGTGGCCTGCTTGCCTCTCTTGTTTGATTGATGTCTTTTTTATATTCTATTTAAAAATGACGTAAGAAGTTCTATACATGTCTAAAGTGAGATCTTCGAAAAAATTAAAAGCCGCATATTTGCAATTATATAACATTTCTTCATCCATACATACATTTGCATTATAAAGGCCATGCCTACATTTAACCTTTTTAAATATTTTAAATAAAATAATTAGAAAACCAAATCTTCGAATGTGCAACTTCGAAAGCCCGTAACTAAATTTTGGAGGCTAACTTCGAAAAACGAGGAACGCCATTTTTTCTTTGGAAATTTGGAAAAAAGAGGATTTTGTGGTATAGTGTAATAGCACTGAAATAAGAAAATCAAAACATTTGGAAAGGTCAGCTTAAGTACAGTTTCTCACTGTTCGTCTTGGCTTTTCAGCGGAACTTATTTGCCTTGTGGCCGAAGTTAGTTAAACATAACTTTCAATAAAATTTTAAGGCGACTTCGATTTTCTCATTTTTTTAAATACAAATACGTATGTATTTACCTCCATTTTGTAAATAAAAAAAATATTTAAATATATAATGCAGATGATCTAAGTATTTTTTTTTTACATTTTAATCTACTTCACTTTTAGTTTATAAATGCTTCAACTAGTGTTAACAATTAATATAAATACATATATTTAAAAAAATTTAGTTAACTAAGTATTGTAATCATAACAGTCATGCTAAGTTGTGTATATTTTATAAACTATAAAAATAAAAGAAATAAATTAATTTAAAAAAAAATTAAAAAGGGCACTTTGCAATTTTTTTGGCGGGTTGTGGTGAATAAAAATTTTCAACTTACCTTATTTCAATTTACCCATGATCAATTAAGCTATACCACTAGCTCATGAAATACTGCTACCGGATTAACTTATTCTGTATTTTTGGCTCATATCAAGTCACAAATTTGAGATAATTCATTAGATTAGAATTTGTTTGACTTGAGTTGAGTCCGGTATTCTATAAGAGAGGGTCACAAGAAATCTACCAAAGTCTCGCTTTCTCTCGTTTAAAAACAGTTAATTAAATTTTAAAAAAGTAAATAAAAAAAAATAAAAATTTACTGTCCGTGGACCGGCAATTGAACCTGTGACCTCTCGTGTGATAGTCCGTACGCTTAACTCGTGGGTTACTTCGACACCTACAGCACGAATGCCAAATGCGTTACTTAAAATTTAGGCAATTTGTGTATTCACCACACATTAAAATGAGAAAGAAAAAGACTTTGGTGAGTTTCTTGTAACTTTCTTTTACAGAATACCAAATTCATCTCAAGTTACAAAAATTTTATCTAATGAAATATCACAAATTTTTTTTACTTGATATAGCCTATATGACACTACGGTTTTTCTTTGTATATTTCCTGTATTTTTCATAGAAAAAATCAAATCACAAAAACAATTGACAAAAAATACAAAGAAAAATACAGGAAAAAAACTGGAAAACTACGTAGTGTCATACAGGCATGTGACACAGAATTACAGAATACTGGTATTAGAGCAATAATCTTTTTGACTCAGACATGTTTTACTGCCCTGAGCGCAACGCCAAACTAGTGAGAAAAATATTAGTGTAGAACTTGAATTTTCTGACTGATCATATACTAGTCAGGAAATATCCATGCCATACTAGTATACAACTTTAATTTTCTGATCGAAATCATACCAGTTACAAAAATCCAAAAATAATTTGCTCCATTTTTCTCTTATAATTCGCAGATGCTAAATAAATGAAATTAAATAAAGGGTAAGTCAGGAAAATAATAATACTATTTGTACTAGTATGGCGAATAGTATATTTTGATGAAATCATACTAATGGCGGCGATATACCAACAGGTTATCATAACCTCTAACGAGATTTTTAGCCGAGACTCTCTTGCCAACTTGTTATTATTAAATTATTAAGCGAGTAGAATCCAAATCGACCATTTAAAATTTTTTTGTTTGTCTGTCTGTCCGTATGTTTGCGGCCGTATCACTCTGAAAGTAATGAATAGAATTGAATGAAAGTTTTTTCGTTGGATTGCTCGACGCTCAACTTAAAATTTAAGATATTACTTTTTTCGATATCTCAACCGGTTTTGGAGTTATCGCCCAATATGTGGACCATGTCTGTAAGTATGTTTGTGGTCGTAACACTCTAAAAGTACTGAATGGAATTGAATCGTTGGATTGCTCGACGCTCGACGCTCAACTTAAAATTTAAGATATTACTTGTTTCGATATCTCAACCGGTTTTGGGGTTATCGCCCAATATGTGAACCAGGGGTGACGACCAAAAATGTCTTAGTACAATATGGGTGTCAAACGAAAGGTGTCAATGAGTGCTATAATATGCTATGTGATTCATTGAAATTTCTGAAATGTTTTGGGAGATATCTCTGGAAATTTCGATAGCTCGACCGGTTTCGGAGGTATCGACGAATATATTAAGTGCTGAACTCCAGGCTTGTTTCTTGGATTTTATTCTTTGCTAACCCAGCTGCAAAAAAAAAAAACAAATTATATATCGCGCGCACCAGCTAGTATTTAAATAAATCTATGGAGAAAACGAAAATGATAGATAATGCGATGGCTAGGCGATATTGTGATTAGATTCGTTCTTCTGAGCTATCGTTCGCAATATATAATGAGGTCTTAACAGCCCGTCAAAACTGGTATTACCTTGTCGTTGAGCTTCCTGTGGTTCGACAAAGCTTTCAAAACTCACCACATCTTACTCGATTTCGATTCAGCAGCAAAGTTCGATCCCTAGTCGCTGATTAAAACAAAACAAAATGTTAGTCTAGGTTTTGGTGTTTTTTTTTTTTTATTTTTCTGTATCTATCATTCAAAGTATGGATTTCACAAAATGTTCTTCTAATCCGGAGACTTACATTGAATCGTACTACATAATGTTAATACATATGTATAGTTTATATACATCATATATATGACATTCTTTTTGTTTTATTTATGTATTTATGTCGCATTTTTTTGGTGATATATACTTTTCGTGTTGGTTCTTAGCAAATTTTTATAATTTTTTCTATATAGTTAGACCATTAATTGCTTTAATATGTTTTATTTATTACACAAGTTAGTTTTTATATAAGCATGTATGTAAATAAAATTTACCAGCTGCTGAAATTGTTTCAAGGATATACGATATATAATAACGTAGTAAGGTTTTTTTTAGTAATTTACATATATATAACATAATAGATATAGTGTGTAATAATTATAATATATTTAAAATATTTAGTAAGTTTAATAAATCTTTTAACGGCATGAAGTGAAAGGGCTTTGCTTTATGACTTGTCTTGTATACCTTTTTGCTAAATTTAAAATTATGTTTTTTATGTAAAGCTTTCTAGTGAGTTTTCTTAAGTTGACATAACATGTTTAGTAATTATATAATAAAGTTTTTTTTTTTTTTCAAATTTCAACGCTTTCCTTGTTTCTATTAATTTTTTATCTCGTCCACTTCCTGTTGTGTTCTCAACTTTTCTACTCTCCGAGTTTTAGCGCAACTTTAAATACCTTCTCCAAAAAAACATTTCACTCCTCAATTTCGTTTCGTTTCGCGTTTATGCTAAACTAATTATTACAGAAATCTACCTTATATATACTATTTAGATTTTTAACTAACAATTTCATGATAATTTAACTTTTATAGATTTTTACATATATATATTCTTTGAAAGAAGTAACGTTAGCTGTTATATTATTATTTTTTACTCTATAGATATATAACCGTTCTTTTATCAATATTTCAACTTTCATTATACTTTCCTTTGCATGCTTTGCTTTATCCCACTTTTGACTTTAACGAAATTCGCATAAACTGTTTTTTTGAGCATTTTTATCACAGCAACAACTACTTTTTTTGCTCGCTTGTTATTAGCCATATATTTTTTAGCGTGTGTTGAATTTAATTTAATTTTTAATATCTTGATATTTTTGAATTTTTTGCATATATTATTTATTTTAAATTGTTTTTTTTGAATGCTTTTTAAAAATTTCTGCTTTAGGTCGACATAAAAAAATATTCTTATATTACAAAAAAACGAACGCCACTTACACGTTTAATTACAAAAAAATTGACGTATGTTCTTGTATGAAATTTTTTACTTTTTTTTTTTTTTAATATGTACCTAAACACACTTGATTTAGCATTATTTTTTGAATGATGAATTATTTATGATTTAATGCAAGTTTAATAATTTTAAGCGAAAACACAATTGCCTACTACCAAACGAGCGAGTAGTGCTAACGAGTACATTTTGGGCAAAGAGGATATATTTAATAAGAAGCGTCACTCGTTATGAATTACTCGCTGAAAGCAGCATAAAATTTGTTTGACATTTTCTTTCATAGTTTCGGTAATTTTGTTTTGCTCATTTTCGTGAGTTCGACTCAATTTTTGTTTCGACTCACGGTTTGACTCAGGTCTCTACTCTACTCTTGTATACATTTTTGCTTAAGTCAATAAGTAACATATTTCTTTCGACCGAAGGCCAGTCAGAAAACGGCAGCCAACTTTTTCGCTACTTTCAACGAGCAATTCATAACTAGTGACGCATTTTATTGATATATTCTCTTCACTGTGGGCCCTCGGAGAGGACAAGGACAAGTCAAAGTTGATGAGCACTAAATTGTTTTATTTTCTAACTTGAAAATTGTTAACTTGTGTAGGTATTCGAAGAAGAACGGAAAACTCTCTGGCAATAAGCGACAAAAGTGAAACTGGAGAGAGAATAAAACTGAGTTCTACCAGCACTATGTGCTGTATCACACACAAAATTTCACGACTTTTGCTCAAAAATTGTGGATTTTATGGAGAAAAAACCGTTACGTGTGAAAAAATTATTTGTTTACGTCTTACTCGTTCTGCTCTCATACAGAATGTAAAAAAAGTCGTATTCTCGAAGAAATTTTCGAGTAGCACCCGTTCGACGCTCGAACTCCACTCTGTTCCCTCCGTATTTGATTCATTCCCTTTCGAGTGTAGATAATTTTACTCGTTGTTCCATGCGACGAGTCAAGCATTCGCTCTTGACTGAAAACGGTGTTAGTACAATATCAAGTTGTCACTACTCGCTGTTAGTAGATTGTGTTACTCGTTATTCCTAAACAGTGCACTTCCGCCGTACATTTCCGCATTTGACATTTCAACTTTTCGCTGTTTTGATAATTTTTGCTTTTCATGGATGGATCAATATAAATAATATGCTTGGAAAATTTTATTAATAAATAAACATTAGTATGTAGTACATATATATTTACTTATGTTAATGCATTTTATTGGACTATACATGCGGCACCCAATATGAATGTTCGTCGTCGTCACTTGTCTTCGTTTATTTTGATTTATTTTTAATACCGTTAATAACTATAACTATTCGTTAATTTAACTAGTGTTTGTTTTTTTTTTTTTTTTGTTATAACAAGCAATAAACAATTAATATTTTTGTTCCTAATCTGAAATACATGAAAATTTCTAGCATACACGCTATACTGCACTACACTACACTTACTGCCGACGCTGTCTACGTCATCTTTGCTGTCAACGTACACATTTACGTAGCACCTCCACCCACAACTACATACGTGCGCCTAACACATTCATTCGCTGACGTCATTTGTGGATGCAGCAACACTGCAATTTGCCTTGTGTGATCCTCAGAAATTTTGCTAAGTGTTGTTGTTTTGCAAAAATAAGACAAATTGCAATGTCATCTTATGCCGGCTGTTGTTGTTGCCTAGAGGTTGGTTGGTTGGTTAGTTGTTGTTTGTGGCAGCACCGCACAGCAGAGTGAGCGAGTGAGCGGCGGGCGCAAGTTTTTTGTTGGGTGTTTTGTACTCGTTGATATACGCGTGTTCGTTGAGTAAAAGTGCAGTGCTGTGTAGTGTGGTGTTGTTGTTCAGCGTGCTTGGTATGCTTCTTCTTCTTCTTTTAGTTTTACTTATCAATTAATTTATGTATATTTTACTTATTATTTAAAATTTTATTTGAATTTAACTAGATAATGTATATGTATGTATATAAGTTTATATATAAAGAGTGGAAATTTTTTGCAACTCGCTGTTCGTTATTTACCTATTATATTACTCGTTATTAATTGATGTAAATTGTAAAATACTGCATTGCAACATTCAAATTCAAATTCTTAAAATTTTATTATTATTTTTTAATTATTATATATATGAAAAAAAGCTTAAGTACTTACATATGTATATACGTAAGTGAATTTTTTATTTTTTTTTTTGCTTTTGCATATAAAGTAAGTGTGTAGAGGTGTACGCGTATGTTTCATTTAGGAAGTACATAACACACAGCTATGCTCCGTTAAATAACTACAGCGATTTTTACATTCGTTGATACCTACCAATGGGCTAACCACTCGCTACTTTAAAGCAGGGTGCACTAAAAACAATCGTTCACTTGTTTTCCGAAAATCCAACGAATTGTAGTACCGCTAATTAATACCGGAAACCAGCATTTACACCAACAACAAAATAAGCCTAGAAATTCAACGAAGGATAACTCTTGCAAACAAAATGAGACGTAAAGTCCTCTCTCGACGAACAAAAAAACACTCACTTATCTGATTCGTCCTGTTAGTTATATAGGCAGCAGCATGGAAACTGACAGGCTCTTTGAAAAATTGTTGGACCTCTACGCGTTGACTACCGAAGAAGAAGTATGAGCTTTACGCAGACGTCGACATAGTTCAGCAAATTAAAACTCAGGCTAGACCACGTTGTGCGAATGAACGAAGATGCTCCGTCCCAGCAGGAATTCTTAAAGGCACCCGGCAGCGGAAGCAGTGGGAGAGGGAGACCACCCCTCTGATGGTCTTACGAAATTTCCTTTAAATTACTCCTTTTTCTGGACGAGAGTGGAATATTGATATTTTTTTGTTAATGCCTACCTCCAAGCGTAAAGTTGATGCTGAGGCTATGCGGTGATGGCTCTCTAGCTAGCAACGAGGCAACACCAACAATTTAATTGTTGGCGAGACCACGTAAAGAGCTTGATTATCTTTGTCAGTCATGATGATATTTGGCTCTCCATGGCATTGCTATCGACGATTATTGCCATAGGCGTTTTGGTGCACTCTTTTTTTAAAGAAGCGAGTCACAGTAAGCCCTTGTTATGTGTTAGATCAACAAAAGCGCTGTGGTCATTATACAGTGCATATCAGGGTCTGGATTTTCTAACTGTGAGTATCGAAATGTACACTTTTTCACCATTTAAAATGTATGGGCAAAAGTGTACATTTGAAAACTCATAGTTAGAGAATCCAGGGCCTGGTGCGAGTTGAATAGTTATTATGGATTATATGTTTGTACCCTAAGCAATTTTTTATAACGTTGATTTTCGTTGAAATTGGAAGAAATTGATAATTGAATGCCAGCAAAACTACACCTTTCTTTAATTTATTTATGCAAAAGTTTAATTCAAATTCAATTCAATTCAGAAGAGCTCTGTACGCACACAATTGACATTTCAAATTTGTGGAAGCCCGTTAGATAACTGTTTAGAGTCAAGGCGAATTTATTAAAGGTGACTGCAAAACTTATTTAGACCCATTAAAATGCCTAAACAAATGAGTATATTTTGTACTTCCTTTTATTGATTTTCTGCATTTCCAAAAAGAGCAATCAACTGCTCCTGCGCCTTAAAGTGGATTCACCTTGCTCAGAATACCACTAGTAGACGACAGTTACCAGTTCTCAAACAATCACAACTTTTTCTTCAAGATAATGCTTTTCGAATTCGCTTGCTTTGATTACTCTTCAAAAAGTTAGAACACTCCAAATCTACTTGAATGCAAACAATTGCTGAGTTAGAGCGTAATGGGAGATACTGCGGTATATCCATTCCAGACCGACTACTCCATTCCTCGACTGCTTTTGAAGCTTTGCTGGCAGCATGAATAATTTATAACCACTATGTGTGTAAGACAAATTAAACGTAGTAAATTTTGAAGTTTTTAATTTTTCAAAATTGTTATTAATTAGCATTCAAAAAGTTAAGATTTTTTGCAGAATAATTTTTAGTTAGTGAAAGTAAATTATATAGGTTTGCAAGTAATAGCTGTTAAATGTTGTTGTTATTTTTTATTTGAATTGGTGTTCACTTTAATTTTATTGCATTGTTTTTGGTTTTATTGTTACTTGCTTCATATAGCACTTATTGTAGTTGCGTTGCGCTAAAAAAGCTTTCAAGCACAGATTTTGCGAATTTCATTAAAGCGACCTACAAAAACTCAACACACCAGAGCAAATTGTGCTACATACTTTACATAGAGTAATATAAGACTATATAAACTGCCTCCCAAGTGCTTTTTGCTTATTTAAGATTTTTTATTTTAAAATTTGTGATGTTTGTTGTAATGGATTTTCTGTTAGTTGTTGTTGTTACTAACATATTCTGGATACGGTACAAAACAGAACCTCTTGTTCGATGACTTATGGATTTTTAATGCTCCCTTTTAGGTGGTTGACAGTTATGTGTTTGTGATTTTCATTAGATTTTATTTAAGTTTTTCTGCTAAACATTTTTAATTTGTTATATTTTTTGGTAAACCCTTTTTTTCCACTATTTAGTATTTTTTAAATTGCTTAATATTTAGTTGATAATTTTCTTTTGCTTAGTATTTAATTTTTCCTCCTTGTTTAATATTTTTTAATTTCAACTTTTTTCGCATCCTCTCTGCAATGTGCGCATACATTTACGAATTAAAAATCGGTGTGTTGTTTTTTTTGTAACTTGTTTTTATATTTTTTTAAATTTAAGTAAAGAGTAGTTATAGTTTTCAGCTACACGCTTTCGAATATAATTATTTTTTTTAAAGCATATGTTTTTTTTTTAATAATTAGAAGTAATGTTTTGATAGTTAATAAAGCCAAATACATTTGTATTTATAAGTTAAATTGCAATTTTTTAATTAATAGATTTTTGTGTTGGTTTCGTTTAAATATGCGACATAAATATTTGTATACTTTGAATTTAAATTTTAATAATATACGTTTCATTATTTCTTTGCACATAACAATAAGAATACTTTGGAATTGTTATAAGGCATGCTTGCCGTTAAATGTTGTTTTAAGCAATTACATCTCCATACTGTACGCGCACGTGTACGCCAGCATTGTAAGGAATAAGTATTGAATTTTACAATATTTTGTTTACAATAATTCATGCATGTATGTATAAACCTAGTTAAATAAACACTTTAGCACACAGCTAACCTATAAAATACAGTTATACTCATCATAAAAATAAACAAATTCTATTTCAAAATACTTTAAAACAATATCATTCGTTTTTCATTTTCGAAATCCATTATACAATTACGTCTAAATAGCAATGTTTATGTTTTATGTTATGTAAGTAGTATAATACAATACAATTTATTTTGTTTTAATTAAATTATCTCTATATAAATATTCGTCTAATTATTATATTATTCAACGATTGCACATTCTTTAGCTGCTTGCTCTTAATCCTCCTTGGATAGCGCTCCCAAATCGCTGAGAAAACCTTCAGGTGTTAAGATATGCGATGAACCGACTAGCACCTCCCAATTCTTTACCGCATTGGTAACCTCGTAAGCGCAACGCATCTCCGACATGGAAACACCGCCACAAATAAAAACAATAAGGCGTGGCACATTCTTAACTTGCGCCTGTGCTTTGTCCTTATGCCAATGGCCGTAGCGTGCGCTGTGGAGAAAAAAAAAAACAATTATAGATAACACTGTACAGCAGCCGGCTGGGTATGGGACCGAAGCAGCTTTTTTGAAGAGATGGAGACATAAGTAAAAAGATGGCGTTCCCCGTTTTTCGAAGTTAGCCTCCAAAATTTAGTTACGTGCTTTCGAAGTTGGATGTTCGAAAGTGGGTTTCTAATTGTTTTGTTTAAAATATTGAAAAAGACAAAATGTGGGCGTGGCCTGCTTGCCTCTCTTGCTTTATTGGTTTGCCTTTTCTATTGAAAAGTGTGAGTAGAAATGCTATACAGGGCAAAAGTGAGATCTTCGAAAAAATCAAAAGCCGTATATTTTTTATTACATAATATTTCTCTATACATACACTTTTAAATTAAAAAAAAGTACACCAATCAAGTAAGAGGAGCAAGAAGGACACGTCCACATTTAAATATTTTAAATTTTTAAAACAAAAAATTAGAAAACCAAATCTTCGAATTGCCCAACTTCGAACATCGAAATACGGGAAACGCCATTTTTTTACTTTTGTATGACTTGGGTCCCATACCCAGAAAAAAAGTTGATTTTGTCGTATAGTGTAATTATTTTTTTAAGAATAATTTTGAAAAATATACTAAAAATTTATTATAGAAGTATTAAAAGCCAAACAACAACAACAACAATTGAAGAAAACACAATTCTGTCATCAATTTTTGTTCTCATAAATGCTTTAAATTAAAAACTAAAAACGAACTTAAAAATTGGATTAAGAAATGATAAAAATGAGTTATTTTCGAAGTTCGGCTTTACTTCTAAAAATTATTTGCATAGTTCACAACAACAAAAAAATGCTTTTTCTAAATAATTTTCGACGACTTACAGGTCGAGCACTTAACTGCTACACCACGGTGGCCGTATTCATAGCATCAACTTCGGAAATAATTCGAATGTCGAAAAACTGTGAAATATTTATTGACTACTTTTAACTAAAATACCTCCAATTGTTTTCCAAGCTTTGCTATAGACTTTCGAAGTTCAAAATCAAAATTGGATCCTTCGTAATTTTTGTTTTCTAATTGTTGTATTGGGAAATTAAAAAAAGATAGAATGTGTGTATGCAAGCAGAAATTTTATATATTTAGAAATATGCGGCTTTACATTTTTTTCGAAGATCTGACCTTTAACCCTGCATGTAAACAAATAAAAAATGTACACCAATCAAACAAGAGAAGCAAGCAGGCCACGCCTTTTTGCCTTTTTCAAATTTTTAAATACAACAATTTAATTTAATTTCGAACTTTGAAAGTTTTAGAGGCAAACTTCGAAAAAAAGGGAAATTTATTTTTTACTTATTTCTTAAAAACAAATCGGTTTGGCTCAATACCCCGCCGGGTACTGTAGTTATTGGCAGTTTTTTCGTAAAACTTTTCAAAATTTCCGTAATAATGTGGAATATTAAAAAAAAAAAATCGACTATCAACTTTAAGTGAATATGCTTTTTCCTACCTCGTTGGTGCATGATAATTGGTATTCTGTGCACGTCCAGCCAGATAAGCGAAATGACGCTGATCCAATTTATCATCAATACAATCCTCCATAATATCCTTAACCACAGGTGTCCAACGTGACATTTGATAGGTGTGTTCGGTGATGCGTTCCTTGCGTGGGATATTGTAAGTTTTCTTGCGTGACTAAAAATTGATTAAGAAGAAGGTTTATATCTTAGCCTAGTTTTTCTCAAATTTCCTCCACTTACATCAGCAATCACATTTACACCCAAAAAGCTTAAATTTCGCACCATATCCTGATCTTTGGGCGAGAGTGAGGCATGCGTAAAAAGTTTGGTTAAATTTTCCTCGGAAATGCCATTCTTAATCATGACATAGAGTGCAATAATGCGTACTTTATCGAAATTGGAAACATCCTGCAAGATAAAAGATACAATTTTGTTTAGTAAAATCGATACTTCAATACAATGAATCCCCCTAACATACCGCGTTAAGTAAAATTGGTACAATATTGCGCATATGATCTTTGATCTTTTCGCCCTCAGCATCGGTGCCCATAGCCAAATCCTGTTCAACGCGGCATAACTTATCAGCATAGCTCTGTTGTTACAAGAGAATTTTTACATTATTTTAGTAGCCGATATTTGTGTTAAAACAAGGTTTTAGTTTAACATACCTGATAGGTTTTCATGCAATCCTCGGCCAAGTGTAAATGTGTTGAATATTTTGATAATTCCTTTTGATACTGCGGCATTTTCTTGATCATTTGCGATAAATCACGCATTGAAGATTTATCGGCTGTGAAACGGGTTATAAAGGGAAAAAATATTAATTTATGCTTTTTATATATATTTGTAAAAGCTTAATAAAAAATCATTCAGAATAGGAAAAAGTATGTATTATTCGAAAAAAATGGTGATTCGAAATTTCGGGAAACGAAGTGTTGAATTTTTGTTCTTAGTGGCTCAAGATCCCAAAGTTCACAGAGGTGTTTTTTTCAAAAGCTTGTTTTTTTTCGAATCAATCTATTCTTGATGAAGTAGGAAGAAATTCTACATGGAATGACCCTACCCCTTTTTGCTTCTCCCTTAATTCGGCCATATCCACTCTTCTTATCCCCCTTTCTCTGCCTCCTCCTTCCATCTTCTTTTTCTTATATCTCCTTTTTTCCTAGAGGGGGCGTGTCAGCAGCCCACTTTTTCTAAGACTATATATCGACTGCCCCCTTTCCTATTTTAAAATATTTTTCAAAAACGCCGAATTTCTGAATTTCTTTGAAGAATGCCCCAGCCAAAAATCGTTTTAATAACGCATTATTAAAAAACATTCTGGAATACGGCGTTTTTAAAAATTTTTTCGAAATAGGGTCCTCGAGAGTCTCTAATCTAATCTTGGCTTGCGTTGTTGTTGTTGTAGTGAATACAAGAAACTAGCCGTGTAGGCCATGTAGGTCATTTAGCGTTACCCAGGGTGCACCAACGGGGAGGCGACCTACTCTTACGTCATTTATTGACGTTTAACCGCCTAGGCGATTTTGGCCATTTCGTATCAAGGCACGCCAGCCATTTCTGTTTAGTGATAACTGACGCCAATTGGAAACCCCAAGGGAGTTCAAGTCATCTTCCACTTGTTGTTTCCATCTCAGTCGAGGCTTCCCCCTTCCTCTGCTGCTGGATTCGGGTATTGATGGGAAAACCTTCTGTGCTGGAGCTTCTTTGTTCATTCGCATAACATGTCCCAAGCAGCGGAGTCTTTGGGCTTTAATCCGCTGGTCTATGGTCTAGAGTCTCAGCCCTCGCTTTATAGGTTGTGCTGTACACAGTAATCCCTAGAACCTATTACGAGCAGTTCGTCAAGATTCGGTTGAGAACTTTGGTCGTCTATAAAGAATTTACACACACACACACATTCACATTACTGCAATTGCTACTCACCCGATGTCATGCGCTTCGATTCGGTAAATTTCTTTAGATTTTGTGTCACTTGCGTGGACACCACAGCAATATGTTCATGACGCAATTCTACCCATAAATCATCATTCTCATCGAGCAATACTTCCTTCTCCGGTTGATTTGGCCCTGGTGTATATTTGTAGACATCATTGACGATCGGTAAGAGATCGTAAGCCATCGCTTGTAGTGTTAGCTCGTGTAATAGCGGTGATACACAATCAAATCCACGATCCAATATTAATAGTTGCGAACGTGACTTCTCTGGACCTTCACCCATGGTTGGCTCATCTGCCTTATAGGCATCCAACTTCTGCTGCACCGCAGCAGCCAAATCTATGTTGCGATCCCAGTCAGTGCGATATCGCACCATCGGATACTCGCCGAGTGTTGCACACAAAGTGGCGATTTGCTCGGCGATGCGATCGATGTGCTTGGCGCGTATCGAAGCAAACGCTGGCGAATAAAGACACTGAAAGGTGTCTGGCGAATCGAGCGAGTAGACCTGAGGGAGCGATAGCCACGACAGACGATTGAAAAATAGAGTGGGCGAAAGCGATGGTGCGAAGTGTGGATTTGAATTGTGGGTGGTGGTTGATTATTTTTTTTTTTTAATTTGTAACAAAGATAAAATGAAAAAGTGGAAAAAAACAAAGTTTATTAAAAAGATGAAATGGTTTTGCAAAAAAATTCGCTTTACTAAAAATTATATTAAAAAAAAATTGTACAAAGCGGCATAAAGTTTGTAACTATTTCAAAATTAGTTATTTTTAGAAGCAAAGCTTTAGTTACTAGGAAAGTGGTCAACATTTAAGTGGCAGTAGGAAAACAAGCAACAAGTAAAATATCTATTTATACAAGTACATATGTGTAACAATAAAGAGGCGCGATGCAGAAGCAAAATAGTACACCAAATCAACGTTATATACAAGTGTAGAGCCTATACATATTTCATAAAAATTATTATACAAAGCGCATGATTAAATAAATATGTAGAAAAAGATGTGTAAACAAATTTTTAGTTGAAATGAAAAGGGTTAAATAAACGTTTGGTGATTTAGCTGAGCGCTTTAAAATATAAAGTGATCAATGTCATCAAAACTAGCTGCTGGCGTCGGTTAATTTCGAATCGATTACAATTTTTATGCAACTTTTCGTTTAAACTTCAAAGAAATTTTCCCTGCTAGACAGTGTTTTGACATTCATTCAGCTTTGTAAAGTTGCCTTTTAAAACGTGATAGAAAATCTTGATGTAAATATAAAACAGCTGATATTTACATCACGATTTTCTATCACGTTTTCAAGGGCAACATTACAAAGCTGACTGAATGTCATAGCACTGTCTAGCAGGGTTAATTTCAAACTTTTCGATATCCAAATTCATCAATTTCCGAATTTCGAAGATATTACTTTTTGAGTGTAACAGCGTTAAAATGACAAATTGGTAATACTTTTCAGTTTTTATAATCAAAATTTTTAACATCATTTTAAAGCGAAATACTCACCACATCAGGCGAGAATTTGTTTACCATTAAAAAAACTGCATTAAAAGAACGGGCGGAGACTCAAGACAACTTTTGTCAGGTTGTTAGAAAAGGACTATTTAATTTCAAAACTTTTAATATCCCAATAATTTTTAGTTCAACTACCTATTTGAAGTAACATGCTTTATACAACTTTGATTAAAAATTCGAATTCCATATAGATTCGAAATGTTACTCATACGCCCTGGATGACGCATAAAAAGTGAACTTTAATTGCAAAATCTCAAGATACACACAATTATTTTCGCTAGAAAACATATTGTTACGCAATCTACTAAACTACTTTTGAAACTCCAATGTCCTTTTCTTATGAATACGTTTTTTTCAATAAAAAGGATCCTGTTGTCCTTATAAAAAGTCAAATATAGAGATTTGTTGCACAGTCCTTCATATATGAGCGCAATTATGAATTATGTGTTTTTCGAAACCTTAGCGGACTTTTACGCGAACATAGTATAAGCTGCTAGATAAAACTAACTAAAAATCAGATTTTATTTAAATTTTGAATTAAAAATTAATTATTAAAATTTTAGAATACGTAACTATTTAAAGTTTGAATATTCAAATTTCTAGTTAAAAATGCTTAAATTTAAATTTGGAATATTAAATTTTGAATAGAAAATTTTGAACTTAAATGTTACAATTTCACGTTTCATGTTCTAATTTGGAGTTTCATACTCAAGTTTACTTTTCGATTTCGAAAATTGAAATTTTTGAATAAAACTTTACTTTTTGAATTTATGTCTTCAAGTTTTAAATTCGAGAATCAAATTTCAGTAGCCTTTTGATTTCGAAAACTCATATTTTTGATTAAAACTTTACTTAACTTTTCGAATTTAACTTTTCAAGTTTTAAATTCGAACTTAGAATAAATTTTTTTATAAAAGTTTTACATTTGATTCCTTTAAATTGATCTTAAATTTTAATTTCGAAATTTCATTTTTTTCAATTTCGAATTAAGTTTTTAAATTAAAAGTTTCAAGTTCTTTGGAAGTTTCAATTTTACTTTTCGAGTTTTACTTTTTCAATAAGAAATGATCTTGGATTTTGAATTCAAAATTGCACTTTTTTCAATTTCGAACTTTACTTTTTCAATTTCGAATTTCAGTTTTTAAATTAAAAATTTGGAAAAACATAGAAAAAAACTTAGAATAAATTTTTTCATAAAAGTTTTACATTTGATTCCTTTAAATTGATCTTAAATTTTAATTTCGAAATTTCATTTTTTCAATTTCGAATTTAAGTTTTTAAATTAAAAGTTTCAAGTTCTTTGGAAGTTTCAATTTTAGTTTTCGAGTTTTACTTTCTCAATTAGAAATGATCTTGGATTTTGAATTCAAAATTGCACTTTATCAATTTCGAACTTTACTTTTTCAATTTCGAATTTCAGTTTTTAAATTAAAAATTTGGAAAAAAACATTACATTTACTAAAGTATTTAAAAAATGCGTTTTTGAACTATGAAATATATGTATCTATAAGATATGAGAAGCAACTAAGGTGTACTTAAAACAAAGTAGTGATACGTTTTTTTTTTTTTGTTTTTTCATTCTAATACTCGTACAATTGTTTACTTGATAAATTGGTGAACAAAAAAGTTGTAAATGTGAGGAGATTGACAAAAGTCGCAAAGTGGTACCAAAAAAGTGACGGATTTTTTTTTTTAAATCACTGCTTCAAAAAAGTGTGACAAGTTCGGAAAAGTAATCGTTATTTTAAAATATTTTGGAAAAACGGTATATTTCAGAATTTCGTTTTAAGGACAATTTATAGACTTTCAATAACTCCTTATTTCAAAATTTTGTTCAGGAAAGTTCTATCTTATATTGAGTTTCAAAAGCACCCTATGTCAATAAATATTCAAAATATTTTAATCTAAAACAGGACATTTTTGAAAAATTCTTAATTATGATGTTTTTGAAAGGGGGGTGATTTTCAACTCAGCAGTAAATTTCAATTAACAGCCACAGCTTTTCCCGAATTTAAAAAAGTGGTATTGTTAAAAAATGTTTGGACGAATAGCAACTTCTAATATTTTCAGGATATTTTTTTTATCTTTTTTGCAAAAAATTTTTTTTAAATTTTTTTTTTGGCTTTTTTTGACGTAAATTTTTGTACCTAAATTGAAAAAAAAAATTAATTATTTTAACTAAAAAATTCAACAAAATATTTATTGCAATCAACATATTTTGAAGATACCGCCCTTCATTTTTAAAGCGAACTTTTGTCAGTCCCCACCATTTATGTGTACATACGTTGTTTGGTTTTTTAAACAAAATTTTGTTGTTTTTGTAGCCCGCGAGTTATGTCAAATTACAGCAAACAAAAAAATACAAATAAATGCGAAATTGACACACTTTTTTTGTTGTAAATTTACAAACAATTTTTTTCCAGTGTTAGTAAGAGACAACAACAAACATTAAATACAGTGCAAGCAAAAAAATATACTACACTTAAACAAAAAACAGCTGAAAATAAAAATATGAAGAATATAAAAAACAAAATAAGTTTATACAATTTTTAATTACGCAAAACTACAACAAAATACATAAAACTTCTACTGTAGAAAAAAAACTAGATTTTGTAAATTTACACAATTTGCCTAATAATTTCGCATTTATTTGCTAACAAGAATATTGTATGCGACAACATTTTTGTTGTTACTATTTTGTAGCCAACAATTTTGGTGGTGTATTTTTTTTTGTATTTTTAAAATTTTTATTAACCGTCACATGACTTTGGGTCGGATTTGGGCCATTTTTTGTTTGTTTTTATTTTGGAAAGTTAGTCTCTTTTTAATGAAAATAATTTTGTTTAGAATATTTTTGAGAAAAAAATAACAAAATTTGACCCAAGTACATTGCTGAAGGTTAATTTTTTTTAACAGTGTGTCACATGACATGCGGCCAAGTGCTGTGTGCGTGTAATTTGGCATATAGTATTAGTATGTGTTTTTGTTTTTGTTGTTTTATTCTTTCATTCCCAAGGTGTGTTTGGTTAGTAGAAAGAAATGAACATAGAAAACACAAGACTTAGGCGTCCATCTTCAAGTTGGAGGAGACGCTTTGCTAAACGATTTGCTTTTCTGTATACAATTCACATACATTAAATTGAACACTACAAAACAAGTTAAACAAAACTTAAGGAGATATTTCTTTGATATTTTTTTTCATACTCTTAAATTGCATATTGCACAAACAGCTAAAGTGACAAGCCAATTACAGACGGGCACTTTAACTGTGGCAATTTACAAGTTTGCATTCTCTTGAAAATATTTTTGTATTTTTTTCTCTCTTTTTTTTTTTTTTTTTTTTTTTTGCTATTTCAGGTGCCCGTGAAGAGTGCTTGGCAGGCATACTCTTTTTATATTATTAATAGATTGATAGAAAAGTGCAGAAAGTTAATTTTTTTGTTGTTTTTTTTTTTATTTACTCTTTATGTATTTTTTTTTCGCATTTTTGCACTTTTCCATTTACTGTTTTAAAACTTTGGTTAACAAATTTACACATACAAAATACACATCAAAATATTTTTGTTTATTTTACTTAAGTTATTTACAACATTCAGATATAGATAAATAACAAAGAGAGAGCGAGAGGAGTAGAGAGAGTAGGGGTGTGAAAGTGAGAGAGAGCGCGCGCACGCACCAAAAAACAGGCAGACAGTGAGTGAATTAAAGGCTTTTTTTATACTTTACAAAGAGAGGAGAGGGGCACAAGTCACAATTTGAAAGAAAAGGGGAGTTAATAACGGTACAAAAGAGATATTTGCTAAATGAGAGCACGTGGACTGATGCGCTTGGGAAGCCGTTGAAATATTTTTAGAAGTTCAAGCGCAACGATAGAACATTCTATAAGAAAACGACCATAGCCAGATCTTATATATCGAGAGAGAGCCCGAGAAATAGCATCACCACAGTATAATGCTATCATTTGAAAGCCAACTCCAACCTTTCGGCGAAAACTGAATCTAACGTTTTCAAGAGCTCTAAAAGTCTAAGATCAAATGATTTTTCAAATTTTGATAAAAAAAAATGGATGGATTTTTATTTATCATCCCTTTTTGGGGGAAAATTTTCCGTAAGTGACCTTGTATAAAGGTGCGTCTGGCGTCTGGAATGGAGGGTGAGGTAGTAGAGCTAAAGGTACGGGGGATAAGTCTGCATGACTTTTTCGAGGCAGCGGTTTCGGTGGAAGTAGACTTGGAAGAGGTGAAGGTAGAAGGATAGAGACGTAGTGGTAATACGATTAGGATAAAAGTGGAAGAGGAAAGGGAAGATTCAGCGGTGGGAGACAGAAAGAGGAAAAGGGTGAGTTAGATCAAGACGAAGATATTTGGGAGAAGAAAGCAATGAAATGAGGAGATGGAGAGTGACAAATATGCGTCATATGAAGAGAAAGGGAGAAGTTTTTCATATACAGGAAAATCCATTTTCGATAGGGACAGTGAAAGAGAAAATGAGAGAGTCAGCGAAGGAGAGCAAAAAGAGGAAGTCGGCTGAAACATATATTGGAGAAAATAAGACCGAAAAAATGGGAGAATGGAGAGTCAGAGCAAGAAAAAACTACAAATGAGGAAAGAGGGAGTAACTTTTCATAACCAGAAAAGTCAACTAGTTTCAGTATAAGATGTAAGGAGTGGTGAATTGATAGGCAAGGGAAGGAACACTTATCAAAACGTGTCGAACAACAAAAATACCAATTCGGAAAATAATCTGGCGAAAAAAAGTCATTTAATATTCCAAACAGACTCATAAAGTAATTAAATGGATAAGCTCCTGGTGATACATAGATAGAGGGTGGCTCCTTTGTTTTGTACAAAGGCTCTCCTAAAGAAGAAATGTGTGCTATCTAAATATATTTAGCATCGAAGAAAATAAATGGATACCAAATTTTCTTAATTTTTGAATACAGCCGAACTTTTTCAAGGTACAAATAGTTCAAACAGCAACTCGTCGTTTCAACAAATTAGAGTTGAAGTGCGAAATGTTCTATTTTTTTTTAGCAACGTTTCAATAAAATATTTTTACAACAAACACGCGAAAAGGTCACCAAAATTGTGTACTATGTGCCCCTGCTCCTCTCATTAAAATACATAACACACATTTTCGCATAGCTATGGATTTAAAAAAAAAAAATCTTAAAAAATTCCGAGCGTGTGCGTGTATTGAAGGGTTAAAAAAATTGAGCATTGAAAGAGGCGTGTAAAATTGTTGCTTTGAAAAGGTACAGAGAAATAACTTGGTTTTTACAGAAAAAAAAAAATTATTTTTTTTTGCCAAATGCTTTTGCACACAATTCTCAGATATTTATACTTTGCTTTTTTCTTGTATATACATGTTTTAGTTTTTTTTATTGAATTTTTTTGCGCACCTGGCATTCATATGGTAGAAATGCAATATTTATCTCCTTTAGAGTTTTGATCTTTCTTGCAGCGCACGATTTACACAAATCGTTAAATAATTCCTCCGGGCAAACTATAAATATATAAATGTAATAATACAAAGAAATGATAAATGATAACAAAAAAAAAATAGAAATGATAAATGAGCGCATACATATGCAAGTACGTATGTATGTACTTATATACTGTTATTTTGATACATAAGTACAAACATACATACATTCTTATACATATGTATGCGCCGTTGTGGTTGATTGTGGATGAATGTGATTAAAATATTTTTGTTTTGTTTTTATTTTTTTTTGCCAAAAATTACCTATGCAAATGACGCTTAACTTATTTATATGTATATATGTATGTCAACTAGGCGCATATGCTGCTCTACCAAAAAATATTTGAATTTTTAATTTATACAATTTTTATTTATTTTTAATATAGCCGAATTTTTGTTCTTTATAAAACAAAAAAAATGCAATTCAAAGGGCATAATAACCGGGTGTCAAGCAGTTGTAAGCAGCTGCATGCCGCTACTAATTGTTTTGTTGTTACATACATACTATTTATGATGATTTAATAAAAACATAAAATACCTGGAAATTTTAAAAATTAAACAAAAAAACTTTATAAGCAAAAATTGTTTTTTTCAGTTTCAGAGCTTTTAGTTACTTTGTAGTTTTCTAGTACGTACTAGTAAACTGACTGTGAGATTTACAAACGTTGTGGACACTGTCGGAAAATATGTATAATGCGATAAAGCCTTAACTGGAAAATATAAAAAAAAAATCGAGTTTGCTGCCTAAGTCTTTTGTTCTTAGAATATTTGGCGGAATTGGGCGATTCTGTTTAATTGATTCCCTTTGCTACGTCGTCAAACTGCATGTAAGGTTTGCAAACGCTATGAACAATTAAGTTCAAACATAATTTGATACAAATTTAAGCAACAAACAAACTTCAAGCGGCTGCCGCAGAGGCACACTTAGGGCAGTTTCGAAAGACCCATTGTGATACCACTATCACTAGGAAAGTCAATCCCGGGACCCGGTCATATGAAAAATCTCTGCTAAATTTGACAGTTCCGTTTTTAGATAAGTCTTCCCGACAAAGGCTATATTTTTCCCGCTAGATGACGCTAAAATGCAAAAATCGTATCTATAATTCGATTCTGTTGCTGATGTTGTAGCCATACTTTGCCCTGCCTAGTCGGAAGATCCACTTATAAAAAGTTACGTGAAAGACCCGACAGGGGTTGTACGGGTGTTGACAGTCCTTTGCCGGATGAATCCGGTACGTTCCGGTACTCCCTTGCGGTACTGCCCGACTGTCTTGTGAACGATTTCGTGGATTCTAGTCGCAGCTGATTCTGTTCATTTTGGCACTTGTTTGATATGTAATCAAAAACTCTTTTACAAAAACCCAATAGATGGCGCTGGAGTCGAGATATTAAAAATAACGTATTTATTTTCCAGTGCCCACAAGTTTCTTTCATTCTTCTTTAATTGATTTAAATTTGCTTTTAAAGCTAAATTCTCAGTGTATTTTATATATAAAAATATTTATATACAATTTTTTTTTAATATTTAGCTTTAACAAATTTTTATGAATTTTTTTTTTGGAATTTTCAATCGATTTAAGAAAAAATTTAAAAAAATTTATCTATAAAATCATTTGAAAAACCTCTGTATAACTAAAAACTTAAGTGGCAGTAGTCAATACTTCAGCGTCACTCGCTTACCATTATCAACTGTAGGAAATTGCTATAAGTTTAAGATTAAATGGACATAATAAAGTTTTTAATAGAGGTGATGATTGAAAATAATTATGCAGCTTGAAGTATACCTGCAGATGGCGTTTAGTAGTCTGAAGATAAAGGGTTAGCACTTAAGACAACAATTACATATACAAAATTGTATCCCCTAATTTCTTTTAAATTTCCACAATAAATTGGTTTCTGAAGATATAAAGTTCAAGAAGTTTTGATGGCAATGGCAAAAACCGTATGAAATGTTACAATGATTAAACCAGTTATGCGCAGTAGTTGCAGGCCATGAGAAGATTTAGCACAAAATTTATTGGCAGCACACAAACTTATCCACAAAGGACACAAACTGTCAGTAATTAACAAATGCTGCAAACGGATGAAAATTAGTTGTCAGAATCCCAAAACTGAATTATTTTTGATACAGAAGTATATTTGTATGGAAGGAGTGAGTTTTTCAAGGGAAAACTTCGGGTTAAACGACAGTTAGTAGTATGATTTGTAAGCAGCTTAGAATTATTTATTTCATATGGCCTTCACTTTTATACCTGTTCCTCGTAGGCTATAAATGCAACGTTGATTTCTTTACAAGTGCGTATATATTTGCGCGTTATATCGCTACGCAATTGCAGCATTTGGAATATATCTTCAGGTATGGCTGCAAAAATTTTCAGTTTACATATATAAAAAAAATTAAATTAAAAAGTGGATGAATTAAACAAAAAAATGATTTCAAAGTCCAACAAACTAACTACAACTTGTCTACATACCCTCAGTAAAGAATACGTGCGCATAACGATACATTGGCCTTGCTGGATTTTCAAAATCGCGTATCAAACCACGCACGGATTCATCAGATGGCGTTATCAAGTAGATAGCATCCATTGTTGGTAGCGGTTCACGTTTCTTGTTGATGTCCTCGACCACTGTAAATATTGAGCTTGATAAGTAAATGTTGAGAAGATATTTTTATTGATTATACTTACAAGTTATACCCTCAGCGCTTATTTCATGCATTTTGGTGCAAGCGGATACCATGCGCATACCCAACTTATCCACGACCAACACACGCCATTCCATGCCGCCTGGTGCCTTGGGAGCAGGTACAATTCCAGCCTTCTTAGGTGGTGGAGGCTTATACTTCACCACCTCATTCATAATCTCTGTAGGAAGAAAAATATGAAACAAAAATTTAATAAATAGAAATTGATGTTATACAACTGTTTATAGTAGCATTACAGGCGTGCTTTACATCCCTATATATAGATATGATGCCTTCACCTCCTCTCATCCTACTTATTTTTCGGAGTACAGATAATCAAAGTTAGTTAGCAACTAGATCTGATGGGTAAAAATAATCTATCGGGAAACAGCTGGGCACTCCAAAACCTTCGGAGCGTGCTCTAATAATATAGAGTGGACCTTTTAACACTAACCGGGTTTTTCCTTCCCTCACTCAAACATTATACGGGTTGGATTTTTAGTAAAAGTTTATAAAGTCGAATACCTCAAGAAAAAGAGGAGCACAGAAGAAATGGTCGTGGCATCCCCCATGCAAGAAGATCTTCATACTCAATGTCTCGGATAGAATATGGATATGGATAGAATAGGAAAAGGAAGGTACATAGCAGAGGAAAGGCTAAATGAGCAGGGGAGCACTGCATTTTTCAGATGTAGTAGTGTGTACTTTTGGGCTGGATAACGTCTGCCGGGTCTACTATAGTTCTTATAAACACATTTTTGATCTATGAATTTAACCTACTAACATTATAAAAGCAAAGTTATGTCAAACAACATTAACATGCCGACTTAAATTTTTACCGCTTATGAGTACAAATACTCATAAAAAGCAAAGATGATTCATTTTAAATTACTTTCAAATAATAAAAAAAAGTTAGTGTATAGAAAGTGCGCTGCGTCGACAAAGTTAATTAGTTATTAAGAAGCAAATCAATAATTTCAGGTTATTTCTATTATTAAAGAAACAAATCATAGCTTTGCTTCCTGTATTAACCCTTATCTCTACTACCTATGCACATATATTTTTAAAACTAGTGCAGATGTAGTCCAGATGTTTGTAACAGTAAAGGGAGCGTCACAACAACCGAATAGGTACAACTAATTTAAGCGCCAATGCTCGTTGAATAATGTGTATGAAGCTCTTGTAATACTAATTTTCTTGGCCATGAGCCAGACATTGCTTTTCCATTATTATTTTTTGCATGCAGCGCCATGTTATTAGGAGAAGCAATCATATATTTGTTGGCAATTCAATACGTTGTTCCAGCAACATTGGACTACTTGTTAGAAGAACAGTTTTACTACCAACAAATGGATACATATGAATGGATGACAGCATGCTTGAATGTGAAAGGTAATTTTTGTATGAGCGTATAATCAGCTTAGAAATATGGATGAATGCATGTTTGTATATATGTCAGTGATGTAAATGAGTCATTTTGCAAAACCTGTGAATAAGAGAAGATAACATGTAAGCTAGTTAACTCTAAAAATAATAAACGCCAACATACCTGTGTGATGAAAAACGAAATGCGCTTTACGCAAAGACGTCACAAAGTGAAATGGAATGAATACATATTTTGCATATAGCCAATATGTGGGTTGATGTACACGAATTCGATGCAATTGTGGTTTAAAAATAACGCAAATCAATCCAAGAATAGAACTTGCCCCCACTATTTCATAGTATAAAGGAGTTGATAGTAGGAGTTAGGGTAGTGGGTGTAAGGATAAGCGAGGCCATTGATAAGACCAACAACGTCATATTTGCCAACAACAGTCAAGGGGGACCTTTACAACAAACCCATCAACAACATTTACAACAAACAACCTTCACAACGTTGTCATTAACAATTGAATAAGCATGAGTTACAAAAACAATAAACTAACGTAGATACTAAAAATATACATATGTAGGTTTGTATGTAGGCGACTCCAGCTGTGTGGGGCTGCGCACGATATGTGGTGAAAAAAGGTCATTACGGGGGCTACCGAAACGGGGTAAAATCGATAATTGCTTAACACTGCGGCGGTAATATAGTACTTTTGCTAATGCAATTTTTCACATAATAAAAGTTAAAAGTATGCCACTTTAAGCAACAAATTCCAGTGCATATACTTTTTATATGCATTTCTATGCATAAATAGTTCCTAATAGTAACTTTCAACCCCTGCTATACATTTTTTTCTTCTCTACACATAGGCGTATACGCATTTTCCATGTCCAATTGGACTTTGCATTTTTCCAGCCAACTTACTTTGCCCAACCAACACTTTCAACGCCATTTTTTACTTATTTTTGCTGTTCCGCGTTATCGTTCCCACTGCTTACACCCTCACAAAAGTTATTAAATTAATTTAAATGCGTTTCTCTTATTAATTTTAATTTTTCAATTCACTATTGCTGCTGCACACAAAAGTTCACAAAATTTTTCTGAGATGTGTATGTGCAGCGATGAGTAATGAAGTCGATAGAAAATAATCGTTTTTGTTATGGCGCTGAATTCGCCGCTGCAGTGAGAAACAGGGTAACGCAGTGTTTTAGAAAATTTAGTTGCAGGGTGAAGATTTTAATGGGTGCTGCAAAATGTTATATTGTTAACAAGTTTTAAGCCTAATACTCATCTTGCAAGAAATGTACAAAATCCATATAAAAAAACGCTCGAGAATTGGTTCATATATATAAATATCATTTTTGATCGGCCAGTATAAATATTTGGTTACTTGACAATAGCTTTGAGGTTAGGCATCGAACCCCGAGGGTTTTTGAGAATTCCGGGAATTCGGGATATTTTGGGCTTATTTCAGATACCGTCGAGCAAGGTCGGGAGAGGTGACCTCGGTGTGCATAACACGAAGGCGAAGACTCGCTATTTTATTTTTGCCAAGAGATATGCCCATAAATACCATGGCTCACGCCCTTAAACCGAAATCAAAGCCGTATTTTCGAGTTCCAGCACTTTCGTGGGATAAAATATATACGAGTCCTGGGATCCCGAAACCCGGGGTTTTTGAAAAAATATAATCGGGTTAAATTTGTCCAAATTATACTAATACGTACAGCATTATACTAGCTGCCATGGTGTAGCGGTAGTGGTGTTCGGCCTACCACACCAAGTAGTACTCGGCAAAAGCAACATCAAAAACGATTTAGAAAAATATATTTCTTTTTTAAACGGGGTCGCCCCTCGGCAATAGTTTAAGCCTGCTGTGTAGCCTCGGAGGCCCTATGTCCCAATAAGAGTTATGGAAAATGATGAAGATGATGATGATGTAGCCCGCGATCATTATAAAAATCGTCTTCGGACTCATGTAACGGAAGTTTCAACAGGTTTAGAAGAAAATGATATCGGTATTAGAAGAGCAGGTTCTCTTGACCTGCTTAAATGGGAACAACGGTGCTAAATAGTCCTGACGGAGGAATCAGTTGTTATTTTTTATGTCATTGAGATGGGAATTCCACAAATCAAACGTTAACTGCTTAAAACAAGAGAAAAATTTTGGGGTAGGGGGCTTTGAAAACCTAATCTTTTAAATTAAATGATTTACTTTTGTCTAAGTTATTTTAAAACTATGTAACTTATCTCATCTTATCTATTGCTGGTTTTGTGCATGGTTTCTTATCAATCACTTGATGTCTGAGTATTTCTTTCTTTTAAATTTGTTGTTTGTCGGCTTATCAGCCACATGATGTCTGGAGCATGCAAATTTGAAAAACAATGCTTCTTCTAAGAAGAGAAAACTTTCAAGATAAGAGAATGAGGTCAGGATAATAAGATCTCATGACTTTTATCTTACTTGCTCTTCCAAAGTTTCTTTGGATTGCGGACTGACTGGTAGTCAAAGATTGCCTTGCCTGCGGGTATGCCTATCGTAAGAGGCGACTAAACTCCAGCTCAAAGTCTTTTTCCCAGCAGTCGGTGTACTGGAACTTACCAAATTCATATCCGACAAAGGACTATCTGAGTACGGTCCCACTGTCAGAGTTTGGTCTATCACGTCCCATTCCATGAATGGATACGCCGACTAAACAGGACGAATTACTGTTACTTAAACAAAAAGCTTCGTTTATGCCTTTTATGTGTACTCCTGCGGGTAAGGGGTTTAGAATATGCCCGAGGTAGGCATACCGGTCGTCATTACCCATCTTCTTCTTCCTCATGGATGGAGGGATGACATTACCTAGAAGGTTCCACTGGTCATACCAAATCGCTACCACGACAGTCGGGCAGTACCGCAGAGTACCGGGTTCACATCCGGCCAAGGACTGTCAATTTCGGCATCACTCCCCAAAACCTTCGGGGAGTGTTTTGCTGTTAACAACAACAACAACAACAACATACCTTTTACGTTGTGTCTGCTAAAGTACTTCCTCAGAATTCTAGCAGGAGCCCAATTAAAAAGTACAACAGTGTATTGCAGCTGGTCTCGTGATCTCTCAAAGATCGCAAATAAAATATCAAAATTTCAGAAAAATTTGTTTTTAAAAGTAACTTTATTATAAAAAAGTTTTCACAATTCAAGACCAGCATCATAGTCTTCAGTGCATTTCGTAATCGCCAAAAGCGCGCACATGCTCCCTAATACGCACCGAGTTGATAGCTATAAAACCGCCCGCATCTTGCGGCACATAGTCACCATGTACATCCATAGAGACCAGCTCTTCGTTGTACAAACCTCCAGACTCCTTGGCCGTTTTACGTGCAATGGGGCGCGCATAACCTGGCGCCAACTCAACCACAACCTCACCGCTGACATGTTCCTGTGATAACTCAATGCAACCACGTGCATATTGGGCCTCCGGACTAAACCAGAAACCATTATAAACATAGTCCGCCATACGATCGCGTAGAACTTGTTTGGTACGTAGCACCTCACGATCCAAACAGAAAACTTCCAAATCCTGATGTGCTGTGAAAAGTATATTACCGCCAGGTGTTTCGTAAACGCCACGTGACTTAAGACCAACAAAACGGTTTTCGACAATATCAATGCGTCCAATACCATAGGCACCGCCTATCTCATTCAGAAATTGCAGTATTTCGAAAGGTGTTGAGTATTTCTTGCCCGTGGCTTGATCGACTACGACGGATGGTAGTCCGTTGGAGAAGTGCACCGTTACGCGTGTGGGCGTCTTTGGTGCTTTGGTAAGTGGATCCACTGTCATTTCGTATAGTGATTCCGGCGCGACATGGTTGGGATCTTCCAAAACGCCCGACTCGTAGCTTATATGTAGTATGTTAGCATCTGTGCTCCAGGGGGCAGCTGGTTTGGCACTAACTGGGATGCCGTGTTTTTTGGCATATTCGATGAGATCCAAACGGCCTTGAAACTGTTTGCAGAACTCTTCATCGCGCCATGGTGCTATAATCTGGGGAAGAGATAGGGACGGAAATCTTGTAGCACGTATAATAGGGGGTAAATGGTCTAAGAGAGCTTAAGGTAGTTTTGGAAAGAGCGACGATTTTTGGATAAGAAGCTCGTCCTAAGATCCCAAACTAGTTGGACTACTTCCCATCTCCATAGCTGTGCCTTTATCACTGTAGTTTAATAGACATTTTCGAAACGCTCAGCCCAATCGAGCTCTATAAAACTCACCTTAATCTTAGGAAGCAGCGCATAGGCATTCAACTCGAAACGAACTTGATCGTTACCCTTACCAGTGGCGCCGTGTGCTATATACTTGGCTTTGTGCTTTTTAGCCGCCTCGACGAGCGCCACCGAGATGCACGGACGCGCTAGCGATGTACCCAATAGATAGCGCTCCTCATAGATCAAACCCATTTGTATGGCTGGCCAAATATAATGTTCCACGAATTTCTCTTTCACATCTTTGACAATAACTTCAGTAGCGCCAATTTTTAATGCCTTCTTACGTGCTGCATCGAAATCTTCCTTTTGTCCGACATCAGCCATAAGGCAGATTACCTCGTACCCCTTGTCCAAAAGCCATTTCAGTATGCAGCTGGTGTCGAGACCGCCCGAGTATGCTAGAATAACTTTTTCAGCCATTTCACTCGAAAGTTGATTGGGAACTGAAAACTTGCGATAGTGCTATGTTTGAGTACCTTCAGCGAACAGCTGCTCTGAGGGGTTTATATGCGTTTACCTAGCGTTATCTGTTTCAAAAGTATGGCTGTGGCTGATGATAAGATGATTAAAAGTTAGTCGACTAAAGTGGATGCGATCAAAATATTTTTCGCTTTGGAATTAACATATACTGATAAGCGCATTATACCCGGCTGTAATAGTACACAAGGGATTGAGGTAGATATGTATACCAAAGTTCCTAGGATGAGAGTTTTGAAAGTTTCCTACGAGTTGTAAGTACGTGATTAAAACAAAATAACGGTACCTTGAGGCGAAAATAAAGATCTCTGGGAAGATTTCTAAAGCCAATTGGTTATCCTCAAGAATCCACAAAACAGTCTTTCTCAATTGAGGTGTTGGAAATAGAGCTGCTCCTAATATGGGTCTACGTCTATGACACTTATACATATCTATTCTTACTTTAATCGGCTAAATGCCGACTTCTTTTCTTTCGAGAAGTACCGTCTCAGCCAAGGTCTGTACTGCGGTTAGACCTACCTTTAGTTTCGTACCGATCGTTGTTGGACCAGCAACGTATGCGGAATAGCAGAAGGTTGTGATCCATAGCTGAACCCAAAGCGCTGTTGTTGTTGTTGTAACGAGGTGTAGCCCTGGCCAAATGTCGAGACAGGGTCACCCCGCGTGTATTGTTCTTGGTCGGGTCGATACAAAAAAGAAAACGGCCCGGGTCGTTTCGGTACGATGGGTACAGCACAAGTACTGGTACTTTTCTCGTAGAACCGGCAATACGTAGAAACTAGCGGTGTTGGTTGCCGTGCTGCCCGGTCAGAAGGATCGGACCCAAGTAGCCCGCTGGGCGCCATTTTGATGCACTAACTGTGAAACTAGCCGTGTAGGCCATGTAGGTCATTTAGGTAGATTGGGTGCACCAACGGGGAGGCGACCTACTCTTAAACCCATAGCGCTGTGATGAGGTCGTTTTAGAACAACTGAGTTCTCCATCTTGTATCTTTATTTCACCAACCTAGTTAGATTTCTGTCCTTTTCACTCAGTACCTCTGAAATGTGGGTGAAAACATCCTCCTCTGAATTGCCGTTGATAATTATTGTAGGTGCATTTATTGCTTGACATCGCAGATGGTATGCTATAAACAATTGCTAGTCGAGCTTTAGTGCTATCCAAGGTATCAAACCGATTTAAATAACGTTCTGCTTTCGGTTTTGTAAGGTGTTTCGGTTTCGTTCTTCAACATTTATATCGGTTTCGGTTACGGTTTCCAAATAAAAAATTTGAAAACAAAAAAAATGTTCATAACTTTTTCCTGCAGCCATAATGGATGGTTTTTGACACAACTTTACATATGTTATCTGTCAAAAATCCTTCAATTAACTTAAAATCATGTTTAATTTTGACTATAGGTCCGTTTCTTCACAAGCCACCAAAGAACTGTCCAAATCTCATTTCTGCTAATTTTTCGTCGAACAGGAATCAGTACAAACTTTCAGACAAAACAGCTGTTACGTTTTCTTTTTCGTTGTTGTTTTGCTATGTCACTATCAGCTGTTCATGCTTGCTAGTTTCTGCTGGATGAAAAATTCCCAGCAATAACTTGCCGCTCTCTCTCTCAATTAAATGTCAAAAAGCTGCTCAATTCGCTGCTATTTTTGTTCAAAAAACGCTTTTTCAGGAATAATTATGCATAACTAGCAGCCGTCGAACGAAGCTTATGACTACGGGTCAATGTGTCCCCACTAAAATAAGTGAGACTATAAAAGAGTTCACAACCTTTTGGCACAGTTCTGGCTTTTGAAACGATTCCCGTTTCGTTCTTTTTCAGATCAAAATAACGGTTACGGTTTCGGTTTTGAAAAATGAATCGGTTTTAATCGGTTACGGTTACGGTTCCGGGTGCAGTGCCTTGGGCAGTCCTTGGTACTATCACTTGGGATAAGGCTACGTTTGCATAGTACGTCTTTCGAATATGTGCTGATTTACACGGTTCGATTTTCTGGTCGATTTTTTTCGTTCCACTGCTTTCAACCTTCAAATACAAGCCGTAGATCAAGGCGAATTCATTACAGGTGACATCCTCCCACCATATGGTTTCTTCTTCATTGAAAATCGAATCGTAGCTGTCAAATTGCTTATGTTGTTGCTTTGTCTGACATTTTCAGTTACAAGGAGTGTGTTCGTGTGTGTAGATCTGAATTCGCTCGAACCCACCTGTATGAATTCGCCTTGGCGTAGATCGATAGAATTGCTATTTAGACGGTGGAATGATGACAAAAATCGATCCGTGTAAATGAGCCTTTAACAGTTGCGTTGTAGATTTTTCACTTTAATTTTTTAGAAAAACCACAATTTTCACCCAACATTTTTTTGTGCGTTTTTTAAATATTTTTATTTTTTTTTATTTAAGCATTTTTAAGTATTTGTATATAGAGAATCGCATTACATTTATATTATAGTAATATTTTAAATGGTTTTTTACGTAGTTTTTATTATTAATTTTTGTCACCCTTCTTTTATTTGGTAATTTCTTATATTTCTTTTGTCAAATTTTTCACATTTTCATTACTTTTCCTAAATATTGAAATTTAAGCTTTTCATCTGAAAAAACTTAATTTATTAAATTTTGTATTAAATATTTTTTATATCTAATAAACATGGACATTTTTGAAATTTATATGCTTGATACGCAAAAATTTCAGCAATACATTTATTTAGAATTGTTTATATTTATATTTTTTTTTAAAATTTTTCTGTCTTTTTCATATGTTTAAAAAAATGTTTTTGAAAGTATGCTCAAAAAACTAAAATATAGCAAGTTTAACAAATTAGTTGTTTTGGGGAAAAGTGAGGTTAAATCAGATTTTTAGGTTATGTCTAAAAAAAAGTTGTAAATGTTTGTAATCAAAACCATAGCTGTTTAAAGTTTACATTCATTATGTTTTACATTAATATTTGGTGATTTGTTTTGTTATATTAAAGGTACCTAGGGTGCTTGTTTTGTGTTGTGTATTTTGTGTATGTCAGAATTTTGTTTCAAACCTGTTTGAAGCATTTATTATTTAGTCAAGCTGACATTGTATTGAATTTTAATTATTATTGGATTTAAGTTTTTTGTTTATTTTAAATGTTTTTCGCTTATTTTTTGCGATACAAGCTTTTTAAAATTTTTTTTTTTTTTATGCCCTTTTGTTACTGACAATTGAAGCTGATGATTTTTTTTTTTTGGATTTTCGCTATTTTTTATTTGTGAATATTGCATAGACGTTAAGACTTTGGGTGCTTTTGAAATATTTTTTTTTTAATATTTTTTTTAACAGTTTGATAAAAAATGTTATTTTATTTGTAAAAAAAAAATAAGGCAAGCTTTGATAGTAACGCGAGAAGAAGAGTAGAGATGGTGAAAAGATATTTACTGTTTTAAAGGTGCTTTGACATTTTAACAACTTTTTGGTTGTACAGTTGGAACCGACTGTTATGTTTTAAGTGAAAAGCTGAAAAGTAGTTTTCGAGTCTGAAATTGGTTTCAAATTTTGTATATATTTTTATAAAAATGTATATATTTTATTAAAAAAAATAAAAAAAATAAAATTGATTAAAAAATTAAAAAAAAAAATTTTAATTTTATTTAAAAAAAAATTAAAAAAAAAATTATTAAAAAAATTGAAAAAAAAAAAAAATTATTAAAAATTTTTTTTTGTTCAAGATTGATTTTTATTAAAAAAAAAATTATTAAAAAATTCAAAAAAAAAAAAAATTATTAAAAAAATTAAGAAAAAAATTTGATAAAAAAAATTTATTAAAAAATATTTTTTTTTGTTCAGGAAAAAAAATGATTAAAAAAATTTATTAAAAAAATAAAAAAAAAAATTAAAAAAAAAAATGATTAAAAAATTAAAAAAAAAAATGATTAAAAAAATTATAAAAAAATTGATTAAAATTTTTTTTTGTTCAAGATTGATTTTTATTAAAAAAAAATTTATTAAAAAATTAAGAAAAAAATTTATTAAAAAATAATTTTTCTTGTTCAGAAAAAAAAATCATTAAAATAATTAAAAAAAATTATTAAAAAAAAAAAACAAAAAAAATTATTAAAAAAGTTTAATAAAAAAAATGAAAAAAAAATGTATAAAAAATAATTTTTTTTTTGCTCAAGACTGAAAGCTAAAAATGAAAAAAAAAAAAAAAATTGTTTCCTTTAAATTTTATATACTTGACTTGTTCCATCTACAAACTAAAATTAAGCAAAACTATTTTTTTTAAATATATACTTTTTTTTTAATTAAAACAAAATGTGATTTGTGTATATACAAGAAAGCGTTTATTCGAAAAATATAATTTACAATAATTTAAAACAGTTTGCTTAAAATATAAATTAAAATTCATAAAATTAATTTTTTTAAATAATTTGCACAAAATGTTTAAAAAATAATCTCAGTTATACTATACAGTGATTAATTTTTGTTTTTTAATTAACAATACAAAATATTGCAGTAGCTTAAAAAAGAAAATTATAAGCTTAACAATAACACTGTACAACAAAATTGAAGTTTTTGAATGTACCGCCGGGTTTCTCAATGGCTTTTTAAAGCTTTTGGTTGGGCTGAATCTGAAGTCGAATTTTTCGAATCACTCTAGGCTTTCTCTCACGAGGGTGGTGAAAATAAAATATTTGTAATAATTTAACAATTTTTCTGGGTCATGGAACCATAATTTAATTTTGTTTTTTTATATTTGGCGGCATACAGATGCTCCATAGTGCAAAAAATTGAGGTATAAAAAGTTATTAAGAAAAAAAATTAAAAAATTAAAATTTGTTTAGTACTACTGATCTCTGAACAAACTACTCTCTGGAGAGAAAACCTGAAAAATATGACTTCAGACTCGGTTTCAACACCAAAAGGCTTTAGAAACCGTTGATTCTCACCGGTGTGATTTTCAAAAATGTAAATTTTGTTGCACAGTGTAATTAAATGTAGCAAATTAATTGTAAATAAAACATTTTTGTAGAAAAATAACACAGTATTTGGGAAGAAATAGAAAGTATGCATAGTGCATTATTTATACAGATATAGTTAAAATAAAATAATGATTGCTGTTTCCTAAAATCTCTCAAAAATAGTTTTGAAAATTTATGCGCATAATTTTTTTTTTTTGCTTTTAATTTAAAAACCATGCGCAATATTTTAATAAATGAAGACGTTTACTAACCAGATAAACTATAATATTTAAAATAATGAAAGCATTAATATGGCCACTTCGTAAATATTAAAAATATTTTTTTTTAAATACAAAATTAAAGCTAAGAATTACAAGATCTAAAAAAAAAAAAATTAGTAAATTATTTATATACAACTAAAATATTATTACGTGAAAACAAATATAAAAAAATTAAAAAAAATATTTAAAAAAAACTTAGAAAAATTTAAAATAAAATTAAATTTTTAAAAAGATAAAAAAGTTGATAAAAAAATAGATTATGATTTAAAAAGTTTTTTAACCTAAAATAATTATGTATATACAAATGCATTTCGGAGCTAAGAAAATAAAATAACTATATTAAGTAAACTTCGAAAATTTTCGAAATTAATTAAAATTCTTAACAAGAATGTTTTGTTAACATTTCAAAGAAGGCAGTATGTAATCGATTAAAAAAAATGAGTTATCAAAAAGCAGTGTTTAAAAACTTGTATTTTATAAAACTTTATAATTGAAAAAAGTTGTATGGGATTGCTCTTTCTATGTCTCTCTTAGCGTTATTTTTTTTTTAATAGCCTTTATAGCAATTATTATTAATTTTATTATTTTTCAAATGACATTATCTTTACAACTATTTCTTACACACATAGAAAGCAATGTACTAATAAGCGTTTATAAAATTAAAAATTAAATTAATTACAATTAGCATTTAACCTTCATAGTTTAAGCGAACAATTTTTGTAAACATTTTTTTTTTAATGCTTTCTGTTTTAAAGAATTATAGCTTACAATTTAATAGTTTAAACAACATATTCATAGAAAACTAAATTGTTTTACAAAGCATTGCCATACAAAGTTTGCATTTTAGCAGTTTTATAAAACTTTTTTTAGTTTTCATGAATATGAAAGTAATACTAAATTTACTAAAGATTTTTGTTAACTGCTTCTTGCTTTCCGATGTTTTCATAAAATTCAAAAAATATTAAAAAAAAATGTGTTCAAATATGTCGCATAAGCCTTATGAAGGTTAAACAACGCGGCACTAAAATTGCGGTCTAAATTTATAATGACCAAGCTCTCGAAATGCATATACAAGAGCACGCTCGAAGGAAATATTTTTTCAAAAATTTTCTCTTTTTTCGAATATTTGAATTCTCCTCGAAACGTTTGAAATATGCATATAAACTTATAAATACATATATACTTCTATATATTATGCTCAAACGTATGTATACAACAAATGACATACATTTTCTAAAATATTTACATACACATATTTATTACCAAATTAATATACCGAAGCGTTTGTACAGAAATTTGCTGCAGAAGTTTTCTTGAGTATTTTCAATTTTCGAATTTTTTTGTTGGAAGCATAAAGCTATTTTAAATGTTTTGCAAGCATTAGTATCTAGCAAGAAAAAGATATTGAAAATTAACAAAAAAAAATTTTTTTTTCAAATCGTTTTCGAAAAAGTTTTTGAAATAAATTTTGATTTTTTATCATTTTTCATTTTAGGCAGTTAAGGTATAAACATTTCTCTTAGATTGCGCATATCTACAAAAAAAATTATACTCTTAAAGAAGTTTTATAAAACTGCTCTCTCTCTCTCTCTCTCTTTCTTTTTTTTGTGAGAAAAAACAGTGAGTAGTTAATTTCGAAATACAATTTTTTGTGACAGTTTTTCTAAAACTCTTTTTTCATTTTCACTCTCTAAAGAGAGCATTACTCTTTTTCAAACTCTGCAAGATTTAACTAATTTTGAGCTTAAAAAGTGATTCTTCTACAACAACTTAATGCGCTCCAAACACTTCGATATTTTTTGTTTTGCTTTTTTTTGTAATAAAAGCAACACAAACATTTTTCTTTATGCTATACACACAAATATTAATATTTTCGAGTTTTTATATAATTAAAATCTACTAATTTTATGTGTTCTTTGCTCTTTTTTCTGCTTTAGATTTAGTAACTAAAGTTAGAAAAAAAAATATATTAAAAATTAAATTTACTTTAATTGTTCAATTAAATTACTTTCTCTTTTTTTAACATACATATATGAGTTTTTTTTTGTTTTTTTTTTCTTCTTCTTTTTTGTTCTAAATTTATTCACTGCAATTATGTACTAAAAAAACACCTAACAAATGAACTGCTTTTGTATTTATGTTGGGCAGAGCACTTTGAGTATGTAGTCCGTGAGCAGCGCGGGAACGGTTGGACTGTCTTCATTTATTGCTTTTAAAACTGAAAAGTTATTGAAGAAGTGAAATGTTAGTACTTTTTTCTGGAGAAATAAAAAAAATTAAATTTTTTAGAACTTACTTTTGATTAGCACTTGCAAAGATTGATTATTTGGTGTGCCATTCTCCATGTGGTAGGGTATGACAGTGGTGAGATATTTGGGCTCGGGACCTGGAAGCGAAAAAAATGTAGCAGGTAAAAAAAGTTTTTTAAATTTTTGAATAAAAAATGTTTTCCAATTAAATTTTTTTAAAGAAATTTTTTCAGTTTTTGAAAAAATAAGCTTGAAAGGAAAATTTGAAATTTTTATAATTTTTTTTTTTTATTTTTCATAATTAAAAAATTAAGTTGGTAAAAATATTTTTCAAATTTTTTATTTCTATTTCTGAATAAAACTGTTTTCCTATTAAATATTTTTTTTTATCAAAGTTGAAATTTTTACGATTTTTGGAAAAAAATTTAACAGTTAAATTATGATTTTTTTTAATATTTAAATTTCTGAATAAAAAATGTATGTATTTTGTTTTTGAAAAAAAATAAGCTTGAAAGAAAAATTTGAAATTTTTTTGTTTTTATTTGCGAATTTCGGACTAAAAAAAAGTTTGCCATCATTTTTTTTGTTTTGTTTTTTTTTTTTTCAAAATTAAAAAAAATTTAGTTAAAAATATTTTGCAAATTTTAAATTTCTATTTCCGAATTTCTGTATAAAAACTGTTTTCCTAACAATTATTTTTTTATCAAAGTTGAAATTTTTAAGATTTTAAGAAAAAAGTTTAACAGTTAAAAAGTCTTGGGAATTTTTTTTTTTATTTTTATTTTCAAATTTCTGAATAAAAAATGTTGTCAAATTACAATTTTTTAAAGAAATTTTTTCATTTAAAAAAAAAGCGTGAAAGAAAATTTTGAAATTTTTTGGTTTTCATTTCCGAATTTCGGAATAAAAAAAAGTTTTCTAGCATTTTTTTTGTTTTTTTTTTTTCAAAATTAAAAATATTAAGTAGGTAGAAATATTTTTCAAATTTTTTATTTCTATTCGCAAATTTCTGAATAAAAACTATTTTTTTTATCAAAGTTGATATTTCAAAAATAATTAATAGAAAACAGTTCTAATCTTATGAAATTTTTTTTATTTTTATTTTCAAATTTCTGAATAAAAAATGTTTTTCTATTAATTTTTTTTCTCAAACTTAAAATTTTTTACGTCTTATGGAATAAAATTTAGTAAGTAAAAAATATTTATAAATTTTTTAAATTTTATTTTCAAGATTTTGAATAAAAAATGCTTTATTTTTTCAAACCCAAAATCTGGTTAGGAAGGTTTTTTACAAGGCCACTTCCATTAAATTATTCAAAAAAATACATTGTTTCAGGAAAACATTTTAAATGTTTTTCAAAATTAAAAAAATGTAGTGAGTAAAAAGTTTTTGCAAGTTTTTTATTTTTATTCCCGAATTTCTGAATAAAAACTATTTTTTATCAAAGTTTAAATGTTTACGATTTTAAAAAAAAAAAATTTAACTATTAAAAAATTTTATGAATTTTTTTTTATTTTTATTTTAAAATTTCTGAATAAAAAATGTTTTCCTATTCATTTTTTTTTCTCAAACTTTAAATTTTTTACGTCTTTTAGAAAAAAATTTATAAATTTTTTAGATTTTATTTTCAAGATTTTTATATTTTTTACCTTGCAATTTTCCACGCTTTTTCTCCACATGATACTGCCGACGTTTATTCTGTACCGCTAATAAGAGTGAAATGAATGAATTTTTCAACTCCTTTTCATATTCGAGTTCATCACGCAACGCCAGCTCATTGATAAGGGTTTCGCTGAGTTCTTGTATAAGCATTTCCATTTCCATATAGAGCTCATTCAGCTGTGTTATCGATAAATACTGTAATTCTTTAGAGACACAAAAACAAAAAAAAAACATAAAAAACAGTTAATTGGGTTTCTTCATCTGCCTTTCAGCATTACTCACTTTCCGCATACAATGGCGCTCCCAGCACTTCTCTAGCCTTCTCTATCACCTCTGATTCGCATGTTTCTGGTTCATCCACTGGACTCTCAGCCTCATCCATAATTTCATCAATCTCCTTAATTACCTCCTCAACCGTTTTTATGGGTTCATCATGTTCGGCATTTAGTCCATTCAATATGAGCGCATGCATATCGAGATCATTGGCCACAGCTTCATCCTCGCTGGTTAAATCATCGGCTGGTGTGGCGGCATCAAGTGAATTGCCAATAATACCATTCGTAGCGCTGCCGCCAAGCTGATTTTGACCCAAATGCAATGTGGGCATATGCATTTGACGTGTAAATGATTTAGACCAATCAATTGGGAGAATATTGCCAAAATTGCCAGTTATGGTCCACCACATTCTGAAATTGAGACAAAGAGAGAGGGGAGGTGAGTTGTGTGAAAATTCTTGTCAAGCAATTCTTAGACTAATATTTTTTTACGTGGGGTTTTAGGTTTCTGTAGTCAAGATCCAAACACTGCCTAAAGGTTCAGGGACAGTTTTTTGGCTGCATATGGTTATGCTCTCAGACCCATGAACCGCTGGCTTCTCCTTCATGGCCCTTAGGGGTGCGACAGCGGATTCAAGCCAGGCCTTCGCAACTAGTGAAGCAATCGTCAAAATAACGTTCTTCAATTTATGCTTATGCTCAGTCGCTCATTATATTGCCTCGTTGCCTGCCTGCAAGTGAGCGACGGCACAAAAGTAAACGACAGCATTTCATTCGGGCGATTATAGCTCTCTCCCTTACACATCTTCATTTTCATTTTTGCGGAGCTCTGATTTAAACCAGGTCTTACTCTTTCGGTAACTAGCAAGCACCGAGGCAACATCGCCAGGGCGAATATTTTACCCTAACCTAGCCGACACCATAGTCTTATCCTACAAATAAATACCAATACAAATACACAAAAAATGCACACACAAATCTCAATGGGCTGCTCTTTTCTAGAGCGCATTTAGAGCACTTCAAATGCCACTAACAGTCATGTTAAATACAACAACAACTTGTACTAACTCATTTGCAACAGCAAATCTGACAACTTTGAGTGCCAAAAAAAAAAAACGAACAAAAACAATAAATGAAACAAGTAACGCAAAAACGCACCAAAGTAGTTTTTAGACAAAAAAAAAAAAGAAAAAAATGTTTGTGTGTGTTTTAAGATTATTTTAAGTATCTAGTAAAAGTGCATAAAATGTAGGTTATAAACTAGCAGCAACAAACGGTGGTTGAGTATGCCAGTACTAGGGATGCCAATCCCGGGAACGAGTGATTTTTTCTGGTGTCAAAAACTCTTTAAGCCCCTAGGTCTCTAGCGCCACCTATTTACCAGATTTATGAAAAACCTATTGATGCTCGTTTTTTTAGATTCGGAGGCAAAGTCGTGGACATCTGCTAGTTTATTTGAAAAATTATCCCAAAACGACCCCAAAAAGTCTCTGAAATGTTCCCAAAATGATCCGAAAATGACCAAAATGAGCCAAAAATTATCCTAAAATGATCTCAAAATTTTCTCAAATTAATCCAAAATTTAACCCAAAATGGTCTCAAGATAGCCCAAAAATGATCCCAAAGTGACCCCTAAATAATACCAAAATGATCTTAAAATAATCCAAAATGATCCCAAAAATATACAATACAAATACCATACGGTAAAATGGTAACCCTGGGCGGCAACCCTACTTGAAAATATTTTATTTGGTATGTCGGCGAAAGTACCCTTCATTTGATACTCATACTGGCATATCTCGCTCCATAATTTGAGATAGGTGACAACCCTGTACACCCCGCAAGTGGAAACCCCCAAGTGGATAGTCTTAGAATCAATCATACTAGCTATATGCCAAATTTCATCCAAATCGGTCAAGCGGTTCACGAGATAGTACCGGAAGATAGGTGACAACCCTGTACACCCCGCAAGTGGAAACCCCCAAGTGGATAGTCTTAGAATCAATCATACTAGCTATATGCCAAATTTCATCCAAATCGGTCAAGCGGTTCACGAGATAGTACCGGAAATACAAATATACTGCGGTGAGGTGGCAACCCTGCTTGAAAATATCTTTCATTTGATACCCTTATTGGCATGTCTTGCTATAAAATTAAAAAAAAAAAAAAATTGAGATAGGTGGCAACGCCAAATGGATCGTCTTAGAATCAATAATACTATCTATATTCAAAATTTTATCCAAATCGGTCAAACGATTCCCGAGATAGTCCGGATATACAAATATATAAGTTTAGCTCGTTTAAAGTTATATAAGATACTCTTTGTTGCTTTTGACTTGTAGTCTATTGCTGTAAATACCGACGGTATTGTGAAGCAATTTTCGGGATTGTATGAAAATCTGTTTTTTTGAGAAAAATTTACCCACGCGCTGCAGGAACCAGACAAGCCGACATATGTTTCGATGATACTGGAATTACATCTCTTCATGGACTTTATATAAGATAAATTTCGTTTTAAATCAGAATATCCCACCAAAAATCCAATATAATTACGTAAAAGTCAAATAGTCTAAAACAATTTCTCCACTCTCTTCAACCTAAACGGAAGAAAAATAGCGACCATCCAGATCCCGGTATTGTAAAATCAGGTCCCAAAAATCCCGAGATTATGAAAATCCGAAAAATTAGCAACCCTAGTACGCACATATGTGGCTCGTATAGAGCTTTTTATACCTAAATATATACAACATGCCATTTGTTTAAGATTTTGCTAGTAAAGCTCATCCAGATTTGGGTTTAATAAAAAATTTGTTTGTCAAGTGAAGAATATGAAAGCCTTTGAAAAAACGAAGGCCGCACATACACATGGGTACAGTTTCGTAGGCAAGACACATTTTTACAAAAAGTGGTCGTAATCCGGTACGGGACAGCAGCTCGCTGAGGGCATTTATTCTATGAAAAAGCTTCTTAGTAAACATTTGTCTGTTTAGCCGTTCAGACCTAAGACAATTTTAAGAAGAAATGGGAATGGAAGCTCGACCTTAGTCTTCTCCTATATATAGAAGAGCAGTGAGACCCATGCAGTTGCCTTTGTGCTCGACAGAGAAAGGGCTGCTGTGTTTGTTGTCCTTGGACGGATATGAACCCGGTACGCTGCGGTACTGCCCGACTGTCGTGGTAGCGATTTCGTATGACCAGTGGAACCGTCTAGGTCATGTCATCCCTCCATCCGTGAGGAAGGAGAATATGGGTAATGAGAAGTGAGAGGCATCATATCCGTAGATCAACCATCAAGTTATCACGTCATAACCTATGAGCATAATAGTTGCCTCTTACGACCGGTATGCCTACCTCGGGCATATTCTGAACCCTTAACCCCCAGGGGCCAGATAGAAAGGGGTAGTTGAGATAAGTGGCCTAGATCGTTACGAAAAAAAACAAAGACGAAGATATACTGGGACTTCTGGTTAAATCATCTTATACTGAGAGATAGCCCTCCTCGCAGAATTAATAAAAACATATACACAGTAAAGGATAATATTTAGAGCACATTGAGACAACTAGACGAATCCATTCATATAAATCCATAATAAAAAAAAAACTAAAACAAGTAATGTTAATGTTCTTGTTTAGCAAATGTGGGTCATAAATGGGTGCAAGTACAACGCTTAGCATTTACTTACAATGTAGTAAGTAGGTTTGTGGCGCGCAGGTTGTATGGGGTTGTGGGCGTATAGTTCAAGAGGTGTTCAAGCAAATATCTAGAACATATTCTGGTATGTGGAAATGTGAATAGTTTAGGTTTTGATTGCTCAACTAAGTGCTAAAATTGATTAAATAGAAACGAGGTTGCGGTAGGGTTAATTGGATTAATTATAACTATTTTTTTTTTAATAGAGTAGAATTGGCGGCAGGCCATGATAGAAGGGTAAAGTGAGGAAAAGAAAAAGAAACCGAAGCGACCAGAGTTCAAGGGACGACTGACATAAAGTGGTTGAAGAGAGGAATAGAGGGCTCCACAAAAAGCAAGAAGAAGAAAGGATAGGATAGAAATGTTCGAGTTTGAATTATTGGAGAGAAAGGAAATAAGATCCGTTAAGATAAAAGAAAAGCAGTTTTGTTGGTTAGGAAGAGAAGTAGGTTATAGATTCCGAAGATGGTGGAAGGAAACCAGCCAAGCAAGCTGAATTAGCTTTGTCCGATAATTTTAACTCTGGAAGCACTTTTCAATGTTTCAGGGAGCGTTTTTTACCGTTAAGATAAAACCAAAACAGGGATGTGGGAGAAAAAGGTATAAACTCAGAAGCGAGAGGGAAAAAATGGAAAGATTGGAAGAAGGAAAGCAAAAAGGATATATTGGGGTGTATGGAGGGAACAATTTAAAATTGAATAGATCTAAGGAAGAAAGGATGTGACAAACAAAAACAAGAAAAATGGAGAGATAAGAAGAAAAAGAAGAGACAATAACTAGACAGTAAAACCTGAGAAAAAAGGTAAGAAGAGAGCAGAGAAACGACCTAGCTGACCTAGCTTAGTAGACGGATGGAGGGATGACAAGACCTTGAAAGTTCCTCCGGTCATACCAAATCGCTACCACGACGGTCGGGCAGTACCGTAGCGTACCGGGTTCGTATCCGGCCAAGGACGGTCAATTTCGGCATCACTCCCCAAAAACTTCGTGGAGTGTTTTTGCTGTTACAACAACAACAACAACAACAACAACGTTCCCAAGATAATCAAGTGGAAGTACTAAAGCTTTTCGCTATATTGACTGCCCAAACACAGGACGAACGGGTAAACAACAACAAGAAATCTGAGAACCCCATTGGGCCAAGCTGCTAGAGTTTGAAACACCACTGTCTAACTATAAAAAATTGTATAGGACCTAGTTAGTGTACTTGGTATTGTCGGACTGTTTGAGAAGAAGTTTAAGTTGCTCTTATAATTACCTGAAGCTATTAATATCGTAAATATCTCAGAAACCAGCGAGAGAGAGGGTTTTCTGTGGTTCACAAGCATGAGATCAAGGGTTCGAACTATAAAAAACACTCCGACTATTTTTCTGACATACAAAAGCGTCTTACAAAGCTCCAGCTAGCGTCGCAAATTGAATGATGGATGCAGGCTACGGCTGGTCTTACTCATAATTCTAAGGCTGGGTACTTAGCTTGCAAGAAAACGCACAAGAAACAATTTCCAGAGTTTTATTAAAGGCGAATTGGTAAGCAAATAATAAAAACTCAAGTAAGTTTATGAGAGAGTCACATCTCCATAAAAAAGACGCCTACATACGAACGACCTTCATCTATATATAACGCTCAGCCATCAATATCAATTAAGCTACACACAAGCAACTTAAGTTAGGTTAAATTGGAAAAAATGTGTATGAATCATGAAATTAAAACAAAAGACCGCAACAGAGAGCTCATATTCAATTAAAAACCAATTTTAATGTTAAATAAATGAGACGCGCGTAGAAACCGCAAATGAGCCATGCAAAACTTAAACGTTAGCCACGCGACAAAATGCGAGTGAAACGAGGAAGGTTTTGTGAAAATAGTATCGACAAACAAGGGCGTTCCCAGCTCTTCACAAAAGTTCCCAAAGGGTTGGTTTTTCCATTCAGTTTCATTCGGTAAGGTTAATTTTGCTTGTGGCTTTGCGCCTTAACTGCCTTGAATATGAGCGTTTTTGTATTGCCGCCCTATGGGCTCGTTGTTTTTTGCCAACCACATTGCAAAAGATTATAGCTGCCTTAGCGGCGACAATCAAAACCATGTACACTTTCTAATAATACAAATTTTTGTTATGCTTTCGTGCGTGCTGGTTTTGTGGTTGGCGGCGCATTATTTTCACCAAGTTTTTTTTCGGTTTTTTCTCTAAATTTTTAATGCGCCAAGTGTCTTTTTACAACGCGTCAAACACATAACAGGTCGTCAACTCAATTGTCATTAGCTTTCAAATCGATTCATCACATTTCAGAGACTCAATTAGTTACTTTGCATTTTTCAGCAGTGATTTGTGCATTTGATTACTGCAATTCATACTCATTTTTATTTGCATATTTTTTGTGGTGAAAGTGCCTGGCTGTTTATTTTCCCTGTTGCTTATGGTCCTCCTTACGTGAGCCTTGGTAGCCCACAGAAGGGTTCCGGACCATAGAATGCTGTTGGAGCACCTTGTTTTTCCCTGGGACCCAACTTAACAAAACTTTGTTTTGGCTCCCAGATTATTAAGGACTGCTACGCACTCATCAACAAGCTTCGAAGTTGTAGTGTAAGACTGTCCGACATAATGTAGATCCACCTAGTCCTCTTCGAAGGCATTCTCTGCCACCGATTTCTATTGCATGGATTTCGGCTTGCAAGTTAGTGGGATAGTTACAAAGTGGTACCGATTTTTGATAAATCGGTCCATCGAAACCAGCTCCCGTTTTACCATCTTCCAGCTTTCATCCATCCGTATACCAAATCTTCGAATCGCACTCAGCATATGGGTTCACTCTTTTCCAGATCACTCGATCTACGATTGAAACTTCAAAGTTTCGTGTGATCCTGAGCGTAGGAGTTACTCTATCGCTTACTTGCAATATAGGACTATTTATGAAGTTCTAGATCGGAAATATTTTGAAATGTTAAGGCAGCAAGTGTGGCTTCCTTCCCTATCAGAATATGGAAGGGAGGTATACCCACAAGGGCACTTAAAGCATAAGCAGGACACGTTCTCATTGCGTCTGTTATACCTACACAGACCAGCCGTTGCAGCTTACTGAATTTAGTTGCCACTGTTCTTTGAGCAGTCTTAGACCACCAGACTAGGGAAGCGTAGGTTACTAGAGGAATATTAGATAACAAGCCTCATTCTCAAAACTCTAACGTTAGAGGACGACTCGAAAAACGCTTGAGAACTATTAAATTCTCTAACAAAATGGGACGTTATTCTCTCGATAAAATCATATGTAGTTCTTTAATCGAGTCATTCTCTAACGCGATTCTAATGTGAATTGAATTTGCATTATTTTTCTAATCATTCTCGAGTCGTTTTCTAACGTTAGAGACTGTGTTTGCTGAGAATATTCCACTTCTGAATTAATGCAATACATACCTGGAAATGCTGGAAACCCTAAAAAGGTTAGAAAAATGAATATTCCACTTCTGTTTTAATGGCATATTTGAATATTTTTTTTAAGGCCTCGAAGGACTTCGAAAGGCGGCAACCCGGTATAATTTTCCAGTTCACTTACAAAATTGCTATTTTCCAGCGCCCTTGTACGCTATTTTTGTTGCTGTTTTTTTTTCAATAAATATATCAACAGTTATACATTTGTGATTGTTGTTTTAGCTGCTAACATCTGTGAAACATATTTTGTAAAGCAAAACCCGAAAGCTCCTCTTTGGATGCTTATTTCACGCATCAACACTTTCTGTAATTAACGGAATGTACATTAATTGAACTCAATTTTCGTTTGTTCTTGTTTGCCTATTTTAATTACGCGCAGATAAAAACAAATATCATAATCTAGCGGCAAAGCGTAGAAGTGGTTTTCAATTATAAATTTGAATTCATCGCCCTTTTTGGTATGTTTTCAATTATAATATTTATTTTTTGTTTTTCATAGCACAGAAGCGCTTAAGAAACCTCCGTTAATTGAATAACGAAAAATATGGCATATGCTAAAAGCTATCAACTCAATTGAGTGCGCTATGCATAACCTTGCCCTCAGGCAGAGTGCTAATACGTAGCAAATTGTTTGCGGGCGGATGAGCGAAAAGGCTGAATGATGAGTTGATTTGTTTTGGATGCGTTTTTTACGTTTGGAGCATTTTTTTTTCGATGCTCAACCCTCCACTCTCGTTGTGTGAAACATTGATCGTTGTGTGAATATTTTTCTCAGGCACTTATGTGAAGCACTTTTCATATTGGCCCTTGAAACTCACCTCACACATCCGTTTCAAGCGTAAAACTTTTAGGGGAGTCTAAATTTTGAATGAGTGCTTATATGAGTTTTTACTTGGAGCAATGCCAGCGGTGCGTACGAGCGATGTGGAGTTGGTGGAGATTGGATAAAAGTAAATAATTTTGCTTCAAAAATATACACTACACTCAGAAAAAAGCATTTCCTTGAAACAACGAACCAGTTTCCTGGTTGTCCTTCACTTTAGGAACGCAATTTCCTCAATACAAGTAAAAATTTCCTTAAAACGTAGTCCGACGCCATAGTTAGTTGTCATTTACATTGGGAGACTTAAAATATTTGAAGAACACTTGAATGAAATTTTACCAAATTCATTATATGGGGCGCGATTAGTTTTTGGCCACAACTTATTGCAGTGGCAAAAGAAATCGGTGCACAGTGGTCCAAAAAGATCCTTTTTGGTGCAAAAGGTTAAAGATATTTCCTATTATTTATATCTACGATTTCAGCCAATTTTCACCGAAACATTCATTGTACTAAAGGTATTCTCTGTGCCGGATTTTATTTCGATATCTTGAATAGTTTTAAATTTGTTGTTATAAAAACTTTCACTTAATCATAAGTAGGCGGTGCCATGCCCACTTTAAAATTTTCTTGAGAAATTTATTTTTGTCTTTCTTTTATAGGTGTTTTAAGTACTTAATAATATTTTTTTGGTATTATCGAAATTATTAGATATTTAAAAAGTAGCCGTGGCTATCATTCGATTTCAACCACTTTTTTCATTCTCCTCTTTCTTCAACAAAAAATAACAAATCAAACCATTAGCGGGCGCCAATTTGACTACGAGATTCAATTTTCCGCGGATTACGTTGCATAGAAATTTTAATTTTTTTTTTAATTTTCTTTTTTATAAGTGAATTCTACATATGAGTGCTTCACACCATGTATTGTATCTTTTGCCGCTCCCTAACCTCCACTTTTAACAAACAAACATTTATCAAGCATTGCGTCAACACATTTTGATTTGATTGAGTAATTACTATGCGTGCGAGCAGCTCGTACCGTATGTGATGTAGACAATCATGTGTGCTTGAGAGTGGAAAAAAAACAACATAAAATCATGAAATGATTAAGCAGTGCGTTGGAATGATAAATATTGTATGTTACCTCATTGAATAATGATAGTACAAATAGTGAAATAATGCACAAGATAATCGTATAAAAGTGACATGAGGTGTTGACAGCTAAGACAATTGCAGCATAAAAATGTATTTACCTATGTACCTACAAGCATACACAAATGCTTGATTGATTATAAAACACTTGAAGTGTTGATGGAAATATTACGTAAAATAAGGATTGAAAATGATTTAATTAGGACAGCCGGATGGAATAATGAGTTTACATTGGAGAAAATTGTTTTTTTAACTATCAACTAAAACCATTCGGCAACTTTTAATTAGTTATCGATCATAAAATTTAAGCTCACCACACATTGCACAGCAACACTTGAACCACACAAAATCATCAACCCACAATCAGCTGACACTTTGGACTTTGTAAATTCATAAGAAGAACATCTGAGTCGACGAAAAATATCAACAAAACAAAAACAAATAAAAATAAACCAACCGTTAGCAATTAGTTCAAGAGCACTGTTAATCATGTTTTTACTAAGAAAACAAATTTATGAAAGTGCACTGTGTTTACTGAGGTCATGAGATAAGGAAATGTTGAATATGAAGTAAATGCAATAGAACTAAGGTTTTGAAGGACGAACCACAGAAACCATCAAATTTAAGAACAATCCAACAATACTGGGCTGTTTCGGAATTATTCAGAACACTGTCCACGTCATCTACATAATTCCCAGGTCAAAGAGAAAGTGCCGTGAGTTTTTCAGTGAAAATATTTTCCTGCAAACATGGCACTGTTGATTAGTGCTGAGCTAGTCGAGGAAGATGTGGTGTTTTGTTTGATTCGAGAGTTTCACAGGAGTCATTAAGCAGGCTTGCCAATATGAAGGGTGATACAACACTGGTCGCACACAGCTGTTTCCGCGAGTCTAAACTCACAACTCCATAATTAGCCTCTTGGGCATGTAAATGCAAGATGACGTCAGACCCCCATTCCGCTACATTTGGTATTCAATTACAATTCATGATCATTGCCATGACAACAACAAAAACGACATAAAAAGTCAATTTCATACATTGTTAAATTCTATAATTGTATATAATGATTGCGCCAGACTAGAAAACGAAGAAACAAAAAATGAAAGTCAGAACAACAAATAAAGTAGCCAACAAATAGAGACGCACCGCAAAGTAAAAACAATTATTTTAAAACATATGTACACAGTTTGTACTACAAACAATATGCAAACACATTTGGCAAATGAACAGTTGTGACAGACGAGCAACATTTGAACGCACATAAAAGTATCTTCTATACTTTTTTAAGCTGTGAAAACCGAATACTTTGTTGTTTATTTTATGGTCTGTGTAGACATGCCAAGCCCATTTTGCACGGAAAGCAACAAATATAAACAAATGCTCGATGAAAAATCTAAAAAAAAAACATTTTTCGAGAGATCAGACGCGTCGCTGTTGAAGTTTTGTTGATAAATGAGCTAAAATTAAACGAAACATTGATTTGTTTAGAAGTGAATACTTCTATACGCCTCTTTAATGAGATGCGATTGTAGACCGCACTCTAAGCTTTTTATACCCAGCGAGGAAATTTGGCAGGTTTCATGGATGTAAGCAGTATTTTGTTGAATTCAAAGCACTAAGATTTTAAATACAGTTTTCAGCAGTGGAATATATAGGCTTGAGAGTAGGGGTAGAATAAAATTGTGAGGACTGTTTTCAGAAGTGTAATCTATAGGCTTGAGATCTTTGAAAGAGTAAGATTTTGAAGACCAAGTCAGAGAGCTATTACAAAGTACTGAACTACAGGGTGTAAGCGTAGGTCGCCTCCCCGTTGGTGCACCCTGGGTAACGCTAAATGACCTACATGGCCAACACGGCTAGTTTCTCGTATTGCAGGTTCTACGAGAACGGTACCAGTACCAGGACCCAGGCCGTTTTTTTTTTATATCGACCCGGCCAAGAGCAATACACGCGAGGTGACCCTGTCTGACATTTGGGCAGGGCTATACCTCGTTACAACAACAACAACTGAGCTACTTCAGCCGAACGAAGTATAGTTCAACAAGGTAACCGAACAACCATTCTTAAGAATAATCTCAATGTTACGAACAAAGTAGAAGCGAACTACTCCACCTTGAGCTAAAAAAGTCCCAACTCTATTATGAAGAGTGTATTAAGACAAAATTAGTACAAAGAAGTTTCACTTCTGTTGAGCATGCACCGCACACACAATATTGTAACCGCCCTCTATAAATTTAATACAAAAAAGTATTAAAGGAATTTTTATACGCTTTAATGTATTGCTGCTACACGTACATACATACCTGTAAATTTCCATAAAACAAAAATTATATGAAAAATTAAACGGACATTGTGCTACTTTTACAATAAACATATTTTCGATTTGGATTATGCCGCCACATTGTTATTTTTAATCGTGTGTAAGTATATTTGTGTGTGTATCTTTGTGAATGCCTTTGGTATTGGGGACGAGAACGGTGTCTCTGAGGTATTTGGATTGCTTGAAACCACCCCAATTTTGCTTTGAAAACGGCCGATTTGGGATAGCGAACAAAAACTTTAACTTTCGAATATTCCATAAGCTGGTTGAGATTTATAAGGAACTGCAAATAAAATAAATGAGCGAAAAATTACCAACGCTCAAGTAACAGCCACGACTAACTACCGAAATCGCTCGGGTTTTACACGGTCGAGAGTTGGTAGTTCATCATAGCCCGGTCTGATTTTCCTTAAAGACTTGTCGCATAACTCTCACAGTTTTATTCAATCAAAAAAGGAATGCTTTAAAACAGGGCTAGTCAGGGATTTCAACCTACTGAGCCATTCAACAAAAACGCCATACTTCCTACAAAAACATTGTTCCTCACAATCACAAAAAATAATTATTGAACTAAGACAAAAAAAAGTAGCCGCAACTAGTGTGCAGTGTACCGTTATGCATTCACATTCAAAATGAACTGAATGTGTGCCGTGGTCTAGACTCTAACGGTATTCCAACAATAATTTTGCAATGATTTTACGTACTTTTCTTGCGAATCTGGTTTGTTTTTGTGAGTCACAAAAGAGCCACATGTTGTTGTTGTAGAGCCACAGCGAGCCAAACGAGTTACTACGTGGCTATGGCTGCATTAAAGAAAGTATGCGAAAAAATTTCAAAGGGCCAAATTACCAAATAAAAATCATAAATATAATGAATAAATGGGAATTCGTAAGTTGGCTTACTAAAGCTCATAGCATAGGTTGTGGGCCCTCGGGCTAAGGAAAACTCACATACGTGCTATTTGGCTTTTTGCCAGTGAAAATTTTTGAAATTCTCAGAAATTATTTCAACTGCTGATTGCAATGTGTCATAAAAAATTCACGCCAACCCACATACACAAATTCAACACTGTTTATATAAGCACAATATACAAATAAAAAATAATCTCCAAATGCATGAATATTTATTCGCAAATCCAAGATGTATTTTTATAATCTTTGCGCGCGTTTGTATGAAATTCATGAAAAATTTTGCAATGCTGTTGTAAATCATCATCAAAAGCGTAGTAAAGATTTATTTACACTCAAACAAATGCGCTGTATCATTGAGGTGGCATTTGAATTGCTGGGAAAAAGATTACCGCCCAGATTGAATGTGTCAAGTGCAATGTGTTGGAGCACATCGGAGATTTGGAGCACACAAGTGATAGCTAGCAGGCAGGCAGTGACTGTCGTGTGACGGAAAATGCAAAGTGAAGCCAAACAAAACAACTTTTGTAATAACAGATGCATCTTATTTACTACACCTCTTTCCGCAAGCCAAGTTTCCAGGTTTCAAGAGCTGTTAGAAAGGTCCATAAAATACACTCAAAAAATCTTCATCTTGACATACAGCAGCATCGTAAGAGGCACATGTCTACACATTAAAAGTTAAAGAAACCCCTTCGCAAGCAGTTTTCTAGAGTGATACAAGCCAAAACAACATTTTTTTAAATTTTCGTGATTTTTTGTTCGTGGATCATTCAAAATACGCTTTATAGAATTGATTAAAATTTAACCCAACGCTTTCCTAAATGTCCAACTTAAGCATTGGGATCCATTTAACAGCGCGGAAAATATTATTTCCTCTTTACACAGTGATGGCAATAAAAGTTAGCCCAAAATATTTTTCCTTAATTTTTTGAGAATGATTTATCTTTACGTATAATAGAAATCTAACAGACCGATGTATACACATTAGATATTACAGAAAATGCCTCCTTAGCAGTTTTCTAGAATAATAAAGGTCCACCACCAGTTTTTAAAATTTTTGTCTGTCGGTCTACATGTATGTTCGAGAATCATTCCAAACCCGATTTATAGAATTTAATGAAATTTTCAACAAAGCATTGCTAGATGTCTAAGCTGTGTTTTGGGATGCATTTTACCGCAGGAAAATATTTTTTTTCCGCTGTATACAGTGATGGCGATAAAAGTTGGCTCAAAATATTTTTTTTCCTTTTCACTTCTTTTTTTTCGGTTCTTATTCAATATCAATATCTTAATATCAAAAGTGTTTCACTCGTTTCGTTATGCTGAATCACCCAATTAAAATGCCGAGAATATCTAAAAATTGGGAACAATTTTTCTTCCTATAAAAAAGAAAATTTCGCTTTACGTTTTATGTCATTTCCCTTTTGCGTAGTTTATATTTAGTCTCCCTTTCATAGTATATACTACATCCATCCATTCACAGCTTTATGCTTAAAATGTGACTACAGTCTGTGCAAGAAGAGAGGATAATGTAGGAATTCTTAGAATGTCAAAAGTGTGATCGTTTTTCATCACAGTTTTTATGAAGTTATATCGTAAGTTGAATATTGTCCCAAGGGTTAATGTTGTTCCCAGCCAGTCTAGGTAAAACTTTATTCATATTTCTCTGTTACTCGTTTCATTAATATTTATTTTTAATCTCTTTCATATACTCATGCTTGCTTCAACCTTCATCACAACTCTGGTCATCGCACTTTATTTAAATTTCGTCTTGGGGTTCACCTTTATGTTTGTTACCTTTTTCTCCATCTCAAACTTCGTTATAATCCTTTCGTCATCATTATCCTTATTCACTACCTGAGGCTTCGTTTTCATCCTTCATCCTTCCTTTATTCCAGCAATCACTTTTCGTTTCGTGTTTACCTTTTCAATAATTTATTTTAGTATCCCTCAAACCAATTTTCATTTCAAATCGACTATGCATTCTTATCGCTCCCCTTTTTTATTAAACCGACTGTCGTTGTCATTTAATGACGTTTGTCTTGGCATTGGCATACACTTCGTCTGAACACCCTCAACATCTTTATTGCATGCAGCATTCAAAAATAGCCGGTTGAGAGCAATAGCAACGCATAAATGGGTGATTTGCCAGCGATGTATTTAGAACTGTATATAGCGTTGTTTATGGTTTGGCACCCACGCTGCCGCTTTTTGGTTAGTTCTACAACTCATTCACTTATTTTTTCGGTTAAGTTTTTTGGTTGTAGAGTTGGGCTATTAAAGTTTTTTTTAATGAGTAGATGGCTGCATTTAATATATTCAACTGGTTCAATGGCGGTTTGTTCAAGGTGCATGGAAACAGTTCTTCCATTTTTCAACTCGGAGAAGTCGAGTGTTTCGAATAAGTAACTGTTTTCACTGGCTGAGACCGTGCTCCAAAAGCAAAACTACTACCAAAACTACTCGGTCGATTTTCTTCAAATTTTCGGGATGGATTAACTAGTAGAAGCATGGAGAGTGTTTCTGTAAAGTTTTTTTTAGGGAAGTGGACTCGAGGCCGCCTTATTTGAAACTATCGTATAAATGGCTGGATTTACTTGAAATTTGGTATGTAGGTAGCGTTATGCTTAGGTTAAAGTATGGTATGATTTGCCTTCCGGGAAGTGGACTAGGGACCGATCTGTTCTAAACAATCGTATTTAAGGCTCCCTTTGCTTGAAATTTGGTGTGTAGGTAGATATATGCTTAGATTAATATATAGGATAAATTTTCTTCCGGAAAGTGGACCCAGGACTGACTTTTTCTAAACTATCGTATAGATGGTTGGATTTACTTGAAATTTGGTATGTAGTTAGCCTAATGCTTTAAAGGGGGATACATTTTCTTCCAGGAAGCTTATTAGGGTCCGATATATTCTAAACAATCATATTTATAACTCGTTGAGCTTGTTATATGGCGTGTAGTTGGCGTTTCACCTGGATAAAATATGAGATAACGCATCCTCCGAGAAAAGGTAAATATTTTAAAATCTTTTTCAGGGGGTTTTCTTTGGCGTATTACTAGTTATAGATATTCTACAAATTAAAGACATTTTTGTTGGCATTAACCTAAATATATACCAGTAATGCTAAAAAGAGATGAGACCTACTTATGAGGCTAAACTTGGCAAGCGATTAATCACAATGCCAAGAAACATGTGTACGTACAAATTTTCATATAAAGACACTAATTTTGGTTCGCTACCGAGTCAACTTGCTAATTATAGATAGGCTAAACGAGTAAATAATCAGGTGGACGCTATTTTTGACAGTTCATTTGAAGAACTAAGCGACCAACCACTTATGTACGTATGCCTCAGAGCGATTTTTTTCGACGCTTAAATTATTCTATAACCTATATTACAATTTGAATTTCCTTTTTAAATAGATAACCCTTCATTTTATTATCTTTTATTATGCTGTTTCACATTTGTATATTAAATGACTTATTATGCAGTGCACGTACTTAATAGTTTGCCATAGAAGTAACAGCACTGACAAAACAAGCATGACCGCATGCACAGAATGGCACGCCAAATGCTTGAAGAGAGAGAAGCACGTTAAATGCATTATGATTGTAGTAATGTGGCGCAATGGCAATCATGCACAATTATGGACAAGCGAACGACGTCATTAACTCGGCACAAAGCACAAAAACATATGAGGCGTTGTGACTGCAGCGCAAAAGTCAACCCCAACAGTAGCAACAAATCAAGCAAAAAATTTAAGCTTTATCTACAATTGGCGATCAGAATTTTTTTTTACAATGTGAGTATGCCATTTCTACGCGCGCAACGTTTTTTTAATCTTTTGCTTTTTTTGCATAGTTGTCATTACCAATTATGGGAAAAATGCTAAATTTGTATAATGTGTTCGGTGCTTGTGTGAGTATCGCAGTGTTTTTTTGCATTTGACAACAGAATGGTTGACTAACGTTTTATTTAATTTTTCACTTAAATTCACTATTGGAGGAGTGGAATGTTTTTACATACATTTTTCAGAAGTGGGATAATATACCTAAGTTGAATGGTTAAACAAATTGAGCGTAATAGAACTGAGAGGACCGAAGTACTGTAGTTGCGTGTCGCCAGGGTAGAGTGCGTAAGTGCTGGCCGACTATACCGAAGGTCCCAGGGAAAAATTATTTAAATGTTTGGCGCGATAACTATACCTACAGAAATTTTTGCGCCGAGCTTCTCTTCCAACTTTGAAGAGTTGCTTTTGAATTATTTGCCACAAATTTTCTTTTTTTGGACTCCGAGAGGCCCCGGCAAAGCAGATATATTCGGAAAGTTTGATCAAACCACCACCGCCGGGGCGATCATGTTTAAAAAAAAGTTATTCTACAGAATTTGATGGAATCTTTGGGGTGTGATGTCGAAATTGACAATCCTTGGCCGGATATGAACCCAGTACGCTCCGGTACTGCCCGACAATATCGAGAGCGATTTGATATGACCAGTGGAACCTTCTAGGTCATGTCATCCCTCCATCCGTAAGGAAGGAGACAATTACTCCTAACCCGCAGGGGTAGTTAGATGGTCGATCATACTACCGCTACACCACGCAACCGCCATATCAAAATAGACTTAAGTTCTTCTAAAACGACGACATACATCGGCAGTTTCAGACGGTCTCAACAAAAATTATTACTATCACCACGATAGGCCATAAGATTAGCCTATTTTTTAAAGACTGCTAGATGAATATCGCATTGTTTAAACGAGATCCTTTGCCAACTGTCTCCAACTAGCGAAAATTATTAAATATGCAGAGGAAAGGGAAGTCTCAGATGAAGTAAAACAGCTTTTCCTCAATTTTTCATCTTGTCGCTACAATATCCTCAGAACGGCAGTTGTGTACTGCCGCTGTTCCTATAGAGATATGCTCACCTGTTTTACCTGCCATTCGAGCAAGTATTTTGGCCATACATTTCCAACTCTATGTGGTTAGTACCTAGGCCAGAAAAGAGGCATAGTCTCATATTTTAGACACAATCTTGTAAAAGTCGATGACAGTGGAGGTCAGAGGGAAACTTTGTTGAAAAGGTGGGGCTCTGTGTTGTCTGTCTGACTAACTATATGCAGCTAAAGATCACTCATAAAACTGCTTTTGCCCACAGATTATTGGTCTCTAGGCTGCATACAGCTCTCCCATCAGACTATTTAAATCCTACCGAGAACGTCATTATCCTGAAGAACTTCAACTAAAATCAGATTTTCCCATTTTCTGTCCACCACTGTGTTCAATTATTTCGTCAGCGACATACTGGAGACGAAAGTCGACTTTCATGTGACCAACTTCATGTCGTTTACTCTTTAAGTTTTGTTTTTATTGCCCCCTTCTATAAATTGCGTGGTAGCAACAGCATTTTATAAGGTTTCCTGTGTTTTGATGTGTTTTTGCCCTAAATATGTGTGTCTGTAGTTGTGGTAACAGCTATGTTTTAGTTCGTCGTAGCAAAAAAAATATCTAAAAGCGCAACAAGGACAACGAGCACAAAATGGAATCGTACTTAAAAGAGCTAAGAGGGTAAAAGCTATCCTGCCAAACGAATGCCAAAATGAGTCATACTAATAAAAACGCTAAGCTCATAAACGGTTAGTCGGACAGATAGACCGACAAGCAAACACAGTCAGGCAAAGAGGCGGAGCACGAAAGCGGTAGTTACAGAAAACAGTAGTCAATTGTGAGTTTGGCTATGGCAATTTTAACATCCTCACACCCTTCTTCTGCGACAACTCGAAGGACTTACTTATTTGTATTTTTTTTTTTCGCTTTTTTGTTTAAGCTTTATGTGTCTGCTCTAACTAATTTATTATGAGTTTACTCTGGCGCTAGTTTAGATGGTTTATTAGAAATCGAAACTTTTTATTTTTAGGTTAAACGAAATTTGAGATAGATTTTTGTATGAGTAGCGCGTGGTAATCAGTGTTCTTTGAACTTGTTCTCGTTTCTCTAAAAGGGGTCGGCCTGATTGAGAATAGTTGAAACTTTCAGCGAAAGACCAGGCCTAACAGAACTAAAAGTTTGGGTATAAAAGTCCCTTGAGTAGAAAAAAGTAAGCAGTAGCTGCTAAAGATACAAAAGAGACCTCGGAGGTTACCCAAAATGACCCTAAAATAATCCTAAAATGATCCCAAAAAGGCCCTAAAATGATTCCAAAATGACCTCAAAAAGACCCTTAAATGTACCCAATCTTATCCGAAAATGACCTTGAAATAATTCCAAAATAATCCCAAAAGGACCCTTAAATGTTCCCAAAATGATTCAAAATTGAACCCAAAATGTCCCAAAAATGATCCCAAAATTATCCTAAAATGATCCCAAAATGACCCCAAAATGATCCAAAATTGAACGCAAAATGATCTCAAAATAGCTCCAAAATGATCCTAAAATAATCCAAATATGATCTAAAAAGGACTCCAAACAATATATTCAAACTTTGAATTTCAAAGTTAAAGAGTTCTTCCTCTTACGAAGGGCCTGTTGGCGTATCAATTTAAACATTCTATTCACCAAAATGGAGTCAAGCGCTCTAAGTCCAACGTTTTTGTTCGGAAGCATCGCTCCTGACTATTTTAGCCCCAGATTTGTATATGAAAGTTGTCCCACTTTTGGTATTTTGCACATTTTATGCTACCATTCGAATCCAGTACACAATTAAAAATAATTAAATACTTCAATAAAAAATACAACTCCATATAAAAATGTGTAGCATTTTTTTTAAGCACGCAATAATATATCCTTTACGACACATGCGCAGTACAGCAATACTATAAATTCTAAACAAAATTGGAACTCTGGAAAAATGGACTAAAAATAAATATGTGCGAACAAATATGTTTCGCAGTACTGTATTGAATACTATTTTATGCCTCCATATTTATCGTATCCTTGTCTACAATTGCATTGCTGCTTGCTTGTCCTTTTGTAGGAGATTGTCAGTTGCAGGGTTGAGTTTGAGATGACATAATATTGTTGGAGCAAAAAAGCATCACATGCGAAATGAGGCTATTTATGTGCGCTCATATGCTTGTCGGAATGTAGTTTGAAGCGTTTACAGTTTGCTCAAAGTACTGTACGAGTATGTATTGTGTTATATTGTAAACGAAGTTAAGCCAACAGGAAGAGGACATTAACCTTCGTAAGGCACACATGCGACGAACTCGTGTTAATATATACGCTTTGTAAGAAGAAAATAACTTAAAGATTGCAAGTGGGAGTAGAGGAATTGCGTTTCAAGTTATCAAAATAAAAAATAACTATGTAATTGGTACCTATAACTGGAAGGACACAAGAGCGCCGAATTGTTGATGACAATGGGTTATTGAGAATTTTGCTTGGAGAAGGACACTGGTTACTTTTTGATTTATTTTTAAATTTTTTATTCATTTGTTTTTTAATATTTATTTTTTATAGTTTTTGTTTTAATTTTTTTAATTTTCAATAATTTTTATTTTTAATTTAAAAAAATTTCTTTTTTTAATTTTTTTTATTTATTTTTTATAATTTTTTATTTTATTTTTTCTATTCTTTTTTAAATTTTTTTTACTATGTATTTGTTATTTTTAATTCGTTTCTTTTTATTTTTTTCTTCATTTTTGTTTTATTCTATTTCTTTTCAATTTTTTTATTTTTTTAAATTTCTTTATTTTTATTTTATAATTTTTTAATTAATTGTTTTTTTGTTTTTTTTTTTTATTTATATTTTTTGTTTTTTTATTTTTATTTATATTTTTTTGTTTTTTTTATTTTTATTTTTTTATGCTTTTATTTTTTCTTCATTTTTATTTTATAATTTTTTAATTAATTGTTTTTTTGTTTTTTTTTTTATTTATATTTTTTGTTTTTTTATTTTTATTTATATTTTTTTGTTTTTTTTATTTTTATTTTTTTATGCTTTTATTTTTTCTTCATTTTTATTTATTCATTTTCTTTTTTATTTTTAAATTTTTTTTCTATTTTTTTATTTTTATATTTTTTTATTTTTCTATTCTATTTTTTTATTTTTTTTATTTTTAAATTTTTTTTAATTTTTAAATTTTTTTTTTTTTTTTTTTTTTTTATTTTTTTTTTTCTTTTTTTTTATTTCTCTCCACTCTATTTTATTTGCGTATTTAATTTATAATTTTTAATTTATCAATTTTTTTCGTTTTTTATTAACTATATTTTGTATTTCAATTTTAATTGCTATTATTGCGTTATATTTGTCTATTTTTTCTCCTTTTTAGTCTATTTTTATTTTCTCTATCCTTATTTGTAATTTTTAAATTTTTGTTTTTTATTTTAAATTTTTTTTATATTAAATTTTATTTTTAAATTAAATTTTTTTTAAATTTCTTTTTAATTTTTTTTTCTCCTTCTTATTTATATTTTTATATTAAACTTTTTTTATGTTACTTAGCTATTATTTTTTTTAATTTTTTTCTTTCTCTAAACTCCAGCCGATTACAAGTCGAAGTGAAGTCGTGAACTTTTACTATCCGAATTCTCAAAAAAAAAACCTTCTGAATCAAAGAAAGTTCGCAATCTCGTCACTGTCAACCTTCAAATATCTTACAATAAATAATAACAGTTGTTATAAATTAACTTAGCATTCATATTTTTTAATGCTTACAAAGAAGAAGAGTCGCCTGAGAAGATAACATTACTTGGCAACAGAACAAATTGCTATTCATTATACAGAATAGCAAATTACCTCAAGGGACAATGACAGCAAACAAAACGAGCGAACAAACAGCTATGCAGCGTGTATACACGAACACAAAAAAAAAATGTAATGAGCAGAACAAAAGAATTTTCAATAAGCCGGCAGGTAGATATATTTATTAACACAATAGTTCCTCAAGCGAATAATAGGCCGTCATAAAAAAAAAATATGCGAAATACATAGAGGTTGTGTGGCACAAAAGCAAGCAAATTTTGCATATTTACATAACCTAGCTAATAGACATACCTAGCTACGTGTGTTTTTGCGTGTTGTATGTAAATAAAGGAGTGTGCCTCATTTTTACTTTTATTTTGCTTTAATACGTTTTTAAGTGCTAAGTAAGCATACACAGAAAAGTTCTATTCATACACGGTCTAGCGAAGGACGTTTATTTGAAGTGATGCTAAGCGAAAGCTCTTCGCTTTGGTGTCAATACTTACTACGGATGTTAAAAAAAAAAAATTATAAATTTGGTAAAGATTAGTTGGATTTTATACATAGCGGAAGAATGCTTAACTGGACTCTGAACTTTTTTTATACGCTTCTTTTTTCGTACTAATAATCAATTTATACTATTCTTTGAAATTTCCATTTTTTTTTTTTTTATTTCTATTTATTATTTTTTTTATTTTTTTTCTTTATTTTTTTCTTTCTTTCCTATTTTTTTATTTTTTTTCTTTCTAATTCTATTTTTTTTATTTTTTCTTTCTAATTCTATTTTTTTATTTTTTTCTACATATTTCTCTTTTTTTTCCTTCTATTTTTTTATTTTTTTTTTCAATTTTTTTCTTCTATTTACTATTTTTGTTTATTATTTTATTTATTTATTATTGTTATATTAATTTATTTCATAATTTTTTTATTTTTTTATTTATAGTTTTTTTTTTTAGTTTTTTTTTTCCATTTTCTTATTTTATTTAATTTTTTTTTTTGAATTTTTTTTTATATTTTTAATTTTTAATATTTTTTATTTTTTATTTTTTTTATTTATTTATGATTTTTTATTTTTATTTTTTTTATTTCTTTTATTTTATTTATTTTTTTTTTAATTTTTTTTTTTATTTTTTTTTAATTTTTTTTTATTTTTTTTTTGTTTTATTTTTTTATTTATTTTTTTTTTATAATTTTTTTTATTTTTTATTTTTTTATTTTTTTTATATTTTTTAATTTTTTTATATTTTTTTATATTTTTTTATTTTTTTTATTTTTATTTTTTTATTTTTTTTATTTTTATTTTTTTCCCAAGTTTTTTATTTTTTCCCCAAGTTTTTTATTTCATTTAAATTTTTTTTATTTAATTTTATTTTTTTTTAGTTTTATTTTTTTTTCTATTTTTTTTTATTTTTTAACTTTTTTTTTTATTTTTATTTTATATACATTTTTATTTGTTTTTGTTATATTTTTTATTTCTTTTTATTTTATTATTTTTAATTACTAAATTTATTTCTGTTTTATAATTTTATTTAGTTGTTATTTTTTACATAATTTTTTAATTTTTGATTTTATTTCCCCAATCTCTTTATAGGGTCCCGTCAGAAGTACTCTCACTTATTCTTAAGCAACTTACACTTTTGAAAAATAAATAAGATTCCACGATCAATAGAAAACTATGAGAAAGAGCTTGTTGGCTCAGCACAGGATATATTTTCCCCGCTAGATGACGCTGGAGTCGCTATATTTACAAAATCGTATTTATGATCCCATTTCATTCATATTTGACATGTATGTATGTATGTTTGATATCGCCGCTCGCTTGCCAAAAGCATGAATGTGCTAAAATTAAAATTTTGGGAAATCGTATTTGAAAGTTTATTGCTTTCGCAAAATTTGAAATTTTAGTTTTGGACATACAAATATTTTTGCAAGTTATATTCTCATTATGCTATTTCAACTGTGATATAGGTTTTAGGTTAATATTCCCTCAATTCCTCGACATTCATCTTTTCAAAATTTCCAAATTAAATTTTTGAAACATTTTCGTTGCGCCAAAAACTCGAATGGGTAGCAAAATTGTTACGTATACGCCATGGTGTCTGTGTTTCAGTGCAACACATTCATTTTTCTGGCTCAACAAAAATTTAGGAATTTAAAAATTCCATTTTCTAACATTTTCGCAGCTTATTGCAGAAAGTAAACAGAAAATATTGACATTTTCAGCAACAGCAAGAGAGTCAAACAAAAATTACGAATATAATCACTGTAAATTAGTTAAAAAAGCTTGGAGTGTATGATGATCCATGAAGTAGTCATCTGAATATGCTTGGTTCACCAAAATTAAACGCTCATAAGTTCATTGCTATCAATTGAGATGATGAATTGAAATTAATGAGTCAGCTGCAAGAAAAAATTATTTCCTCAAGAAACAGTAATAAATACAAAAAAAAAAATAATTGAATATGAGCCAATTCGTTTTGGATGACATAATTGTAAGAGAGTGGGTGGCGAACAAACCAGCTTGAATTAAGACAAAATAGAATAATGATCTGTACAATTAGATAATAAAAGGAAAATAACCTAAGCTGACATGAAGCAACAAATTATCAAATGATGACCGAAAAAAGCGTTGAACCGAAATTATGAATGCAAAGAATTACATCATCAGACCAAAGAGTTTGATGGAGGCTAAAATAAAGCTTTGCATTTGTAATAAGAATCATTTGTAACCAAAGGGTCAAGGACAATTTTGTAATGACAGCGAGAAAGCAAAATGTAAATGTAATGATTTTGAGAAAGCAAGAAAATAAAATCTAAGCTGCTATAATAGTCGCTTAAGTACACTTTATTTCAACTTACAAAGAGATGGTCGGCAAATCTCTTCACGCTGTCTCATCTTCAAAAGAGACACTTTGAATAGCTTACAAACAAACGGAAATATTTTCAAAAGCAATCAGCGCATTTGTGCACTTTTTCCACAATTTTTTTTTATTTGCAGAAGCTCCAGTCAACTATTTCAATGAAAGACAGTAAGAAAGCAGGAAGTCTAATGTCAGCTATAGCAAATATTTGCTACGCTTATCCAGACGTCCAACCATTGAAAGGACTACATAGTTGAAGGTGAATAGATAGGCTAAGCAATAGAGCGAAGACATTTATTGAAAGGATAATGTTAGATGAGACAAAGTTGCGGAAGAGGAGGACGAGCTTATGCAAAGTGTCAACTTTTGCTAAGTAGCGTCATGAGCAGAGTTGCACTCATATCCACGTTCTATACAAAAAGTGTTCAAACATAGCAGGAAATTGAAAGCCAGCCAATGCGAAGGACAATGAACCAAGGAAGTGAAATTTAGGTTACAGCCTGTGGATATTAGGAGCTATTGAAATTTATTTTTTTAGACATCATTTGGACACATACTTACGAGTATTTTTAGCATTGCAAACAGTGGGGGAGTAAGTTCGAAAGTAGGAAGAGTTCCGGCTGGAAAGTGATTTTCCAACAAAAGTGAGCTATTAAATTTTTAATTGTTGAACAAAAAAGAAATTGAGTGAAAGCGAAGTGAGTAGGTATGTAGCAATAAAAGCAAAGTTTATAGCTAAAATGTGTTTGTTTTTAGAATGGAAGGTCTTTATAAGAATCACACAGCAGAACCCTGCGGGTTAGGGGGCTAGAATAAGCCCGAGGTAGGTATGCCGGTCGTAAAGGGCGACTACAATCCACGAAATCGTTCCCAAGACAGTCGGGCAGTACCGCAAGAGAGTACCGGCACGTACTGGATTCATCCGGCAAAGGACTGTCAACACCCATATAACTTCTGCCTGGTCTGTCGCGTAACTTTTTATAAGTGGATCTTCCAAATAGGCCGGGCAAAATATGGCTACAACAACACCAACAACTGGAAGATTTCAAACGAGATCATGCAAAGACATAGAATGTTTGTCCTCGATGTTGCAAGCATTAGACATTCCTTTTTTGCCGATAAAAAACACCAAGGGAGGTGCAGGAAAGAGAATTTTTATGCATCTCGGAAAACCTTCTGGGCCTGAGCTTGTTTTGTCTTTTGGCCTTTGGGCTCATTGTTAAATTCCTCTCCGTTGATTTTACACGGAGGACCATAAATCTTCCGAAGAACTTTTGTCTCGAATACATCATAGCTCTTAGAGATATAGAGTATAATCTTTGTTCGAACTTGACATAGATTATATACATGGCGTTTTAGCTCTGATGTTCAATTATCTTTCTCCAGAATCAAGTTGAACAAGTCACATGAATGGGAGTCGTCTTGTCTGAAGCTTCGTTTGGTTTCGAACAACTCAGAGGAGTCCTTTCCAATTCTGACAGAGCTGTTTGTCATTTAGTAGTTATAGCCGTTTGAACTTTCAACAGCTCTTCGTCACCGTATTTTGTAAGCTCGGTGGGTAGTCCGATCTTTCCAGGCGCTTTATAATTGTTCAGCTGGGGTATTACCATCCACACGTAATCATTTCGGCTGGTTCGATATTTTTTTCGATCTTCAGAGATTGGGGTGACGGGTTTGTCGTCTTCCTCGCAATTTAGCAATAAGAACTGTTGCCTCCATAACTCGAGGTCGGTTAGCAGGGCGCCGTTATTAACCCTTACAAAATTTGTCTGGTCTTGGAACATTGAGGAGATGTTATGTGATTGAATAAAGATGCTCTGACTCAGAAGTCATTCTTTTTGGTACCCGCTGGTAAAAATAGAACAAAAGAGCAAACACCGCTCTAATGGAAGGAACAACTGGAGAACCCTCGGTGTTTCTATCGGGCGGTTCGACATTTTTGCCATCGTAAGAGATTGGGGTGTCGGGTTTGTCGTCTTCCTCGCAATTTATCAATGAGAAGTGTTGCCTCCATAACTCGAGGTCGCTTACCAGGGTGCCGTCATTAACCCTTAGAACCCTCGCTTTTTCTAATTGGAGCAATTTGGCTAAGTGAAGAAGCGACTAAGTGCGAATCAAGTCAAAAGTAATTTTTGAGTAGCATTTCTTCAACTTTGTATTCATTGACTTTCTGTCTCAATAGCTTGAAGAAAAGTGAGTCTATAAAGCGCACATATGTTCAATAACGCCCACATGCTACCGCCAAGAACTCGTTTTACGTACAAAATTTTACTGCACCTTATTTCATGCCATTTTATGTTTTAAGCACTTGCATAGACGCGTCAATGTTGTCGATCGTGCCACACAACACCAAAACCTACCTACGCAATGTATTCATTATCAACGACCAAATCAGCTTTTAACGCCTGCGTAAAACTGAAAAGTGTCAATGTCAACGATAATAAAAATGAGCTCACAAAAGTTCATACACCGCACACAAGAAGAGCACATTTGCTTGCTCACATCACATTTGTATGCCACTTACGTATTCGTTTGAACAATCTCACGTTTGTGGCACGAACATCAGCCTCTGTTTTGCATACATAATGCCAAAAGATAACATATCTCTACACACGCACACACACACACACATGCCATGTTTTATTGACATTTTGTCTGTGCGAATTGATGTTTCAAGAGACGTTGTCCTCATTAGCAAGTTGGTGGTCGTTGAAATATTTTATATAGCGAGAACGTGAAGCCACTACAGCCAAGGTGACTTCATCTTCGACGCCTAACAAAGTATTGTCTGCCAAGGCACGTTTTGTTTTAATATTTCAATTCACTGTTATTGTTTTGTACTGGTCTTTATTAGTTTTTCCCACTTTGTGCACCTTTCCAATCCATCCGACGAAATGAAAAAGGAAAGTTTAACGTTAGATAAACAAACTTACTTAAAAGTAAACAAATATATATTATGTAAAGTACATACTAATATATTACTCATTGGGTTTGCATTTGCCTGCGCGAGTGAGATGAAATGAATTTTCCAATAAACTAGTGGGCCACTTGCCACATTCCAACCGAAAGGCAAAAATGATTACGTCTAAGTTTAGAAATTTATTTGGTTGCAAAGCGTTGAGTTGCGATGGAAATGGGAAGAATGTCCCTCTCGGAAGTTGACAAGACAACGTTTAAGTGGAAAAAACTTAGCTAGTGTATAATTTCCTAGGCAAAGATCCTCGAGGTAGAGATTTCGCATCTGTTTTTTTTTTTAACTCTTTGCAGATCCCTTACTGCTAAACTTTTCTGACTTTCTCTTTCATTTAATGTCATTCCTTTTTAGCGATAACTGACGCCAATCGGAAACCCTGAAGGGAGTTCAAGTCATCCTCCACTTGTTGTATCCATCTCAGTCGAAGCCTCCCCCTTCCTGTGCTGTCGAATTCGGGTGTCTATGGGAAAATCTTCTGTGCTGGAGCCTCCTTGTCCATTCGCATAACATGACCCAGCCAGCGAAGCCTTTGGGCTTTAATTCGCTGCACTATGGTCAGGTCTGCGTAAAGCTCGACATGATTAAATTTCCTTCGATACTCGCCGTTGGCATCACGGGAAGGATCATAAATATTTCAAATACTCCAAGGGCCAGCTCATCTTCTCTTGCCACTGTTCATGAATCCGAGCTGTACATCAGGACTGGTATGATGAGAGACTTATAGAGCGTGATCTTTGTTAGTCGAGAGTGGACTTTACTTCTCAATTGCCTACTTAGTCCAAAGTAACACTTGTTGGCAAATGATTCTCCGTTGGATTTCTAGACTGACATTATTTTCGGTGTTAATGCTGGTTCCCAAATAGTCGAAGCCCCTGGTTTCTTGTATTGCCGGTTCTACGAGAACGGTACCAGTACATGTGCTGTACCCATCGTGCAGAAACGACCCGGGCCGTTTTCTTATATCGACCCGGCCAAGAGCAATACACTCGGGGTGACCCTGTCTGACATTTAGGCAGGGCTACACCTAGCTACAACAACAACAACAACGAAGTCCCTCACAGTTTCAAATTTGTAACTATTATCGGTGGCTTGGCTGCCGAATTCAAATACAAGTAGCCATCTGTCTGTCCAATTGTGAATGTATCAATATTTGACTTCATTTCCACTCTCGAATCCAGTGGATAAATGTGTGGGAGTGCCAAACTGCTACTTCGTTTACTTACACTTCCATTGTAATATATTTTTTGCTACCTACAAAAATCAACAACAAATATTTTAATATATTCACAAGTAATAACTACATTCGTTTTCCTTTTTTTTATTAGTTAGCGTGGCTGGAATAATTTCAAAATGATGTAACTTGTTTGCCGTTGACATATAACAGCTGAGAAATGTCTACATGCTTGACAGCTGCTGCGTTCTTGCGCTGCATATAAAAATGCTTGCATGACAATCACGTGAGATTGATGGATGTGGGTTTAATTGAAGATAAAATGTGATTATGTAGCAAATTAGCCAGCAATCAGTGTTTATGAAATAGATTTACAATTTTGATTTTTATTTAATTGAATTCGCGAAGAATATGACTTTTAAAAGAGTTTGACGTGAAAATAAGCGAATTTCGATTTTTTTCTAACTTTTTCAGTCCTTTTTGAAATCCGCTTTTAACGAAAACCACTTAACAAGTTTATCTGCGGCAAAGGAAATATAAAAAAACGCATAACGGTTAATGCTGGCGTGGCGGCCAACCAAAAAGCCGCATTATCGACCAAAAAGTTTTGCCACATTGTAAAATTTTCTTGCAAATACATTAAAAATGCTGCAACATCAGTGAAGTGAGCGGAAACGAGAATAGCTGACCACTTATAGGCAGATTGCGGACAAGAAGTTACAGCTTAATGAAACTTGTTTTTTGCTCGTGTGAAGCACGAAGAAAGTTCAAGCGTGACGTAGGTAATACTTTTTATTTTATTTTTCATGTATACTTGCGTTACAAGTACATGCGGTTTGTTATCTCTTTATTTTTTTTTTATTTCAGTGATGCGCAAAATATTCCGGTTTTCTTGCCGCACAACTTCGATCAAAGACTTGAATGTGCTAAAATGCGGGTTAATAGCCTGAAGCCTTATAACAAGTTTAAAAGTCGTTAAGAAGCTTCAAAAGAAATCCTACACAGAATAAGGTAAACTACATAAGTCTTGATAAACCAGTTTGAAATGTATCCTCCTACAAGCTGATAAATGCGCTAATTGAAATAATAAATTTTCTACGAATCAAAGATCAGTTAGAATGTGAAGAAGAAATCATACACTTCACATCTACACTCTAAGTAGAAACGCAGCATTTTCTTAAATCAGAAGTGGCATAAAATAGGTGTAACACCAACAAATATTGATGAAAACAAATCAACAAAACGCGTCTTAGGGACAAAAAGGTCAAGGTAGATACATATATATATAAAGTAAAAGGAAACAAGCTGTGAACCATTTGTGAGTCCGACAAAAAAAGGTTGACTACAGGTAGACACACAGAAGAAGTGAGTTCTGTCAGTTTTAGATAGAACAATGATAAATGCTAGGAAGAAAACAGCGTAGAAGAGAAGGTCACACATAACAATCCTAAAGCAGTTAATCGACACGTTTACGCTACAGTGTAATTAAGGTGCGTAAATAATTAGAAGTACAGACGTGCTTGAAAGGAAAAGTCAGACAAAAAGATGAGAAAGAAAAGAAAGGCACACGGGTTCGTTTCATTTAGCCTGAAATGATATGGAATTTTTCTTAAATAAAAAATTGTCTGCCTAACTTTTCATCCAATCAGAGCGATGAAAGGCAACTCATTAGACTCAAAGATATCAAGATTTGCCTGAGGCGACCTGTTTCTTGCTTTTCTTGCTTGAGGATTACTGTAAAATAGCTGCATGATAATCGTTCAAATTTTTACTTTTATTATCGGGCACATTTTTCATTCACAGCTTCTTTAAAGCTGGCCTTTTATGCTGTTTTTTTTTTTTAATATATTTGTCAGCAATATCAGATTCAAGGTATCACTTATGTAAATCGCTTGAAAAGTTACCTAATGTGTATTACGTAAACACAAAAATATGTGTTGGCAGTTTGCTGACGGTTTTACTATTTCTTTGTGTGATTTTTTACCATATTTTTTCCGTAATTTTTACTATATTTTTTGGGTAATTTTTACTATATTTTTTGTGTAACTTTTTACCACATTTTTTGTGTAACTTTTACGATATTTTTTGTGTAATTTTTACCACATTTTTTGCGTAATATTTACTATATTTTTTGTGTAATTTTTACTATATTTTTGGTGTAATTTTTTACATTTTTTGCGTCATTTTTACTATATTTTTGGGTAATTTTTTACTATATTTTTTGTATAATTTTTAGTATATTTTTCACGTAATTTTCACTTTCTTTTGCATAATTTTTTACCAAAAATTTTTTTGCGTAATTTTTACTTAATTTTTTGCGTAACGTTTACTATATTTATACCTTTCATGAACATGAAATGGTATTATAACTTTGGTCCGATGTTTGTAAATATGAGAAGAAGAAGAGATAGACCCATCAATAAGTATACCGAAATGATCAGAATGACGAGATGAGTTGATTTAGCCATGTCCGTCTGTCCGTCTGTCCGTCTGTCTGTCTGTCTGTCTGTCTGTCTGTCTGTCTGTCTGTTTGAACGCAAACTAGTCCCTCAGTTTTTGAGATATTTGGCTGAAATTTGGTATGCGGCCACCATTTTCCAATATAGGAATCATTTGTCGGAACCAGCAAGATCGGACCAATATAACATATAGCTCCCATACAACCGATTATTCCGATAAACGGATTTTGGGCTATAACTCCTGTAATTAAATACGTAGGAACGTGAAATTTTGTAAGTATTGCTATTTTTATATGTGAAATATCGATGTTGAAATTCATAGAGATGGGATAAATATTTCACATAGCTCCCATACAATCGATTATTCCGATAAACGGATTTTGGGCTATAGCTCCTGTAATTAAACACGTAGGAACGTGAAATTTTGGACGTATTGCTATTTTTATATGTGAAATATCGATGTTGAAAATCATCGAGATTGGATAAATATTTCACATAGCCCCCATACAATCGATTGTTCCGATAAACGGATTTTGGTAGATAACTCCTGTAATTATATAGGTAGGAACGTGAAATTTTGGAAGTATCGCTATTTTTATATGCGAAATATCGATGTTGAAAATCATTGAGATGGCATAAATATTTCACATAGCTCCCATACAATCGATTATTCCGATAAGCGGATTTTGGGCTATAACTCCTGTAATTAAACACGTAGGAACGTGAAATTTTGTAAGTGTTGCTATTTTTATATGTGAAATATCGATGTTGAAACTCATAGAGATGGGATAAATATTTCACATAGCTCCCATACAATCGATTATTCCGATAAACCGATTTTGGGCTATAACTCCTGTAATTAAACACTTAGGAACCTGAAATTTTGGACGTATTGCTATTTTTATATGTGAAATATCGATGTTGAAAATCATCGAGATTGGATAAATATTTCACATAGCCCCCATACAATCGATTGTTCCGATAAACGGATTTTGGTAGATAACTCCTGTAATTATATAGGTAGGAACGTGAAATTTTGGAAGTATCGCTATTTTTATATGCGAAATATCGATATTGAAAATCATTGAGATGGCATAAATATTTCACATAGCTCCCATACAATCGATTATTCCGATAAGCGGATTTTGGGCTATAAGTCCTGTAATTAAACACATAGGAACGCGAAATTTTGGAAGCATCGCTATTTTTATATGTAAAATATCGATGTTGAAAATCATTGAAATGGGATAAATATTTCACATAGCCCCCATACAATCGATTGTTCCGATAAACGGATTTTGGTAGATAACTTCTGTAATTATATCGGTAGGAACGTGAAATTTCGTAAATGTTGCTATTTTAGAATGTGGAATGTCGATGCTAAAAATCAATGAGATTGGACCAATATAACACATCGTCCCCATATAATCGATAGCTCCGATAATTTCGGTATGAGCTAAAGTTAAATTCACACAGGCTGTACTGGGGATCAAACCGTGAAAATCGTAACGCTTATTCATGAAAGGTATTTAGCCTTCGGCACAGCCGAAGACAGCTTTCCTTACTTGTTTTTGTGTAATTTTTACTTTATTTTTTTGCGCGTTGGTTCTACTGTGTTTTTTTTTGTGCAATTTTTTCTTTTTTTTTTGTGTAATTTTTACTGTCTTTTTTGTGTAATTTTTACTATATATTTTGAAAATTTTTATCTATATTTTTGCGTATTTTTTACCAAAATTTTTGCTATATTTTTTATGTAAATTTTACTAAATTTTTTGTGTAAATTTTACAATTTTTTTGTGTAATTTTTACTATAATTTTTGCATAACTTTTCTATATTTTTTGGGTAGTTTTTACAATATTTTTTGTGTAATTTTTTGTTAACTATATTTTTTACCAAAATTTTAGTGTAGTTTTTGCTATATTTTTAATGTTAATTTTACTAAATTTGTTGTGTAAATTTTTTTATTTTTTGTGTAAGTTTTACTATATTTTTGGTAGTTTTTACTATATTTTTTGTATAATTTTTACAAGTTTTTTTAATGTATTTTTATTCTTGAACCGAAGTGTACTTGACAGTTTCCAAGGATAAATGCGTATGGAAAAATTACTGTGAAAAATATGACTTTTTGGATCCCGAAAATTGAAAAACCCTTCCCGGGGATGATCCCGAATTGGGGTTGAACCTGAAAACCACCCCGTGGATCCGCCTTGCTAACTTTACACACGTTAATGTATACAATTTTTTGTTGAATAAAAAAGTTTAGGGTGTAGACTTGAAAGCAAATCACTTAAATTATTACTTTCGCAACTTGTTTTATGCTTACACAAGCTTAGCACAAATTTAAATCAGAGCAAAGTTGCAAAAAAAAATATCGTAAAAAGAAATACATAAGCACATTATCTGTCTAAAGTCAAGTGCTTATTGTGACTCTATGCTATGTTGAGTGCATATATGAAGTTTGTAGAATTTATTCAAGTATGCACAGACGTAAATTTGAATTGATAAGAATGCTTGACTTGACTGCGACAGTGACGAAATGGGGGTATTTAAAATAAGCTGAGCTCAGCATAAAGGCACTAACATATGGTATATTTGTAAACAGGAAAAGCTAGTGCTATTTGTGATAGTTGTAAGAAGAGTATGCTTGAGTCGACTGACAAGCAGTGGACTGATACAGTTTAACGTAGCTGTTGATGCGATATGTTGTCACGAGTGTATGGTAAAGATATGTTGAGGCAGTGATTGTGATTTGTTTTCAGCAGTTTAAATAGGAGTATATATGGAATGAAATGAAATATTAAATTTGAGATATGAAGCTATTAATTGGAACAGTTTTGAGGTAGGAGATTTGTTTAGTTAAAAAACACGTAGGCGTTATTCAAAAATGAGATTAGATATCCTCTAAACTAAGCTCCAACATTCATGCTATGTTAAGCTCGTCTGCTTCTCCTCACTATCTTTTTTTCTCTCCCTTGGTTTGTTCTCCCTTTCCACTCGTTAGTTTTTATACACAAATGGCGCGTAATTGCATTTGTTATTTGTATACCCAACAATGCATGATTTCAATTGTTTATATGATAAATAAGGATGTGAACAATAAAAATTAATTGAAATATGCTAGCGTGAAATATTTTTTATATTTTACAGCTTCATGCACAGTTGAAAGCTTACATATGTGGTCAGTTAGATATCGTGTTGTTATCGAATGTTTCTTCGTTGTACTTATGTAGTTTTAGTTTTTTTGTGTAGCATATAATTTTTCCGTAATTGTATGTTCATTATTTCGTTTAATTATGTATTTCTGCAGCTTATTTTCATTTACTTAGTTTTAATCGTTGCATTCTTCTTTGTATGCAATTTGTAAAACCAGGCAATGAAAGATATTTGTTTATACCAAACTATAGTATAGTTACCATTAGCAACTACTAAAAGCACAATGCCCAATATATATGGCATGTTTCGTATGGTATTTGTTTCTTCTTCGTAATCATACCACTGCATAGTTTACCGTTTGCTGGGCATGCATTTTGAGCCTTACTGCCAACACCCTCAGGCAAACCTCAATTATACAGTAGGTACTTAAGTGTGAGTTTTTGCACTCGCCAGTACCCAACAAACCATGAAGTTAAATTTCAATTGGAGGCACATTAGAGAACCAGCACCTCCGATCTCTAACGATGACTCAAGAAACACTGGAGAAAAATATCGTTCTCTAACAAAATGTGACATAATTCTCAAATCGAGTAAACCATCGAATTCTAATGTCATTCTCTAATGGGATTCTAATGTGATTTTGAGTTTTTTTCTAGCTCTCTAACCTATCCCTAATCAAATTCTAATGTAGTTCTCTACTGTCGCCCTAACAATAGTTAGAGAATTTTGTACCCTAGTTATCAAACGCGAAGACGAATATTTCTCCAACGCTAAAGACTGTGTTTCTCGGGTATATAGTTATTTGATTTGAGCTTTTGTAGTTTCCCATTCTAGTCAACTCAATGCAAGAATGTTTAGTGAAGGCGATAGACCATAACTCTTTACAGTTCAACTAGCTTTGTGGTTTGGTTCTGACTGTAACTGGAAATATTTAGCATTTTAAAACCATTAAAAAGTGTTGCGAGTATTAAACTACTTCGCCTTATAGAATTTCGTTTCGTGGTACCTAGTTTGTATTAACAGTGGACAGGAACATCTTTTATTTTGGATTGGTCGGATTAAAGGGAGTTTCCTATCATATTTCTTTGGTCCGATTCCAGACTAAGATGTGGTAAACCAGTTTAAAATACATCCTCCAACAAGGAAGAATATCCTAAGAATTGATGATGATTTGTAATAAGCACAACGAAGCGGTTTCTTAAATCAAACGTGGCATAAAATAGAAGGAACACAACAAATATCACAAGAAAAAAAAATAAACAAAACAAGACTTAGCGAGACAAGAAGCTCGACCAAATATTTGAAGAGAAAATAAAACAAGATGTGAACCATTTGTGAAAAAAGGTTTACTACAGGTCAACACACTGAAGACGCGAGTTTTGATACTTTTAGGTAGAACAATAATACATCTCAAGAAAACAATACAATAGAGAAACAGCAGAAACACTGGAGAAACACCAATATTTTTTGATCTTCGAAACTTAATAATGTCATACTATTTCCTGATTTTCCCTTATTTTTTTTTTGCTCCAATTGAGGACATTTTTTATGGTAAGGTAGAAAAAGCACAGCGTTGTATTCGGGACAGAATAATGTTTGAGTCCAGTTAAAAGTACGCTAAGTAAGGGATTGAATGAATTGTCGAGTCCATCATATAGTGGGGCTAGTATCTGAAGTTGCTAGTTCCTAGATTGAAAAATCAATCGCCAAAAACGCTCGCTCAATCCGTACAGTCGAAGAGTTTTATACCTTAAAAATCTATTTGCAACATTATATAACTTCAAAACTTTTATTAGCGCATATCTTATTTGTTTAGCAAACACATTGCACCACCTAAAACACCTGTTCAATGCGGTTTGCTTAGTTTACACAAATTTTGCAAAACACTTGTGTTTACATTTTCTTGCGTAAATCCTCGCATGGACATACACTTGAGTGGTTAAGTATGTAGTTATAACTTACGGCCGCGTCAAATAACGAGACAGTCAAATGCAGCGTCAGCATTTGCTAAAACAAAATACAATTCGCAAACTGAAGAGCGCTTTTGGCAGCGTTAAAAAAACAATGAAATATTATTCCAACACCGAAGGTTCATATGGTGGTTAGTCGTTGACTTGTTTTGGCAGGGGAGAAAGGGGTAATTCATTTAAAAAGTATATCTCTGGAAGTATTCATGGTAGAATATTAAAAAGGATATCTATCTAACTAACCTAAAAAATAGGGTTAAGGCGAAGGGGGTGTGACGCCCCCATCCAAATGGTATTTCTCATACTACATATCTCTGGAAGGTTTCAAGATATAATACTGTAATCGTATAGAGTTTAATGAAAAAGGTCTCTAACGCCTCTAGAATATCGGCGGCTTAAGAAGTGGGCGTGGTACATATCATATACAAAGGGGATATTTTATACCCCCTATCTCGGGAAGAAACATGTGTAAAAGTTACACTAAGTTAATCGCTAACATCTCTAGGAAAAAGATAAGAAACAAAGAAGGGGGCGTGACACGATTGGGGTATGAGAAAAGAGGATGAGACCCCTTTTTTATAATCTAAATTAATATTATCTACTAAGTAAAAGCTAAATTCTATTCCGGAGTAGGTACTATTAGGCGTGAGAAGAGGTTGAAGCCGAGATATGGCTGTGATAGTGATAATGATAGGGATAGGTACAGGAACAGATACAGAAATAGAAAAGGAACAAGAATAGAGAAGGAACAGGAGCAGGGAAAGGATAACAAGAGAAAGACGATATGATGGAAAAGGGAGGTGGGAAGAAAGCAGATGCATGCGAGTAAGTTTTTTTTCAGGACTATGTCTGCAGTGTACATAATATGCATTTTTGCATTTTGGTTGTACGCCTACCCCGGCGTTAGTGGGGTAGTGTGCACCTTACATATTTGCTTGTTTGGACTAAAATTGAAGTGAATATTTTACAAACAAACCCCTACGTTTATTATAACGTGCGGGTAGTGGTGGTCATAATGCGCAGGCGCAGACAAGGGTGTCAAGAGTAATGCATACATGGAAAGGCGATGGCATACATAAGACAATTAAAGAAAAAAACGTAGCTTTAGAGGAAAAAAATGCAATTTTATGAACATAAATAAGCTGTTGCCGATTCAATAAATCCAAATACTTGGAGAATAACTTCAGTAAAATATCCTGGGCAGACAGTTCGTTAATACGCTACGCATAGTTGACCATAAATTAGGTTCTTCCTTCAGTATTAGCTTGAGACTGGTCTCTAAGTATAATACCTATTGATTTATGAACCCAAAGAAAACTCATCCAATTCGCTGCATTTCTATTACTTTATTTTAAAGATAATACTATAAATAAATATAAACATAAGATTGTAGGTACTCACTGGCATTCATTCATAATCTCCTCCTGGCTGCGCACCTGCACCGGTGCCAATTCCTCAATGTTTTCTTCAAAATTTCCAAAACATTTGGTTATCTTTTCATCGAACGTATTAACCAAATCTTCAAGACTACCGCCGAATGCCTCGCCAAAATTATCCACATTATCGCCTGTGGAACGCTTATCGCAGCCATCATCACCAGGCGTCAAACCCACATCCAAGCCAAGCTCAGCTGCCAGCATGGAATTGCAATTGGGACTTGCTGCACCATCGCCCGTGCCATTCGTCATGAGCATACCGCCACCACCATTCTTGCTTACATGCGCATCCCGTACAGCCTCCTCGAGTAGACGCATCTTTGTTTCCTGCTTCAATGCTGGATCTTTCATATTTAAATTCAAATTATCGTTTAATGCATTCTGATTGGAAATATAGTCACAACCGCCCCACTCATCTGTCTCCTCGAATTTAGCTAATGGAGCTTCAAATTTTAGCTCGGCCATTTTAGTGCCGCCGAGGTCACGCATCACGCACGTATGCTCCGTTGGGGGTGTAGCTGGCGCTGTTGGCGGCGTCTTGACGCTTTTACTGCCTTTGGTGTACAATGAAAAGTTGCTGCGCGAAAATGCTTGAGAAGATTGGCTGCAAAAAAAACACACGAAATTCGTTTGCGTTTTGCAAATTTGTCTGCTTATTTATTGCTTACTTTCTTCTCACTTTTGTTATAGATTATTACATCAATTTTTCACTATGCTTTCGTTGTGCGCTTTGTATTGCACGGTTTTTCACAAACTTTTCCCTGGGGGTGGTATACTTTTTTTCACTAGATTTGCTTCTACTGCACTTGCTGCAATATTCAAACACGCAATTCACAAATATGGCCAGCGCCGTTTAAAACTTCATTTGCACACAATTTTATAGCGATTTTCGCATAATTTTAATTCTAAACTTTTATTGGAATTTTCACAATTTCACTGAACCCCAGCGTAGCGCAAAAACAATACGACGTTGCTCTGCAGAGGAACAAAAACAAATTATTGAAAACATCAAAAGCTACCACAATTTGTTTACCACACTTGTCCACGGGTTGTGTGTTGCTGTAATATATACGTCATTACAATTGAAGCAACCCTGTGAACAAAGACGACAGGGTGTTCCGCTTAAAGTTTTTATTAGGGCGTAACTTAGCACCGGACATCGGGATTAGGATTAATTTTTGGGACCATTTCGGGATGGATTTCGATATCATTTCTGGGATCATTTTTTGATTGTTTTCAACAAATTCTAGATTTTAACAGTTTCTGGACATTTTCGAGATCGCTTTGGAACTTTTTCTGTTCCATTTCGGGATTGTTTACGGGATTTTTTTAAATTTTTTCGGGAATATTTCAGGATTGGTTTTGAGACCATTTCGGGACTCTTTTCGAAATTTTATCCGGCTCATTTTGGGATAATTCGGGATGGTTTTCTTCACCATTTCGCACTTTTTAGGGCTATTTTTTTTCTGGATAATTTCAGCACTTTTTGAGATCATTTCGGGATTGTTTTCTTTATCATTTCTGGGATCATTTTTAGATTGTTTTCAACAATTTCTGGATTTCAACAGTTTCTGGACTTTTTCGAGATTACTTTGGAACTTTTTCTGGCCTATTTCGGGACTGTTTTCTTGACCATTTCGCACTTTTTAGAGCTATTTTGAGATAATTTTCGGGATTGCTAAGGATAATTTTGGCGTTTTTTCGGACTAATTTGGGATCTTGGCCGTACCATTTCGGGATTCCGAAAAAGTCATAGTTTTTACAGGGTCATTTTAGGGACCAAAATCAAAAAATAAAAACTTAATCTGCGGGATCTTTTCAGGAATATTGTGTACTTTTTCTGGCTCTTTTCGGGATTGTTTACGGGAAGTTTTTTAATTTTTTCGCGAACATTTTAGTATTGGTTTTGGGAACATTTTGGGGCTCTTTTCGGAACTTTTTTTTGAGATCTTGGCAATGCCATTTCGTAATTCCGAAAAAATCGGAAGTTTTACAGGACTGTGGAATATTTTCAGGGTCGCTTTCTGGAATGGTGTTGAAAAAGTAATGAAATTATGAATGGTCCCGAAAAAGTTCAGAAATGGTCGAGAACACAATCCCGAAATCCAGAAAAAGACCACCATAGGCCTGACAACAACCTCCGAATGGGCCAGAAAAAGTTCAAAATGACCCCATAAACAACCAACATTACGATAGAAATGTGGGATGTCACCACACAGCTGTTCAAATAATGGTCAGATTTGTTCCATCACTACTGATTTTGTGCCACATCCAGATTGATTTAGGGCCGCTTGCATAAAAGCCGATAACGACTAACTGGAGTTTAATTGACGTGTTTTGTATGGTTAGCTATCAATTTAATCACCGATTAGGCGTTATCGGCTTTTCTGCAAGTGGCCCTTACCCTGAGATGTACGGGAACGTGTACGTGTACAGGAACGCATTTAGCATTTAATGTGTAGCAAGCCCTAAACATAGACGGATGATAAAACACACAAACTGTGGTGAAAAAAAAAAAACCATTTCGGTTTTGTTAAATTATCTTGGATTTGTGAAGCTGTCTACATCAGCAAAAAAGCCAAAGAAAATTAAAAATATGTAATGCGATAAGGCATATTCAATGGGAATTTTTATGTGAGTCAATGCAACATTTTGCTGCTGCAGCGAACCCAATACGAAACTCACTTGTTTTGCCGCTGGGCGTAAGCGGAACTGAAACTAGAATAGATGATGAACTGAATGAAAATAAAAGCTGGTGTTTTTAGCTGAATCAAGGGTAAGTAATTAGGATAATTATTGTGAGTATATTGTAAAACATCTGTATTCCAGTTGCAAGTAAATTCGCGCACACAATCAACACCATGACAACTGCTGAGTGCATCGATTCATTGCATCGCGCTATGTGTAGCACATTTAATGCTGATTACCATAAGGAGGCATCTGTAGGTGAGACATTAATCAAGCAAGATATGGACGAAAGCAAGAAGTGCATTAGAAGGGGCAATCAAGGAAAAGATATGCTTGTTAAAAAAGACTACACGACACTAACTGCTCGTTGCGCTAAGGAGCAAAAAACGAACAAGCCTTTGAAAAGCGATGAACACCCGCCGGCGCATAATGAACCCTCTATGGAACTACTCTTGAGCTCTATGTCCAACACATTCGATGCGGAATGCGCGACATGCACGGATGAAGCCGAGCAGCGGCTCAATCACGATTTAGCCGAGGATAAAACTATCAAATGGAGAAATTTAGTTAATAATAAATTTGCATACAAAGAGAATATCACACACAAAAGAATCAAACGTGTGAAAAAGCATGATAAAATCATTAAAACAAATATGAGCTGTAATCGAAAGACAGCACAGGCAAGGAAAGTTGGTCGCCCTAAGAAAAATGCAAACAAGTTAAATGAAAAGAGAAGACATGCGAGAAGATCTGCGAATACACTGACTGAAAGTGATGATGAAGATTCACAACAGCTCAATGAGACTAAGGAAAGTGAGCTTATGACAGCTGTAGCCTTTGAATCCCAGCTGACTGTTTGCAAGGAGGAAATAATTGTTGATGACGATGACATTTCGTTGCTGGCTGCAAAGCGAAGGTGCTTACAAACCGTTGACGGAGGAACCCAACAACTGGCTACAGAAATAGTACCAATTAAGTTAGAAACTATAAAACAGGATGTTGAGGACATTGATAATCATTTAGAGACAGTAGAGGTGAAAGATGAACAAAATGAGTTGTCGTGGCACATGTTTTAACAGAAGAAAGTGTGGCGATGAATGTGCATGACAACTCAAAACTAGGAGATGGAAAACAAAAGAAGAAAGAAGTTTAGAAAATGAATGCATTCGAAATGCATTCACCGTAAGAGGCGCATAATCAAAAATCTGAATGGAAATTCTAAGATGCAAATATACGTATAACCAAGGCTTGACATTAACTGTTCTAGGTACTTTGGTTTAACTGATTAGAATATAATTTTAGCTAATAATTAGTAATAACATAAAAAAATGTTTTATAGTCCTTGATAAGGTGTTCAAAATTATGTTTTCTACTATTCGAAAAAGCTTACTTAAAGGAAACAGTTTGGAGCTTTACTTTTCAAACTAACGATTTTAAAAGGTTAACTGTTAACAGTTAAAGCCTTTCTACTCTTTCTAAATGATTTTTATAACTAAGTATTGTGTATCAAGTTATTAGACTTGTCCTAAAATGTGCATTATGAAATACAAATATTTTTAAGTGTTCAAGTCTTGCTTTTTTTGGACGCGGAGTTTTGGGCGAAAATAATATTTTTTTACAATATTTTTAAGGTTAAGTGTTCGGCCTTCTACACCAAGTCGTGGCGGCTCGATGCCCGGCAAAAGTAACATCAAAAATTATTTAGAAAATGAATTTTTCTAAACGGGGTCGCCCCTCGGCAGTAGTTTGCAAACTCTCCGGGTGTATTTCTGCCATGAGAAGCTTCTCAGCAAAAAATTCATTTGCTTTGCAAGTGCCGTTCGGAGTCGGCAAAAAACTGTAGGCCCGCCAACTTGTAGGAAAAACTCAAAAGCAACACACCACAAGTTTGAAAGAGAAGCTCGGCTAAAAATCTCGTTAGAGGTTATGATAACCTGTTGGTATATCGCCGCCTTTAGTTTTTTTTTTTTTAAATCAGCGGGACACCTACAGCTCTTAATAGATCTCCATGCAAAAATCGAGATTACTCTATTTCCTATCCAAAGAGTACTCCAATTGGAGCATCAGAGTACTCCAAAATGTAATCCTTTTTCATATAAAAATTTTGCTCCAATTAACATTGCGATGTCCTAGGGCTGGACCACCTAATAATAATACCTAACAATATTTTTGCTAATGAAATGGCTATGGCAGAAATAGTTTGTCGAACATTCCTAAGAAGCCCTATGCTCCAAACGGAATTAAGGAAGATGATGATAAGTTTGTAAAGTTTTGAAGTTTTTTAGTACTCAGTGAGTACTACTCACTATAATATCGACTGCTGAGTGAAAGATCACCCTATATCAAAATATTTTTCAAAAACGGATTTTTCCAGAATTTCTCTCAAGAATGCTCTATATAAAATATTTTTTTCAATAACTCCTCGATTCGAAATATGGTTCAAGAACGCCCTATCAGAATGAGTTTCAATAACGCTCTGTCTGAATGAAAATTTCATATACATATTTTCGGCTAAAAAGTGCTTTTTTGAAAAAAAGTCCTGATATTAAAAAAAATTCTGAAATATGTAAGGCGTTTTTGAAAAAATATAAAATGGGGTAATCTTCCGCTCATCAGTGCATATAACAGAAAAATTTCCGAAATTTGTCCTACTCGAAGACATTGTCGCATAAAAGTTTGAAAAAATGTGTAACACCCTGTTAAATATCTTCTCAAACTGAAGCCCAAAACACATTTTACACTTCCCGCTGCTAACCAGCAGCGGATAAAATCTTTGGAAATGTCTAGGTCGCGCTTACCAAAAAAGTGGATAAAATAGTAAGAATTTTGTTCAGCGAGCTTTGTTTCCTAACCATGTTGAAGATGCTAATTAGAGACGGAAATTATGGAACTATCGAATTAAGTGGAAATATGACTAGGTCTCGCTCATAAAATAAGTGGTTAAATAGTCGAAAATTTTGTTCTGCGAGGTTTGTTTTCTAACCAGCCGATTTATACAAATATTTATAAACAAATTATCTTTGCACATTTTACAGCGATATTGAAAATCTTTTTAGACGATACGAAATTGATTCATCTAATTTTTCGTCAAAATAAAATGTCTCATATTATCTCAAAGCTCCTGTACATAGTTACATATATATCTTTTTACCATGATGCGACAATAGACTTATCTGCAAGTACATGGAATATTCACCTCATAACTGTCAAAAATTTCTAACCGAAAATTCTTTACTACCGTTTCACATAAGCTGGCAGCGCTGTTAGTCAACACAGGGTGTCATTTATACTATTTTCTTCGTTTTGAGTTTGCGATATTTCAAGCGGTTGCGGTTTTATCTTGATAAAATCAGATAAATTGCAGAATTTCGCTTAAAAAACGTTTAAATAAATAAACTTTGTGTCTTATTAAACAAAACAAAAGTGACGAACTAGGTGCGCAAATTTGCATAAACAAGGGTGCGTTTCAACAATACAAAAGCGATAAAATATCGGCTAGCGTAGTGAGGTGAAAAACAACTGCAGCAGTCGAGCAGCGAGAAAACGTGAAAAACAGCACGTAAAAAAGTGAAATTTAACTAATGAAAGTAGAAGTAGTTTAACCACAAAAGCTGTGCTTATTTTAATAAAAAAAAAATATATTGAAAATATTAGCGAAATCAAAATTAGAATAACATTTAAAATGGGGTGCAGCAGCAGCGACAGCTGAGCAGTACAACAAAAAATGGTGTGAAACGAAATAGGAACAAACCAACAACTACGTTGAAAGAGGGTGGCAAACGCTACAAGAACAATACCAAAGGTAATTGACTGGGGGCTAATTATTGCGCTGCTGAGGGTTTTTTGTGCATGTGTGTATGTGTTTCCACAATTGGGGTGGGGGTAGACGAAATGCATGTGTTTTCAAAAAGTGCCATTCCAAACGAAGAGATCTTGTGGGGAGCTCAATGAAATAAAAATAATGCACGCACGAAATATTACAACACAAAACAACAACAGCGACAGCGACGCAGACGAAACAGAGGCAGCGAAAACTAAAACGACGCAAGCAGCGCTGCTGGCAGAGGCGAAGTCACCTTTAGTGTTGTTGCGATATCGTCTTGTACCCGATACCTGTACTCGTTTATTACTTTGGTAGGGAGCGTCGATATTGAAATAGTATTGAGATGAACGCTCGAATCCAGTTCGATTCAAAACGATAAGAATTTTTGGTATTTGATTCTTTTAGCACCAAACTGCTAAAAAATTAGCTAAAATTATGGGATAGGGCTCAATAGACCCGTTTGACCGCAGGATCACGAATCCGAAAGCACTTTAAATATTTTGCTTCTGTGAAGAGATATTTGTAAACAAAGTTGCAAGTTTTCATGTGGTTGTTGTAATTGAGTTGCACGCAAAAAGGGCTCTAAGTGCTCTCTTTCCGTAAAACGGCTAATTAGAGAGAACAATGTATGTTTTATGTCCCCTCTAAATTTGGATTTGATATCTTTAAAACTGGATCTATTTTTTATAAGCGCGGCCAAAGTCTGCCAACCTAGAAAGGTATTCTGCACTCAAATACTATGGATCCCGCCCTCAAATTGGGATCGGAGCGGGGCAATTTTTGGGTTTTTTGATTATAACCTTGCACTGAAACAAATAATACAAAAGCGCTTCCGGATTCGTGATCCTGGGTCCAAAACACGCTTTTTGAGCCCACTCCCCTAATTAGACCCCTAGAGGAAACAAATACCTACTATGTCTCCAAATCTTAAAATCTCTTCAAAATCTAATTTTTTATATAATTGAATCTCAATTGTTAGGGGGTCCTGTGAAAAACGTTGGAGTGCGCATACTTTACCAAGAAAAACCCAATTCCATATAAAAAAGATGCTCAAATTAACATGCCGATGTCCTAGGACTGGACCACCTAATCCAACTAGGAGTAGGGGCTTAGAATATGCTCGAGGTAGGCATAAATACCGGTTGTTGATTCACGGATATGATGCCTCTTACCTCTTATTACCCATCCTCTCCTTCCTTACGGATGGAGGGATGACATGACCTAGAAGATTCCAATGGTCATCCCAAGTCACTCCGCAAGGGAGTACCGGAGAGCACCGGGTTCATATCCGGCAAAGGACTGTTCGACATCACTCTCCAAAACCTTTGGGGAGTAGTTTTGTCTTAACAACATCAACAACAACAACAACAACAACAACAACAGCAGGCTGTATTGATTGGAGTATTTTGCCATTTTTGATGGGTAGTCGCCTCTTAACACCAGTATGTAGAACCCATAACCCACAGGGATTTCAAAAAAAATTGTGAGCTAACTTTTTTTAAAAAAAAATGTTTTGAGTTCAAATTGACATTGAAAAACATTTGTTAAGCTAGAACCCCGGTCAACACAATAAACGAATATTCAATAAATACATTTATTCTTTGATAGTGCTTGATAGTTCCTAGATAGGCTAATAATATTTTGCCAAAAAGTTTAGACCATACCAAAAATACCGGGTACCTGAATAGAGTACTCGAGTACATATTTATCCGTAGTTAATCGCATCGCAACAACACTAGTCACTTTACAATAACAATTCATTGAATAGGAAGCAAACGGGCAGCGAACACGCAGCAAAAGCAAAACGACGACAACGGCAACGGCAACGACGGCATTAAAGCGGGAAACAGAATCAATCCGCCAATACGTCACGTACGTGACGTACGTAAATTTTAGAGCAAATTCTATTTTGACGTATCCGTCGTATCTGGCGTAACTCATACAAACACCTGCAGTCTACTTTGCTGTCAGTTATTTCGACGTACTGACGGATTGATTCTGCTGAACGCTTGAGTTTGCCAACAGAAGTTTTCGTTTTCCAACAAGACACGGGCGTAAAGCAGCTGAAGAAATTTTAACAAAAGATTTAAATGATCTAGAAAATAAAAAGAGCATAAAAAAACTATGCTGCAAATTAATTTATAACAAAATTAATTAAAATCAAGTAAAACAAGTGTAAAATATGCAATTAAAAGTGAATGAAGTGAATTAAATGTGGTGAAAAAGGCATGTAAAAATTGTAAGTATTGAAATGAAATCGAGACTGGCGAACGTGAACGATGATGATGCATGATGGATGGTCTTGGAAGTATGCGGTGAAGTGGGGCGACGACAAAACTGAGACCAATCAAATTTGTGACTACGAGTGTGTGCGTTTGCAGTGGTAATCTAGAGGAAGTTGGGGACAAAAAATAATAAATTAATTAATTATAGAATATTGAATTTGCGTAAAAAAATGTAACTAAAAAAACATGTTAATTTTTTTAGAAAAAAAGTAGGCAAAGCAATATCAAATACGCTAACTAAAAAGCTAGCTAGTGCAAAGAAGAAGCCGCGTAAGCAGCAAAGACTAGACAAAATATGTAGATAAGTAAATACATAGGCATTTACCAGAAGAAAAAGCAGCAGCAGTGCTAAGAAGCAAAAATTCATTTATATCCCGTGCAAGAGCAGCAGAAAAGGATGTCTCTAAGGTGCCGAGGTAGTGCAACAGACATTTTTTATAGAGCAGAAAAAAGTATTTTTTAACACAAATAAATTGATTGAGCGTGAAAAAGTTTGCATTCAAAATAATTTAAAAAGATTCAGCTGTTTTGAACTAGAAACATCTTTGAGATAAACACACTAAAATGTAAAAAAAAATAATACGAGTTAGGGATGACACCTCCTGTCGAAACAATCGATTAGCCAATCGTCGATATTTTTTGTTTGAAAATAAATCGATTTGGAAAAATTGATTTTTCAAAAAGTAATCGATTTTTTATATGAAAAATAATCGGAACGTGAAAATCGATTTTAAAAGTAAATAATCGATTTTTCTTTGAAAATAAATCGTTTTGTAAAAATTTTATTGAAAAAATATACGATTTTTTGCTCAGAGATAAATCGAGTTTATATAAAAAAAATAATCGAAACGTAAAATCGATTTTTAAATTAAATAAGCGATTTTTTTGAAAGTCGATTTGCATAGAAAATAATCCGATTTCCGTCTGTTCGATATTATAGTAAATATCAAGAAATTAATCGATTTGTTTGCTTCGAGATAACTTGAATAGTGAAACATCGATTTAAAAAAAAATAATGATTTTCGTTCAAAAAAAAAAATACTTGAGATAAACATACAAAACTGTAAAAAAATAATACGAGTTAGGGATGTCACCTCCCTTCCAAAAAATCGATTAGCCAATAATCGATATTATTTGTTTGAAAATAAATCGATTTGTGAAAAGTTGATTTTGAAAAAGTAATCGGTTTTTTGCTCAGAAATAAATGGAGTATATGTATGTATGTATATAACACAAATCAGAACGTCAAAATCGATTTTCAAATTAAATAATCGATTTTTTTGAAACTCGATTTGCAAAGAAAATAATCTGTTTTCTGTATGTTCGATTTTTTAGTAAATATCAGGAATTAATCGATTTGTTTTCTTAGAGATAACTTGAATAGTGAAAACCGATTTAAAAATAAAATAATCGATTTTTGTTCAAAAAAAATACTTGAGATAAACACAAAATAGTAAAAAAAAATAAAACGAGTTAGGGATGTCACCTCCCTTACAAAAAATTGATTAGCCAATAATCGATAATTTTTCTTTGAAGATAAATCGATTTGTAAAAATTTGATTTTTTAAAAAATATACGATTTTTTGCTCACAGACAAATTGATTTTATATAAAAAAATAATCGAAACGTAAAATCGATTTCTAAATTCAATCGATTTTTTTAAAGTCGATTTTTAAAGCCAATAACAAACTAATCGATTTTGAAAATTTAAGATTTGCTTTCTTAGAGATAAGTTGAAAATTGAAATATCCATTTACCTATAAAGAAAATAATTGATTTTTTGTATGTATTTTTTTAAAGTATTTCGAATTGTAAAAAATCGATTTTTAACGAAAAAAAATGATTTTTCTTCATACAACTATTTTATACGATAAATCCTTATTAGGTGGTATCGACTTTTTTGTTTACAGATATCTAGCTCGAACGGTGAAAAATCGATGTGTGTTCATTCATCGATTTTGTACAGATATACATATGTAATTCGAATTGTGAAACATCGATTATTACAAAAAATAATCGATTTTTGTACGAAAAATGCCTCATCGATTTATATAGGTATGTATTGGTAAAATTAAGGAAAATAATCGATTTTTTCTTAAAAGATAATTTGATGTGTGAGGAATCGTTTTTAAATAACAAGCGATTTTTTTGCAAAGAGATTAATCGATTAGTTTTGAAAGTGGGAAAAATAATAGAGCATATAACACTAAGCATTTTCGTCTCAAAAAAAATATATATATATAATCTAAGTTTAGAAATGAATATGAGTTAGGGATGTGACCTTAAATACGCAAAATCGATTACCCACACAAAATAATTATTTTTTGTCCATATTTCGACATTAAAGACCTCGAGTCGGAAAAATCGATTACTTAACAATCGATTTTTTAAGCAAATCGATTTCCAAAGAAAGTAGACGATATTTTTTCATACTTTGAGTTTTAACAAATCGATTTTAACAGAAAATAATCGATTTTCCTACATAAATAAATTTTTCACAAATCCATTTTCAATGAAAATAATCGATTTTCCTTCATAAATAGAATAGCATCTGAAATAAAAAGTACGTAGTAATGAAAAAATAAAAAATGGACGATCTAAAATAAAATAAAATACAACATACACTCTAATAGTATGCATACATAACATTTTATAAACAAACTTTTATTAAAAAAATCGACGCATAAACAAAAACTATTTAAAAAAATCGAAAATTACTATCGATGAAATTAAAAATCGACTATTTGTTCACAACCCGACGAAAAAGCGAAAAAAAATTCAAAATGAGCTCAAGCGACGTGTACGCCCCGCCGATGAAGTAAGACGTGTGTGCAGTCACGTTTGTGTGGGTGTGTGTGTGTGTGAAAAGTATTGTGGCGACGTGTACGACGAGGGGGCGTTGGGCGTGAAAACAGCTTTAAGCATAGATTTTCACATGTGAAGAAATAAACGAACCTTGGACAATAGAGTCAACGTAAAAGTGTCAACTTCAGCTGCGATTTTTTCATCTCAAGACGACAATTTTTATGGAGAGTGCGTTCTTTGGAGAAGATTAAAAAAAAAAAATTATAATTTTCTACACTGTGCTATGCTGAAAACCATTACATATTGAACTTAACGAGCATGTGATTGATCTTTGAACACAAATGTATGCGTACATACATACTAATTACCAATTTATGTATACGCAAATGCAATTGGACACGAAACGCCTGGAAGCGGAAAGTGAGCAAACACAAACATAACCACACATACATTTTAAGATTCAAGGTAAACACCTCAAGCGCTTGCTTTTTAACTGATTAACTTTCCAACACTGATAAAAATACAACAACAAAATGACCTCCGCCGATTGCATGGAATCGTTGCTCAGCTCGATGTCCAGCACATTTGATGCTGAATGCGCTACAAGCACCGCAGAGGGTGGTACGCTGCTCAATCATGATTTGGCTGAAGATAAAACATTGAAATGGCGCAATCTAATGAATAATCAATTTGCCTGCAAAGATAAGGACAGAAAAGTGCCAGCGCTAAAGAGAGAACAACAACTGGAGTCAACAAACGCGAGCACAAGTACACAACAAGGTCAGAGCGGCGTTGGCGTTAGCAACGCGCACAACAGTAACAACACTAGCAAACCACAGCAACAACAAGCGCAGAGAAAGCAGGAAACACAAACAAAGTTCAATGATAAAAAGTTGGCGTTGGGTGGGTTGGCGCTCACACAAAGCAAGGGTGGAGCGAATACAAGCAATGACAGCGCGCGCGCGCAGGACGAACGCGCTTCAAACGTTGATTGTATGGAGGCGCAAATCAATGCATTGCTGGCCGATGATGAGGAGTTAGCGCGCACAGACTCCACAAGTGGGGTCGCGAGCGCGTTACAAACGCACTGCACTGCTACTTTTGAGCCACCCAGTGTGGCTAAAGAGGAAGCGCTGGCGTGCGATGATAAAGCATCACTACTCAGCAGTGAAACTTCGATTACCGCCGCGGCGTCTACAAGTGATGACACCACAAGCCGTAAAAGACACAGCAATACAAGCACGAGCAATAGTAATTGTAGCAATTATAATAGCAGTCAAAGTTGTAGCAGCAATGTGAGCGTTAACACGCAAGCGCAGATGCAAACGGAGGATTATAATGTCAGCGAGAGTAAGCGCGCATGCCAGGAGCAGGTTGCAAGTGAGGGCGCTGACAAAATATCAACTGCAGTCAAACGCGCGTCACAAGATGCAACCTTAATTGCTGCTACCATCACTTCGGATGCTGCAGATATAGTGCTAATTGAATTAGCAACACTCAAACAGGATATTGATGAGATTGGAGATGAGCAGGCGCTTATGATGACAACTGCTGGCGCTGCAGCTGATGTGAGCTTGTGTGATCTAGCGGTTGTAGATGCTTTGGAAACAGCAACTATTGCCACAACAAATAAACTTTTGACGAACGCGGATGCTAACACGCCTTCTTCCTCCACTGGTACACAACACGTTGACGCGCGGGGAGCGTTCACAGCTGCCGTTGAGAGTGTGAAATTTAGCGAGCGCGTTGTGGACAATGACGGTGTTGCTGATAAAAATGTGAGTACTTACATACATACATTATAATATATTTTTACGTTTTTCTTTTGTAATTCTATTAATAATACACGCTGCTTCTTTGCTTTGCTTTGGTGTTGAAAATAATATGTAAAAGATTGAGAAATTAGCAGCAAGCGAAAATAATTGGAAAGAAAAAAACATGAATTTTTCGTTTCGGAAAAGGAATAGTAACATTTATAATAACAGAGACTTCGCAAAAATTACTTAGACCTTGAAATGTCTCTTAGGCATTTTTATCTTCGTCGCCTATGCAAAATCACTTATCTGAAAGCAATCAAATTTTACAGGAGGCAAAAACTAATTTACTTTTAATTCTATGTATAATCTTGCAACTTCATTCTTCTTGCTGTTTTTAGTAGGTGATATTTACTTGAATAACCTAGAAATTAACTAAAGTTTCAAATAGTTGTTTTTTGTAAAATTTGTTTAGTCTATAGCCGGGTTTGCAAATAAATTTGCTGAAATTTCTGTTTTTTTTTACTAAGCAGCTAAAATTTAACTGCACACCTTACATTCGCTAGGCAGTTTTCTTTTTTTTTTTGGGTAATTTTTTGTTGGGCTGCGATTTTTATTTTTTTTTTATTGATGAAACTCATTGCCTGGAACCTAGGGTTAACAAATATCATTTTTGGCACTTTCGTTAATTGAGAGGTTTTGCTTCTGATAGATACATAGGAGGTTTTGCATAGTCATCGAGGTCTTACTTACTCTATCATTATTCTATTTAAATATATATATATATTTTTTTTGTTAATATCATTTAATTTTATTTAGTTTTCGTATCGTTTCATTCCATTCCGATTAATTTTTAGTCATTTCGTTTAATATATTTTCTGGTAATTTCATTTTATTCCACCACAATTTTATTCCATCTGTTGCACTCCATTCCATTAATTTAATCTCGTTTTTTTCATGCCATTCCATCAGGTTTAAGTACATTCCGTTTTTC